>CM026162.1:3252327-3464042 GCA_014825975.1 Bombus haemorrhoidalis | reverse complement strand
GAGAGAGAGAGAGAGAGAGAGAGAGAGAGAGAGAGAGAGAGAGAGAGAGAGAGAGAGAGAGAGAGAGAGAGAGAGAAATAAAACTTGTATTTTAATACGACCAAGTTTAGATAATTAATTCGTTAATCGATAAAATCATCGCAATATGAAACTAGATATTACCGTGCTATGGAAAGAGAAAGAAAAAAAAAAGGATATGTAGAATGTAGATATATGCAGTTAAGGAGAGTATAACAAAGATAATAATAATTATATATGATATTTTATTAAATGACACTTTTCAATACTAGAAACTGTAAATCTAACTTAAACATTGAAATAACGGGAAATTGCCTGAAAATCTGCACTTGCTTACTTGTATACGATATTTTCTATGATAAAAATTAACTTTTTCTGATATTTCTCTATATTTTATTCCGTTTTGCCAATTTCACCGATTATATGTTAGAAGAGGAGGATAGAAAAATAGTTCTTAGACGTTCACGAATGACTATATGAAGTCCTTACGAAAGTCAATTGTGTAACGTCGTATTGTTAATTCGTAGAGCAGCGTGAGGTGGTCAAAATGCTGACTGCTCATTCTGAGATGCACGAAAAACGGGATCCCCTTGGAAGCGGACAATATGGAGCAGGCGGGGGTGGTGGAGGCAGTTTGATCGAAGAAAAATCTACTCCGGAACAGCCACCCCCGCCGCCGGCGCCTCCTCAGCGGGATCCATCGGATCCAACGATCAGTGCTAAGAAACTTCCAAAGAAACGAAAGTTTGATCCATCGGAGCTCGAGGAGATGGATAAAACCAGCAATGTAACGAGAACCATAAATAATATAGTGAACATACGGGCACCGAATATGCCACTCGGTCAATCAGGTTTAGTTCAACAGGCAACCTTAGCAACTCGGCAATCGCCGCAGCAGCAAGAATCCGATTGCTATCAGGTACAGGTATATAACACGATACTATTAGATAATTAATTCTTACTAAAGTTTGATACTTGCTCAAATAATAATAGCACATGCTTCAGAATTTAATTAACGCAAGGAATACTTTAATAGGTATCCTCGGCACATTCGGTGGTAGTTTTACCGCCTCAAAGTACAGCAGTGGATTATTCTGTTCGAGAGGAATCTTTACGTTCTCGTCCTCGGCCTGCTACTGTTGCTATTGATCTCAGTGAGTGGCGCGACCACAGAGTGTTAGCTTTAAGGGATTCATATTATTATCCAGGTGTTATTCGTAATGTTGTTCAAGGAGAAATTTACATAGAGTTTGACGGGGAAAGAAAACTAATGCGTTACACTGACATTTTGGGCGCGGGGAGGTACGATGTGATAGGTGATGCGAGCCCTTCGGTCGGCCAAGTGACTTTAGATGCGAAAGTTTGTATTAGGTGTCCAACGTCAAACAATCATATCGATGCTGCTAAAGTGTTTGTAAAAGGGACAGTGTGCAAAATTTTAACCAAACCTAAGCGTTTTGTTGTTAAAATACCAAGGGAAGATGATCAGAGTGATAGTTATGTTGTGAAACGTGCGGATCTACGGTTAGTGCAACCCCCATGGTGGGACGAGCTAGAAGAAGGATTGGAAGACTGTGATTCTTCGAGGGTCGAAGGAATTGGTATGGAATACTTCTGCGCAATACATGCATCTGTAAATGAATATCTTTTAACCGAGAAACTTTACTTTCATTTATTTAAATGCCTTGCGTCCTTTATTTGCGCAGAACATGGCTATCGAAATTCTTCAGAACCTTCAACAGCAGTGCCAATTTTGCAACTTCATCACACTTCTCATCATACATCTCATATATCAACTCATAGCGACACAGGTGGTTATTACAGAACTACTGGTACTAGCCCTCTCATGACTCTAGCCACCTCTGCACATCCTGCCACTACAGCATTAAGTAATGGAAGTCGACCGTATGATGATTTAGAAAGCGAAGATGACTTGGATAGGGAAGATATTACATTCCCTTCGGATGCAGGTTAGATAAAATTCTATCTCTTGTATGATTTAGATATAGCACATTTTGTTAATGAAGATAGACAGCCATTAAAGAGATGAACATTTAAATTTCAAAAATTACATATTATAGTTATGGTTGTAATAAATATTAACATAATATCATTTCAGGATAATATTGCATTCGACTTATTTTCTCATTTTTATCATAATCGTGAATTATCGACTATAAAACTAGGAAAACACAATAGTAACGTAATTATTCAATTGACAGATGCAAAATTGTCAGGCAGCAGTAAAAGAAGCAGCATGCAAAGTCGAGGAAGTACCAGTAGTTTAGTCGAGCAACGCAGTATAACTCCTCGTTCTCAAGCAGCCACGCCCAGGTAATAACGATAATTAAATGATTTTCCTTATTTGCGAATAAAGTATATAGGCAGCAAGCATAATAATCTATCGTTGTATTGTTAAATTGTTCGATAGATCTCAGGCGGCAACGCCACATAGATATAAAAAAGGTGATGTAGTGGCTACACCAAGTGGAGTTAGAAAAAAGTTCAACGGTAAACAATGGCGCAGACTCTGTAGTAAAGAGGGATGTTCTAAAGAAAGTCAACGAAGGGGATACTGTTCTCGTCATCTTAGTTTAAAAGGTTCTTGTCTTAGAGGTCCAACCAATACCTTTCCTGGGTAAGAAGACATGCGATAATCCGCAACTAAATATCATCGCATTTAATAATATTACATATTAACTAAGAATACTTCTAGTGGTAAGATGGATGGTGAGGAAACATCTAGAGATTCTGACACTTCTCCAAATTATGGAGATAGAAGAATTGCTGGTAGATTCGATCAAGACGAAACTGAAGCTGCTAATATGCTAGGTAATTTTTCCAAATTTTTATATTTTACAAGATATTTGAATTGTTAACTTATCGGCCTAATTCACGTAATATTTTATTATTATAGTTTCCTTGGGAAGCTCTAGATCAGCAACACCAGCCTTTTCCTCGCCAACTGGACAATCTTCTATATCTCCTTGTATCAATCAGTCTCCAGTACCACCTTTGGGACTGAATCAAAACAATGTGTTTATGCCTATTTCAAGTCCTGCTCATCATGCAACTCCATTAATTTCGCCTGGTGCAAAATGGAAACATTCACCTACTCAATCTACTTTCCTTACTCAGTATCAGCAGCAGGTGATAAAACCTGAACCTAATCGGGTGGTTAGATCAAATCGACCAGCTCCGACTGCCCCAGTCCCTGCTAGTATAGGAACAAGCGTGATAAGAATCTCTCCTGTGAGTCGTGGAATACCTGGATCTAATTTAACTTTGTCATGGTCGGAACAAAGCCCACCGCCGCGGCATCCATCAGTTGTGACGACTATAGCTCAACAACAGCAAGGCATCATTCTTCAGCATGCACTCACAACAAACAATGGCTTTTCCAGTCACTCTGAAATATCTGAACAAAACCCGCAAATATTGAAACCATCTCATTCACCTCATATGCCACTGTCTGCACCAACACCACAAAACTTGACTCTTTTGCATAAGCCTTTAGAACAACCAGTTGATTATGCTCAACCACAAACGCAAAATCAACCAATATATGTGATGCAACATCAACACGAAAAAAAGTATCTTGTGATCAAAAATAGTATGGATGTGTCTGCAGCAGGCCATATAAACAATCAAGATGATAAATATAGACCAGCATTAATGAATCACTTAGGTCAGCTTCCAGCAACGTTACACCAAACGCAATGCCAACCTCCACAGTCACCTGCTGTTTCGTCCGTCCATGTTGATAAATTATCCGTTTTACAAGTAAGTAACTTTAGTATTGCTTTAGTAATGTTACTAGTAATTCTTTTTTTTTTTTTTATCACGAATTCTGAATAACGATCATTAGGCGAGTAAAGTAGCTACACATGCATCCTCTCATATGGATATGCAGAGAGCGCAACCACCACCTACAAGCGTTGTGATGACAACCACTACTGAAGCTTCAAACCCGCCTACCCCAACAAGTGTCTTCCAGCATGTAATTGTACAACCCGCGCACTTGGTACAAATTTCTAAAACACAATCGTCTAGGGAAGAAAATTCTAAAAATAATGGAGTTCTGTGTAAGTATATCAACTTTAGAAAATCTATTATCATCTTATTAAACGTTTATGTTTAGATTTCAATATGACTTATAGTTTCCGTAAAATCTTATCCAGTAACAACTGCGTTAAAAAATTATTTTTCATTTGTATGTTTTTGTCGAGCATAATTTCATTATGTAACTTGTTAAAAAAGCCTGATATCAATTATCAATAGAAAAAATTAACACCTTATACATGTGAATTAATCTTATGAGATACTGGAACACAAATTTACGTTCGCATTATTTTATTTTATCATTTTGCATCAATAACATAACAGTGAATTTGACTAAACGGTAAGACTTTCACAGATGGCAACCATGATGTACCTCCTGCATACCAGCCCCATCCCCCATCATTACTGAACAATGCGGTGCGCAACTGGAAAAAAGGTATGAATTTTAACTGTCAAACAAAACGTGTGACTATCCTCACATTTGTTGTAAAGTACATACGTTATCAATGGTGCATAAGATTACGCGTTAGATCCTCTAACATTCATTAAATAGTAAAAAATACAAACTTTGATTGGTAAATCTTATACTATATTGTTATATATCGATAAATATATAGTTATAAAGTTACTGAAGCAGATATTTATATTTGTTATTTTAGTTTGCGTACTAGCAATTAAAATTATAGTATAATAAAATATATAAAATACTATGTTTTTAGCATAAAAACGTATAGATATAATAACGTTATGACTAATACAATTTAACTTTTAACTGTTTATATATATACTTATTTATGTTTAACGAAATATACTAGAATTTAATCATGATATTAAAAAGAGAGTAAATTCACGTATAACATATATTTTGATAATTTTATAGTTTCTGCAACTTATTTTAAAGGAATGTTTGTGAAACATACAAAATATATTGTTGTATATTTTACAACAAGTACTATCTAATAATCTTTTGCTCATGTTTTAACTATGCACTTTCGCCTCATTTTTTTAAATTAGAATACAAATCATTATCATATTTTATGTTCAATGTTATTTTAACATTGTCGAAGCGTGACTAATAACGTTCGCTTATTGGGTCCCTATTAATGCAAAAGACGATTATGTTAAATCCTAAAATATCAAAAGATTCAGAGTATGATACTCTTTTGTTATTTGATATCTTTTTGTTACATTTGAAATCTATATTATACTTAAGGATAATATTAACTACTTTGCTAATTTCATTAATACAATCGTTTTCATGATACACCAACACATATTTTCATTGCTTTTCTCACATCATTGTTAACTCTTTGCGGACGGGGCCGCTCAACGAGCGAGCATCGCTGTGGATGAGAGCGAGTATTGGCGTGCGCAATTGAGAAAATATACACGTTGAACGTTTGCGTTATTCATTATCGAGGCTTGTATTATTTTCATCAATATTTAGTTCATCATCGTTGTCACTATTACTAGAAATATTCAGACGTCTGAGACGATTCCTTGTTGGACGGAGTTCGTTCTCACTGTCTGAAGCACTGTCGTCGTCTTCTATCTTGTCAGGTTCAAAATAGTGTTCGTCATCACTACTATCACTATCGAACATGTTCTTTCTGGATCTTTTAGGCATCGCGTATAAGATATTATAAAAAATATATAATATGTATAAAAAGCTTGCTTATTCGTCTGGTAATGTCATTGAAAGATTGAAATTCGTTCTGACTCGACCGACATCCTGCATCGCGAATTTACGTTAAACAGAAGATAAGATTTCTAAAGATCTATAATTTTCTTTCATCAAAAACATAATACTGTTTAGTTTACTACTATACCCATGCATAAATACGCATAAGAAAAATAGACGTACGCCAGCCATTTCAAAATAACTGTCCGGAATTGTGAACAGATTCGGGCGGCTATATGCCGACACGCGTCTGCAACGGTAAAAGGACTTGGGCGGCTATTTGCCGACACGCGTCTGCAACGGTAAAAGGACTTGGGCGGCTATTTGCCGACCCTTGTCCGCAAAGGGTTAACCAAAGTGATTGTGACTAACACGAAAATATCATTGCAGCTTTCCCTTGGCAGACAACGGTACTGGATCAGTCAGAAGTAAGTCCTCCACCATCTGCATTAAGTCCACCTTTGAGCGCGCCTCCAATCCCAATTGGCATGAGTACGCCTGGTGAAGATGGATCTGGACCGGGTCCGGATCCTATAACTCCCGCTGAAGAAGAAGATGACGATGTTTTTGAAACAGAACCGACAACTCCTGTAGAAGTTGAGGCTAATGCTAATAAGAGACGCAGTCAGTCCCTTAGTGCATTGCATTCTAAAGAGCCTCAGAGTCCACTTAAAGTAAGTACTATACTTCAAATAAACAGATGGTGAATATGTTATTATTTTTATCTCCAAGTAATATCATGTCCTAAATTTATTCCAATATAATCTAATGGTTAGCCAAACACATAAGCATAATATAATTTTACAGACTAAAGACAGAATACGCCGACCGATGAACGCATTTATGATTTTTTCTAAACGACATCGTGCAGTGGTGCATCAAAGACATCCGAACCAAGATAATCGTACTGTGTCCAAGATATTGGGAGAGTGGTGGTATGCCTTAGGTCCAGAAGAAAAACAAAAATATCATGATCTTGCATCGGAGGTGAAAGAAGCACACTTTAAAGCGCATCCAGATTGGAAATGGTGTAGCAAAGATAGACGGAAATCTTCAACGACAAGTTTCAAAGGTAGCGAATCCCGAGGGAAATTGAACAGTACTGGGGAAGAAACAGACACGGGACCACCAGCAGACGATGTACCATTAACGCCAAGAGCTACAGACGAAATTACTGTTCCCGTTACTACTGTATACAATGAAGCTCCCACGATCGACGTAAATTTTATTTAAATCACTTACAATTTTAATATTTTATTTTGCATTTTATAGAATTAAACAATTTCATTCATATTTAGGTTATCAATCAGTCACATACTCATAGGATAATGGAAATGCCTCTGCCACTTGAAAATACCGAACCTGATTTAAAACAGGAAGAAGATGGTAATGCATCAGACGAAGATCAAATGGTAATCTGTGAAGATCCACAACCTGAAATAGATTTAAAGTGCAAAGATAAACTAACAGATAGCGATAATGACGTACAAGATGACGATGCTGAAAAAAAATGTTACACGCAATCACGATTTTCACCTGTAAGCGGTCAAAAGAGGGAAGCAATGAATGTTAAACAAGAAGTAACCTGTAGACCTAAACCGATAAAAGGTTCGCTTTCACATCTAATGAAATAAAAACCATAATGCATTCGTTATGTAGTATAGTATGGTAAAACCAATTTCTCCGTTTGTCTAGCACGAATACCTTCAACAGGTATTGAGACAACAACAAAGTATCATCATACTTCTATGGATAAAGGAGGAAGCGTTTCGGTTCTATCCAGCACATACCCTTATCATAGTCCCGTCAATCCGACCGGAGTATCAGGTTTCCAACCTACTGGTGGGGCTTTTATTACCATGCCAATATCTCCAAAAGTTGTTAAACCAGAACCAGTGAAAAATGAACAACAGTATAGTACCCAATATAGTATGAGCAATTTGGTGGCAAGCATTCATGAAAATGGAAGAAATATGCCTAAATTTACGGCTGCTCCGGTATTACATTCCGTAAGTATTGCAGATAAATTATTGAAAGCTTATGATAGTAACATACATACCTAAAATAGTCCAGACGAAGTGAACCTATATATGAACGTAACTGAATTTAATGACATGTAAAATGTTTTGTTTCCTTGAAATCCTCTGTAAAATGCTCCTTTTTGTCCAGGCATGTGTGAATACTTAAAACATTTCATGCTCATCGTTTGAATGAAGGATGAGTGGTAACTGAAAAGCTTGTTTTAATGGTTAACACTAATAGTTACGAATAATACTTTTAATACAAGCATAATTATGTTTTCTACATTCAAACGATTACTTATTCATTATCTTGAAAATTTTTACTTTATGAACTGTCTGAATACAAGGTATGAATAGTTACTATAATGTTTAAGTATAATTCGAGTGCTATTCGCACGTGCCTACTTACCTTGCTGCCTTATCATTTTTCTTTTTCTTTCTTTCTATTTTCTATTTGTTTTTTTTTCTCTCCGATGTTAAAACCTGAATTGAGGGAGCAGCGAACTCTTGGATTTCTCAAAGAGTTCTATGTAAACACATGCGAATAAACTCAAAGAAAGAACTACAAAAGTTTAACAATACTGACAGATTGGATCGAAACCTATGATGGCTCTGTTTAAACAACAGCAGCCGTTGCAGTCTTTAGGCACTATTCTTCGCCCCCTTACTTCAGCTGTCCCTTATCAACCATCGTTCACTCTAACATTGCTCGATAACGATTTGGTGGCTGTTTCCAAACCGCAGCAGGGATCGCAGTATCTTGGTCCAACATCACCTCATCCCCGGATGTACTGTGGATTCAATATACCAATCTCTGGTAAGTTTCTATAGAATGTAACCGCTTCAAAATTGATCTAATATTCGTATAGTGTATATATATATATATAAAATTATACAGCAAAATTATGTTTCTAACATTTTCATATCATCTTTTTACCAGTTTTTCTTGAAAATATCTTTAATTTGAAATCACGCTGATTCTAAAATTACAAAAAGGATATAAAGTAAATGCATGTTGTTAATTATAGACGCTGGCAGTCGCAACATATCCTCACAAGGTTTAGTTTCTGGTAATAAGATGGAAACCCAAAGTGTCATAGTGAGCAAACCATACTCGGTTTCAACAACTTCTACTACGTCGACTTATCGAGGAATTGGTCATTCAATAACACGTCTTGCAGAATCAGAAAAAGGTGAAAATCAAGTAGGGAATAATCATGCCCAGTTTTATGGTATGTTATCATTGATTTCTTTAATAATTCTCGAAAAACTTTCTTTAATATACATAGATTGTTTTCAATATGAGATTTATAATATATATATAAATAACAACATGTGTATTTCGAATGGGAACTATTGAAGGTTCCTTCTATTCCTTTTCAGTAACCAATGTAAAGTCTGATCAGGAAAGAAAAGATACCGTGAATATTCTTCTGCCTGCTACGAATGATAAACATAAACAGCCATCTACTCCACATACTCCCCATACACCACTCAGTAACCATGGTAGTACTGAAATTTCCACAAATAAATCATATTCCATGGATGAAACACAGCTTAATGATATAGGCCCAAGTAAGGGTCCCTTTATGCTTGCTCCAACTCCAGCACAGCTTGGCCGAGCACCGTTACAAAGGAGACAATCAATGGGTACAATTTTATCACTCCCATAATATTTCTATTGTAACAATAATCTATTTAAATGATGGTATAAACATCAATTCTTTTTAATAATGAAATTGAATTTGCAAGTTTTAAAGATAGAGTTTTTGTATATTTTGTTTTCTGTTCCTTCATAGCAATGCCTCCCACATCAACTGCAGGAGACCATGGGCCTCTGGTGTCTCAACATTGCGACAATCGTCCACAAACGAATACATCTCAAGCGACAGAGCAAATACAGCAACAACAAAATTTCTCAGAATCTCATGCTTCCCCGTCACCATCTACTAAAAAGGGTTCTTTCTTCAAGAAAAATGTCGAAGATGGAATGGACCGGTACGTCAAATTAACAGTTGCTTGAATTTTTTATAACTATGTCACTTGTTTACATCTATGACAAGTAAATATGAGAAAATATGATTGATTACAGAGTTCTCGAGCAAGTGAATTTCCAAGAAAAATTCTCGTCCTTACCAGAATTTAAACCAGAAGATATACAAAGTCCTAGTGCAATCAGTATCAATACAGCGGGTTCCTGTGGTCATGGTTCAGTAGTAACGTCTGGCTTACATGCTTCAAATTTACAGTCGTCAATGCAAATACAAAGTTATCGAAAAAAATCTGCACAAGCACCTCATAGGCCCACAAGTAATTATTTTATCAATATGATACCATAATGTGACACCACAAAAGAACATTTTTATCTTTCAAATGTTTATTGTTACTTTAATAAAAGTATCTTTTGAAATAGTGAATGAGGACGACATCGAATCAGATACGTCAATATCTGCTACTCCAAAATCAACTTCCAGTGTCAAATTGACAGGAAACACGTTCTTTGGTCCAGATTTCAATGTTGATGCATATAGAACTAACACCGATCTAGTGGGAGATGTTGATGCTAGCTCTCCTAGGACACCAAAAACGCCTGGAGGAGGTGCTGGAAACTCTGTAGGAAT
The DNA here is from genome assembly GCA_014825975.1 of Bombus haemorrhoidalis. Classification (NCBI taxonomy): domain Eukaryota; kingdom Metazoa; phylum Arthropoda; class Insecta; order Hymenoptera; family Apidae; genus Bombus; species Bombus haemorrhoidalis. The sequence goes on along the minus strand of CM026162.1, from coordinate 3,453,639 downwards.
TGGCAGGAGCGAAAATGACCGAGGTCATAGGAAAGTACTAGAGCAACGTCGACATCTTGTAATGCAATTATTTCAAGAACACGGTTACTTTCCTTCAACGCAAGCTACTACAACTTTTCAAGCAAAACATTCAGATATATTTCCGAATAAGACAAGTTTGCAATTAAAGATTAGAGAGGTCAGGCAAAAATTAAAAGCTAACTCAACACCTATGAGTGCTAACAGTCTAGTGAGTCCACTACCTGTCTCTGAACCTTCACCTAACATAACTGGTAATTATTTCATATTTCTTTTATTCCTGAATATAATAATTGTAAGAGATGATGTATGTTATAAAATTGACGACCATTTCCATAGGACCATTGACTGCTCCCCCTACGTCGATGGGAGCTCCACATATACTGCCTGTAAGCAGTAGTGGTAGCTAGCGCCCACGTGCCAACTGTGATACTATGCATCCACTTACTCCACAGCATGAGTACATCATTATTCATTGAAAGAAGGAAAGTTTTTATCGAAAAAATTGTTGATGTACAAGTTTTAGCGAGTTGTAAAGTGCTGCAAGGCTTTAGTGCAATTCGAACTTTGATGTAACCTGGTGCAGGTAACTTAGACAGGCATATCAAGGTGAGTTTGATGTACACATATCAGTAAGATCTTCTTATTGTATATAAAACTGAAGAAATATTGAGTCGAATGTTTCTCAAGATTACTAATGTTGACTTAAATGAGTGTTCGAGTATCTGTGTTCCATTGGAATAATAACATGTAAAATTGTAAAATGTTGGTGTGATAAAGAATCTACTGTATTTTAGCAACGATATAACGTTCACTAGAAAGTTAAAAGCTCAACTTACAGGCTTAATCATATTATCCTGTTTAATAATGAAACGAGGAAGGAATACTAGAATCGCATAAAATAACTGTTTCGAAATATGTAATTCGAAAAAAAAAAAGAGCTTTCTTCTATCAGAAGAAAAGACAATACTCTTCTGTATTCTAAATCTAAAGATGATTTATGAAATGGTAATATAGAAGTGAAGAAATTATTTTACTACATTATAAAATCACAACTCATAGTTGTACAGTACCAAACGTACATGACCGATATTTGTACATCGAAACACCTTGCAAGGATTATGGAAGGCCTAAGCCATTGTTAAACATTGTTAAAAATACTATGAGATCCAAGTAGAAAGAAAGAAGGAGTATGCATGATATAGAAAATGAAGTTTCGCGTGAGTGTAGGATGTGTGTGGGTGTTTTTGTGAGAAAGAGGAAGAGAAAAACGTAATCAGAGAGTATTAGAATTAATGAAGCATTATAAGATGAAATCAGAGTTTATATACTTTAGTTATACTTTATATATGATATAGATGAAAAAGAAAACTATAGAAGAAAGAAAGAACTGCGATAAACATTGCACAAAATTTATGTAACGCAGTCTGCAGATATGTTTATTTTACTTGTAAATACTATGGCATGACTTGGAGTGGAAGATATCTGGAGAGTTTAAAGTATCTATGATGCTGTGTCTGACAATTTTAAGACGGAAGCATTCTTTTGGTGATTCATAGATTATTATAATGGAGATAAAAATCGTGCCATTGTGCGGCGACAAACAAGGGAATGCATGCGTAATAAGAAGTCCCTTAATAATAAAGAATTAATTGTTAGACCCCATTTGATAGGTAATATGTAATATGTTTACAATATTCTCGAAAGTACTTATCTACTGTTTTTAGAACTCTGCTCAAATTCAACGCGTTTGATTTACGTTTTATAAGCATTTTAAAGTCAATCTGCTTTTTTCTTTACTTCTTTTCTCTTTTTTCCTTTTGGCCAATTTAGATGTAAGCGGTTTTATGAAGGCCGTATTTTTTTTCTGTTTTTTTTTCTTTTTTTTTTTCTTTTTTTTTTTTGGCCATGACAAGTTATTTGCTTTTATCTTTAGCATGCCCTAATTAAATGCGTATGTGATCTAATGGAGAATATAATTGCAAATAGATAAAATTTAATACTAATATCAAGCACCAAGCTAAGAAAAAAGGTGCCGAGGAGGTTTATTGAATATGTTGTTGCAATTCAAATTTTGTTACTACGCTTTTAACAGAAATCGTTGTTCATTATGAAAATTATATATATATATATACATATTTCGTTTATTTTAGCGCATTTTATCGGTCAAATGTATTTTTACGTTATAGAGAAATATTCATACCTTTAGTGGAAACGCGTTGAATTTCGACAGAAATTGTTGAATTTGGCTGTAAAATAGATTATGTAATTAGTGATATGTTTATAAAAAAAAAAAGCGCACCTTGAAAGGTTTAAAAGTCTCGCGCCACGGCACGCATATTGTAGTTAGGATAGGAACAATGTCTATTCTACATATTTTGTAAATAGGAAAAATATACAATATACTGAATATATATATATTATATAAAAATTAGGATACATCCGAAACGGTAGAGTAGAGCATTGTAATTTGTAGAATAATAATTATAATGAAAACGCAGGCAGGATTAGGATAAAACAAAAAAAGGAAAAGATTTATAGATTGTGGGCCTTCAGATATGAACTGTTGCGCACGGAATGGTCCCCCAACCCTCCTCCAAAGTTAACCCTTTCCTAAAGTGTTAGGATATTATTATTTGTGTACACACACGCGCCCGTGCGCGCGCACGAAATTACATTACTCTCTTACCATTTCTTGATTATTGTTTTTTTATAGAGCGTTAAACACACTGGTGGCAAGCGATTACCGAAGAGAAGAGACACTTGAAATCTGCATTGGTCACTCCTGTGAACAATACTCTGAAAAAGTTTTGATTTCTTTTTAATATGAAGTTTCTTCTCTCTGTCTGTCTGTCTCTGTCTGTCTGTCTGTCTGTCTGTCTCTCTCTCTCTTTCTCTCTCTCTCTCTCTATCTATCTATCTATCTATCTATCTATCTATCTCTATCTATCTCCTTAAAAGTATATTTATTGTGTAAAAAATGTAATTTAGCGATGATATTTGCACATTTATGAGACGGCTTTATTAGAAATCATATATTCCGTGTTCATATCACATCTTTTAAACAATGTTACTCTTCTTATTTACCGCGTCACTTTTATCAGAATTAGTACTCAGAGAAAAATTTTAAAGTCGTTTATAATAGCACAAATTATCTCAAATTCAATATCTTTTAACGTTCGTTTTATAAATACTACATTATTTAATCAAAAGGAATATTTTAGGTATAATAGCTTTATCTTTTTTTAAAAATATCTTTGTTTTAAAAGCTGTGGTTTTCACGATATTTTATATGAATCATGTAATCTAATTTATAATTTACACAAATGAAAGTGATAAAATATTTCTCACGTTACGGACATTTAAAAAAAAAAAAAAAAAGAGGAACATTTTAATATATCTGGCTTTTTCTGGAATGATCACATTGTTTTTTGAATAGTTTCTTCTTGTATACAGGAATGGACGTTAACAGAGATTGAGTGTCTCTAAGTACTTGCCCCTTTCAAAGAATTTAAATGAAATATTATATTTTGTACTTCTGTAAACTAGTGAACTATCTTTCCAGTATTGATAAGATTTTGAAGTTACTTTTCATATTTTCTTCCCCTTTCCTTCTTTTCTCTCTCTCTCTTTTTTTTTTTTTTTTTTGTTAAAAAATATTGGTGACGAAATATGTTCCGTGATTTAGCAGCCATACATGTGACTGTGATTTAGGAAAACAGAAGTAAAGTAAAGTGGCGGCTACTCTACTGGCATTTTCTTCACCACATTATATCTATCTTCCCAATTCCTCCCTCTGAATCCTTTCTCTAGCATTGTGTAAAATGAACGCACTTGAACAAATCCTATGTACCTACTTCCTCATTTTGTTTTCCTCTCTTTTTTTATTATTTTCATTACATGTAATAATGTATTTTTATTATGTTCTAAGTTGCTATTCATCTATTATAGTCATTCTATTATTCCTTGTTTAATTCTGAAATATTTTTAAATCTGTTATATGATATATAATATCAGTCACGGAATAACGTTATGAAACATAATACCGAACATAGGAAAAATAATAAATGATACACATAGAAGCAATGAAAATGGCTCTGTGTAGAAAGCATACCATGAATCTTTGTTATGTACAGCATCGATGCACTGTACTGAGGAAAATACATACCATGTACGTGCGTAGGTAATAAAATGTAATCATATGGAAAAAAAACAAAAAAAAGGAGAAAATATTAAAGACATAGTGAAATATTTGACAATTTGCAAGTGCAAATATATACACGATACATATGCATATGTACATATGCATATATACATATATATAAAACACATTATAGGAACAATTGGCTGAGGCATTAAAATCTGTCCGAATCTGCACATTGCCGTTTGCAAATAGCAGACATATAAAATTCTAAAAATATTCTTCTTAGTACTTTCGATACGACCGTATGTTTAAAAATTAATTTTCAATTCTAATCGGCGAAATACAGGAACTAAGCTATCTTCTTAAAAATATCTTAACGAAAAAATAACGTTATCAGCACCATATTATAAATTATACATTATGATACTCGAGATATAAATATTGCATTTTCAAAATCATAAAATCGCACGAATGAAATTCTGTAACATATTTAATACATGTATAATTATATGTGTAATTGATTTTCTCTCTGAATTGATCTCTCTCTCTCTCTCTCTCTCTCTCTCTCTCTCTTTTCGTTTCTTAGTTTTAAATTAAAAATATTCCCACATTTTTCGAATATGCAGAAAATATTGGTAAATAAATATTTTTCTGTTACAATAGATCAAATTATATCTTTTATGAATTTTTAAGTAATTATCAATTTACATCTTTTATCACCTAATTACTCTTGGAAATTGTATAAAAGAGGAAAATGAAAATACATAAACGAATGTTAAAGATGAAAATAGCAATTTTATAGGTTTCAAGAATGCATTCAAATTTATGATTTATGATTGAAATTATGAAAGAAATGTTAAATAATTCTAAGTAAAAAAAAAAAAGTAACAAATTTTAAATAAGTTATATTACATCAATTGTAGGGAACAGTTGCATTATGCATATTTATGCATATTTATACATATGGTGTTTTAAATCTTAATTACACTTAAAGTTGTTCAATTCCTATATTTAACAATACTAAGTAGTAATTTGAAAATTGCAAGAATCGACAACGAATACCATTATCAATTTACCGTTCGTATCTATTTCATTAATTTACAGAAGAATAAAGAAAGTAAAATGCGCTTGTTATGTAAAGAGTGTGTAAAAAGTAAGTGTAAAAGCCATAGGGGGATTCCACACGTTTGGATCGGCGGAGATTTCTAAAAAAAAGTTCGTGCAAAATTCACACCTTCACCTCGAAATTCAAAGTCAAATTTTGTTATTGCATCATATTCTACTCATCGCTAGGATCAAACGTCTTAACAATCATCAACGAGCATCAATATGTGTATATATATATATAAAACTGATCTTATTTATAATATATTTACGTTTCAAATACATGCAAATAATTAGTCAAATACATGATAAATGGTATCTACCGCACGCAGATATCTTTCTTTCTTTCTTCCTTTTCGAATCTGCATAATAGCCTTTCGTGCTAACTTTCGTATGGCCATCACGTTAACACGTTGTTTAAACAGCCCAGCATTGAATCTACATTTCTCCCTAAGATTACGCGTTGATTCTAGACGATATTCAATTCTATATTTTAATTCATTGTTCAACGGATATAATCCGTTCACGTGAACTGAAACGATCCACTGAATTGATCCAATCGTAAGAAATCACGACGACCTGGAACTTGCGAACTGCAGTGATCTTTCGTTATTGTTCGCCGATCGTCGATCTGTTGTTTCACGCGCCAGAGAATAATTGACAGCGGCTTGGTTAATAGCGCGCTATGTAAACTCTGCCTGATCGCAATATGCAAATATATTATGAGTAATATCAGTTTTATATAGGATGTGCCGAAGATCGTGGTACAGAGTATCACGCGTAAAGTGACAATTTTTGATACAAGGCTTCGCTTTCGAGAAAATCGCCTATGAAGTTGCATCTATTTCGTTCTTGTTGCTTTTCAAGCGCACACGATGAAATTTCATAATTGGTTTTCAACAATCACCACTCTACATTTTCGACTTACCTTTGCATGGTGAATCTCCGCCTCTCGGTTTGTACAACGATTTTCGGTACACGATGTATATACGATGTATGAAATTAATAATAAAACTTTAATAATAATCTTCTCCAAGAGAACAACCGAGTGCGACTCGTGGTTCCCTTGAGGCGTTCGATCCTCGTGACGAGTAGAATATGATGGAATAGAAAAGATGTAATCTTGAACTTCAACGTTAAGTTGAATTCTGTAGGAATTTTCTTTTTTTGGAATCTCTACCGTTCCAAAGGTGTGGAATACCGCTATGGTATTTCCCAAACTTACCTTTTGTACATCCTATACAAATTGGTTCAAAATGTAAATTTAAATCGAACAAAATTCCACAATGTTTTATGTTTCATATTTCTAACTAATTTTTATACAAGAAATTCTTTCTTTCAATTCTCAATATGATCGTGTATACTAAAAGGTATACACAAGATTCGTGAACTGTAAATATATGGACAAAGAGTATGCAAACGATCCGAACGCGATTGGCAGATTTTAACTCCGATGCCCTTACACGAGAACCACGTACGTGTTGGACCAAATTTGCCAGTATGGCCACATTTTGTGTTACAAATATGTTACATTTCCCGAAGAACGATATGGACGATATGAGACGTTAGTATAAGAAGAAAGTAAGACAGAATTTGCAGTGTAACATTTGCGACGGACATGTATTTACGTGGCGGCGAGCTTTTCAAAAGATATACACACGTCTTTGACGAGAATATCCTTTAAAAAGATACGTATGTATATTGTATATACGCGTATTTAACACTAAAGGAATAACGAATCAGCGCGAACAACAGTTGATTGCCATTCCTTTTTCTTCTTTTGATCATTTAACGAATTATGGTATCCATAATAGTTTCGAAAGAATTACGTGAATAAACGATATCATTTTTCTAGAAATATGAATAGCTCATTGACAACAGCGTCGAATATTTAACAAACGAAATTTCCTATTTTCACTTCGCTACAAAATTTTCCAACTTGTCTGTAATCTGTATAATGTCCTGTTCACAAGAATAAAGGAAGTTGAAATCGGGCATAGTACGCAAGAACTAATAGCTACCGTGAAGCTTCAGAAAGTGCAGTCGGTTGTATCGTCTCGTTAACAAATCGGTTAATTATAACGAGTATAATTATTTGCAAATTCTTCTCTTTTCAAAGAGGAACGCTTCCCCATGTTTCATTCAAAACGATAGTTTGTTCTTAAGAAGAATAGTAAAACATGGACAAATTTTCGTTTCTTTTTTTTTCTTTCTTTCCTTCTTAACATGGTCGTTTGGTGGAAACTGTTTATTCGTTTTTTCCCAAGATAATCTAACATGAATATCCCTTACGAAAAGACAGCGAAGGGATCCGTGACTTTCAACGCTATTCATTTTTAGCGCGAGAGAAGATATAAAGATGTCTTTAAATCTAGGAATATTTATTACTTATGCGTAACAAATTGTGCAATGTTACATCGTTCTAAGGTGTAAAAAAAATGTCATTTATATATTTATGGCATTCGTGCTTCTTCGAAGAATTCGTAAGTTCATTTTGGCGATGATGTTTCCAAGCATATATTGCTGTATTTTGAAGCAACCGAGACTGAATCTCATTTTGTTCAGCGATACAAACCGAATTACGAATCGACGATAAAACGTTCACTGTCTGCGGTATCCTCTTATTAACCGTACAAGAACTACACGAATTAACGTAAACACTGGCTTTTTATACACGTAAAGTGTTTTGTATTGCTTTCCGTACGTACATCTCAGAAAACTTGAAGAAAAGTCGACCAGCATCGCAAACAATTATATCAACACACCCCGTAAATAATGTAATTTTCTGCCAATATACTTGGTCAATCAGTAATACACTCTCTTTTTTTTATTATTATTATTATTATATAATTGTTGGCGTAGTAGATATCTTTCTACTTGAACTTTTCTACCCTCTTTTCATAAAATTTCTAATCACGTAACGAAAACTTCCATCGCTTTAAACTTAACTGTCAGAAAGATCGCGTTATTTATGGGATGACCGACCTACAATGTCAAAATGTAAAATATTTTTATCAGACACGAAAATTTGCTGTATTTGTTTTAAAAACGAAAAGTGAACGCAAATGGCAAAAAAGAAAAAAAAAAAAGAAAGTAAGAAAAAGAGCAAGGTCGATGTACAGTCTGACATTGTATTGCCGAAAATTATATATCGTACTTAAATGAAAAAATTTGTTTCCTTGCACGCGATCTAACAATGCCGCAGCAGCATTGATAGACTGTATTCTACTCTCTTGCTTTTAAAGGCTTTGCATAAAAACGCGTTAACGAGTAAGATTATAATAGGGTTAAACATCGATAGAAAACATTTGATTTCTTACAAGATAGTACCGTCGAAAAGAGAGAAAAAAGAAAAAGAAAAAAGGAAGAAGAAAGGAAGAAAAAGTGACTCATGCGTCAGACCTAGATTTAGATTTATTATAACTTTAATACAAGTTGTAAGATAATGTATACCAATGCTATAATATTTATATTGTCGCTATAAATATTATATAATAGGTATGATATTATTGTCGTATAAAAGGAAAAGAGATTAAAAAAGATGAAGGAAGAAAGAAAGAAAGAAAGGACGCTCGCAGCTAATACATCAAATAATCTGTCTAATCCAATAGGATGAAATCCTTCATTAACGCGAAAGAACTTAAGAATTGGCTTTTTCCTTCTTCAAGCAAATTTGAACATTATAACGTGAAAGATATTTTTCGATCAAAGAAGACAGACACTGTTCCAACGTTTACACGGAAATATACACTTTTCTCGGGGAAATGTTATTTAAGGGCCTCTGTACATTACTATTGCTAACATCATCATACATGTAAAGAAAGAGTAAGCATATAAGAAAAAAGGAAAAAGAAGAAAAAAAAAAAAGAATCTTAGCAGGTTACCGATTACAAATTTTCAGAAAGCAGATAAATAAGATAAATAATTATTCGCAAGAAATATTCTTCACGAAATATATATATTAAAGAATCATATATATTATATACCGATGTCTAATTAATAATTAAAACTATCGAACAAGTGTTATTAAATAAAATGTTGTAATCTGTGTTGACAATCGCCGACATTCTGAGCCTGAAATACAACCATTGAACAGGTGTACATCGTCATGCCTTGAAGATACTTAAATAAAATGTTTTAGTCGTGCATCAGGAGATGATAAAGATAAAGAAAGGGAGGAAAGTGGTCAAAGTTGTGTATAAAAATTGTCAGACTGAAATCCTGTGCAAAAATCGCTGATTCTCGGCAAGTAGACAGCCCGTGATTTGCAAAAGTTGATGCGATCACAATGTCGAACAATGTCATGAGAAGGACGTTTAGCGAGAATTATTGTAAAATTGCAAACCGAATAATGGATATAATGCGGTGACCGTTTGATGATCGTTTGCCTGTATTTTATTAGTAACTCGAGATTGAAAGTTCGACAATGTTTAAACGATTGTAAACGAAGCGTGGATTTTTAATCTGTATATAGACGATATGATTTTTGCTCCGAGGACGTGTTATTACCGGTGAGAAGAAATGGATATATAAACTGAATTATACGTTGTTAGAGAATTATGTGGGAGAAATATTTAGCAGCTTTCAGATGTACAGATCTTCGATAAAAATGCGTACAATCACAAGTATATTAAAACTTATCAAAGACACTATCGATAAGTTGTGTTTAGTTCTTTTTTCAACGACAGATTAAACGCTAAATATATACATATATGCCAAACGTGTCGTCACGATTTAGTCATTCGTTTTGTATATAATGCACGTAACATAAACCTGGAGTATAAATAAATACGACGGAATATATACGTGATGCGTATTGAATTTTCTGTTACTAATTTCACAGGATAATTACACATCTAAAAGTAACAATAAGAGAATGTAAACGTCGCATTTAAAATTATTTCTTCGACAACGTAAGTTTGAGCATATAATGGCAATGTTATTAATCAATATACTGAAATGTACATCATACCTTGTACACATAAGAGTAAGTACTTGCATATGTCGACAAAATGTTCCGTTTTTTCCCCCTAAGTTGTTCACTTTTGCTACGTAATATACATATATATATATATTATATATTAAATATAATATATATATGTAAGATTTTAAGTAATATAAATGGATCGTAAATTTTATATTTTATTTCTTCCTGCATATACTTACAAAAAGTATGCATGAAGATGCATACAATTGTATGACAAGTTTATTTCAAATCGCTTTCCGTTTCGATATTAATGTTTTTTTACCGTCACCCTTACTATTAAAGAAACAATAGTGTCCTTTTGAAATAATAATATACGTTTGCTTAAAGTACAAGTTATAATTTATTTACATATCTCGATAAGAAATCTAAACATCTTTAAACTATAAGAGTCCCACATACAACCCTACTTCTAGTTGTATCATTTTATATATTTTTCAAATATCTTAAACTCATAGAACTAACGCAAGGAATGTCCTGCAATGATTTCACATCGTTTCTTATAATGCATAGATGCTTTAACATGAATCTCGGAAGATAATTATATATGTACATATACATACATATACAATATATAAATATAAATATATATATATATAATTGATAATCATTGATAGGGTAATTATTTACAAAGGGGTATTACTGCCCACCGATTTCAATGACTTTGAGATATGTTGTCAAAATCTTTATTCTCAACAACTTTATCTTACATATATATTACCGTCGTTCGACCTTAGTTTCCGATATATTCAAGAAAAGGCTTAAATCAATCTTAATTTTTCATTCACTCTGGTGTAAACGACCGCATCTTTATTCCCTTCCCCTAAAACTTAACTCGCTGATGATAATGCTTTCCTTAATGTAAACAGAAAAAGACAAATCGATGGGTGGTAACTTGGTGAAGACTAATATCCTCGCGCTGGCATGACTTAATTTTTATTTCGTTCAATTTTGTAAGTATATCGCAAATTCGATTATTCTTTATGTATATGCACTACCAAACGTGCTTTTATGTATAACTCTAGAACTAAGAGCATGCGTGATTATCATTAGGTTGCATGTGAAGCATATATATATAAGTACTAGGTACATACATATATTATATATATTATTAGTTATTATATATACATATATATATAACAAAAAGATAACCGATAGGTTTATTGTTATTGTCCATATCAAAATAAATAATTTACTTTATTTTTACGTTGAATTTATCAGGCTTGTTTTATTTAACAATCATGGAAAAAAGAATGAAACTTCGAAATTTGCAACTTAAGCATTCGTCGCTTTATTTAATTCTTTACTTTAATTTACTTTAATTCGTCAAATTATTTATTTCGATACGTACGTTAAAGATAGGCCTATTGATTAAGAATCTTTTTGATTTTTTTGTTTTAGTCTATTTAAAGTTCCAATCACCTACATCAGTGAGATAAGATCTCTAAATGCTCATTTATTGTGGATAAGATAAAACGAAGAGGCAATTAATTAAAACTGTATACAAAATGATTATGTATGAGGAAGAAGTAACAAAGTAAAGTACGAAAAAAAAGAGTCTTAAGTCTTCAACTTAAAAAGAATTCATGGGATAATACCACCTTAAAAGTACATAGTGATAAAAATACTTTTGCGTATATCACCGAAACTAAGAGCGAGCGACGGTATCATGTATAGGGAAAAGCTATTCAGAATTATGTCCTCGACAACATATTTTAAGGTCACCGAAATCGGTCGGAAGTGCCCTTTAAATAATTACAGATAATAGATTTAACTTTTATTTATGAACATATTATTAGTATAATGTACTCAAATATCATTTGAGATAGCACCGAAAATATAACAAAATAAATAAATTTTATGATATATATTAGATCAGCTACTAATCTTTTTATACATTTCCATAATATGAATTAGTGCTTTACCTTATTTAATTCTTCCGCAGTAAAACGCAATACTGTAGAAATAGCGTTTAACATATGACGTTTACTAGAAACATCGCTTGTAGTTAAATAATTTATAAAAACATTTTTCAAATATTCAAGATTTGCACCTTCCCTAGATTTGCAAGCTTCGAGCCTAAAAATCGAATAATATAATCAAATGCAAACGTATCTTTCTTCCAATTTTTTAATACATGCATCATTTTGAAATTTACCTCGCAATCTGAGCTTGCAAAGCTCTTATATTTTCTTTCTGTTTCTCCTTTATATATATGACTTCTCTTTGTTTTTCCCGTAATGTTGCTTCTAACTCTAAAACTTTTTTTCTAGATGCTGATACTTGCACCTCTTTTCTTGCTAACTCTTGACTGTAATGCAATATTGGAGGACTGTCATTTGTTAATAATCCTGTTACTAAATCGGTAATAGGCTCTGTTCCATTTTCACATTTTGATGCATTTAGCTTCCTTTCTGCGGTATTTTCCTTTTTGGGTAATAATGCGTGAAAAGATGTTTTTAAAGTTAAAATTTCCTTATCCTTTTCTTCGATGAGAGCCATTGATCGTTCTCGTTGACGTAATAATTGTTGCTCTAACGTAGATATTTTATTACGAAATTCATTGTCCTTTTGTAATAACAAATGTCTTAATTTTCCATGTTCTTCTTGAAATGACTGTAAAAATAACCAATTGTTGTTTATACCACAGTTATTTTAAATATAGTTGATTTAATTTGTCACCCAGTGATCAAAGAAAAGAAAAAAATTTGCCTTTTCCTGATGTTCCAATTTTAACTTCAATTCCCTTTCCTTATTCACAATTTCGTTATTTAAAACACGTATTCGTTCTTCTAGATTATTATTATGTGCTTTTAAAATATGTAATTGCGTTTTGCTATTTTTATCATAAGATGATGCAATATTTTGACTCTGAATATTATACGATATGTTACCAACATTACTATACTTCATTTGCTGTTTATAATCTTCGAATTCTTGTAACAAAGTTTCATACTTTTCTTTATAATCAATAACTTGTTGTTTATCATATAAATCTAAGCTATGTAATAACGCTGAAAACCAAATTTGCTAATAATTATACAATGTATTATTCATATAAGAGAAAAGTATTTTTAATTAACTAACATTTAACATGTGCCGATTCGCTTTTTTTATTATCTAAATCTAACAATTTGGTATACAGGTTTTTTATTTTAGAAATGATCTCTTCAGGTTCGTTATTTAATGTAATATACTCATGTTCAGAGTCTTGTAAATTAATTAGTTGGTCCTTCAGTTTCTGTATGGCTTGTTGATCTTGCTGTCTGAGTCTATCATATCCTCCAACAATTTCTGAAAGTTCAGCTAGTCTTGCTTCTAGACCAGCTACTCTTGCTTCATGAGTCATTGCTAATGCTCTAGCTTGCTGTTCTGCAGCAGCAGCTCTTTTTTGTTCCTGCAAAGTTAATTAGCCATTCTCATGCCTACAATAGACAAAACAATCTCATACAAATAGATATATATTTTTTTTTTTTAATTACTTCATGTATAGCATTTAAATGTTGTTTCTTCATTAGAGCCATTTCAGATTGGAGTGATAGTAGAATCGGGGGTGTTTCTTTAGCTGCTTCTTCTGCTTGTTTAAGCTTATTTCTAGCTATTTCTAATTCAGCTTCGAGTATTTTACATTGTGTCTTATGTGCAAACTGACTTTTTACTTGTGCTTCAAGTTGTTCTTTGTTTCGTCGTTCATCATGTAATAATTTTTGTAGTTCTCTAAAAAAGAAAGAGAAATTTTCTTAAAATTTCTCTTCAAACTACAAATTCTATGTATATTTTTCATATCTTACTACATACTTTATCATTTTTGCATGATCAGCTTGCTCTCTTTCCCTCTCGTGACGTTCCATAATTAATTTACATTTTACATGCTCGATTTCAGAGTAATTCGTAGTTTGCACTTTGTTTAATTTTTCTTTCAAATCCTTGATTATTTTTTCACACTGCAAATATTTTATATTTAATAAAAAGAATATAAATGAATATATATTGATATGAATATAAATATGTATACATATACACATATAGTGTAAACTCACTTCGTCTCGTTCGTTTCTCAACTGCTTCTTATCCTGTTGAAAATTTGCTTCCATTTTAGATTTTTCTGCCGAAAGAGTAGCTAAAGAATTCATCAACGTATCTAGCCGATTTTTTAATTTTCCTACTGTTTCTGTATACGCGATATCCGTTTGAACTTCGCGCGACTGAAAAATGAATACAAACATTTATTTAAAAATAGTCGCTATACGACTATTGGTAGCAATCATATTAGAACTTTTATATTATTATACTTGTCGCGAATGAATTAATTCATCATTTCCAGTGTTTGTAGTATCAGATTTTTGAGACTGCACATTCTTTGTATTTCCAATCTTTTTCATTTGCGAAGAAACGTCAGATTTACCTAAAATATAATTATCTATTGTTATTGAATCGCTAATAATATTTTAAAAAGTTCATAATTTAACAATGATATTAGATATGTACCTTTTTCATTTTCTACAATTATTGATTTTTTATCCATTTTTTCCTCGTTCTCCATTGAGTTTCAGTAAGAGATTAATAAATTAATAATTAAATATTTCAGTTCAAACGAGTATAGTAAACAAAGTTAATATTCCGAATTTTTTAAACGATCTTTTATTCTCGATGATACATACGTTTATACCTTTATACGATAACATTTATCGCTGAAATAAAAACGGTAATTGTAGATTTATTATAAAATAAAAACCTGTAGCAATTTTTATATAAGTAATTTTTATGCATGAGTTAATGTATTATCTGCAATAATAAATATTTTCAATATAATAAAAACTCTCGAAAAAGAATTGTTATTACATAGTATATTTGATGCTACGTTTAAAACATTTAAATATGATATAAAAATTAAAAATGTTAATGTAATGCAAAATGATACCCGCATAATAATTCCGTATATGATAATACACATGTATTTGCATTTATTTTCAATTTCTTATATTTGTACACACTGACTGAATTACATAAAACTACGATCTTAATTACATAGAAATGTGCGTAAGTTTATTATTATAATACAACATTTGAAAATCACTATCTTTATTTTAACATAAGTTACCTCGCTTCGTCACTTACCCTGATGATATCAAAATCTTTTCTAGACATATTATTTGTTTTTCTTACAACGATGTATCCGACTATTTTTAACGTCAAGCGTTTTATAACGAAGTTATAGTGTGATCAAATCGAAGAAACGATCTTCTAACAATATACGGAATCCTATATGACAAATAACATTAATGATACGTATTACAAACAATATTTATAACAGTATTTCGCTTAAAGGCAAATTATGTATACACCTCTTCAGCTGATTCTATCTATATTATATCTGTTAATATGACGACAACGTGCATTATATAAATTTGTAAAGATTTTACCTATTAAAATTATATAAAAATCTCAAATAATTAAAATAAACATATATATATTTGCAATGTGTACATCAAACAACATTCTTAAAAGAATTAGTAGTATTGTATTTATACCATCATATAAAATATTAAATTTATAAAATTATATAGAAATTAATTGGGTTCAAATTATATCACGCAAGAATAATGTTTATTAAATATAGAAAGGCAATGAATTTATCGTAGAAACTGTTAAATAATAGAGAAACATATCTATATATAAATAGAGGGAAAAAATTAGAAAAGTATATAAAACTATGTATTTAATAACATTTATTGTATGTTTAATTAATATTCATATTTTTTCATTTTAATTTTTCATCAATATTCATTGTGCATCATTACATTGGTTTGATTTGTTAAGTTTAAGTGGAGATTCTATTTCTAATGTTACAGGTCCACTGTTCTTTATATTAACTTCCATCATTGCTCCAAATTTACCATCTGTAGAAATTATTTGATAAAATAAATATATTACTTTTCTGAACAAACATCTAGTAACGATTTGATAGAAGTTCATTTTATTTTTACTCTATTCAGATGCAATAAACAACATATTCTCATATGAAGTTAATAGCTTATAGTTATTGATTATTTACCTTTAATTAATTCTGGTTTATAATTCTTACCAAGTTCAATAAGAAAATTATTATAAACTGATTCAGCTGCTTGGGCAGGCATGGCATTATGAAAATCTAATCTATTTCCTTTCAAGGTATGGTACAATGTAAACTGACTAATACATAATATTTCATATTCTTTATCCATAACATTTTTACTCCATTTTTTATTATTATCATCATCATCAAACATTTTAATATTCAATATTCTTTTTACTCTAAGAAAAATAAGATTTTACTTTATATTGTACATTGAGCTAGATTATTTTGTTCAAAATATGTATTATAATAATATTATATATTACATATATTTCATGTCTTCTATTGTGTCATCTTTTTTTATACCAATTAAAATGCAGAGACCGTTTCCAATGTTATTAATAATTTCACCATTGACTGAAAAATTATTTCATAGTAGTATCAATAGAGAATAAATTGAATATATATAATGAAAATAGCAAAAAACGTTTTATACGTTCTAATGAAATTAAATTGAAATAAATGCTAATGCATCAAAGTGATGCATATATATTCTATAGAAAATTATACTGTTCAATACATCTTACATGTATTATTATGTACATATATATCTCATGAATTAGAAAGGAGAAACTATGTTCTGACCATGTTTTATTCAATTTAATACAATATATAATACATATATAATTTTTATTTTATAGACATATGGTAATATTTAACATTTCTTTTTGACTCTTGTTTCTTAAAAGACGACAAGTTAGTTATTACAACAAAACATATATAACCTGATCATTACCTGAAACACTAGCTTTTGTCACACGTTGTATTACTGCTTTCATGTTCAAAGTTGAGACTAACGTTATTTTTTACACCGTTGAAATTATTGTTATTAGTACTAATATACATATATCCACGTAAATCCTTTACAGTTAAATATTTCTTGAAGGAAATACGCTACTATCATCGCTAGTAATGCTCTATGAATGAACCAATAGAAAAGCAGAGATAATCAGAAAGCTTACTTCCGCATATAGACTTCCTGTAATGCATTTTGACTTTTCAAAGATTGTTTACAAGCAAATTGCAGAGCGTATAATCATTCCAAAAATTTAATAATCTCGGAGTTGTTTGTCGTGGACTTATTGAGATTAGTAAAAATGAGCTTATTAAGACTTTGTAATGTATTGTTAAACCTGGGATTATAGTTCAAACTAATTTTCTGTGACCCACTTGTTGCGTTTAGGTTATGGTGTTATAAACAAAAATATGTTGGCTATAAATGTTTGGTTTTTATGATAAATTCGTGTATGCCAGACGATAGGAATGGAGGGTCCAGGTCTGAGCTTATTTTTAGGTTCAGAAAATATCCAACTAAATACAAATATACAAGACTTAGAAGAAGATGAAGAACAAGAAGATGCTAAGCAACGTAATAAAGAGGTGCATCTTCCTTTACTTTATTCCTTCCTTTATTTTAACTTTCCAATTTTATTACTTGATTTGCGGTTTAATTAAAAAGTTCTATCCAAAAGAGTTTATTCTTCAATGATTGTAATTTTAATAGATAATCTTTAATCTTTTAGATCAAGGATCTCTTGGACAATGCATTTGATGATTTAGATGATGAATCTGACACTAGTTCTATTAATGACAGCCATTATCAAGATAGTACTAAAGGATCAGAAGTTACTAATACTATGTTAAATTCTCCTCAGAGAATTATATCATCCAAAGATCAAACTGTATCACAATTACAGAAAGAATTTGGTATTTATGATCATGTCAAAAATTCAAATAACTATGATAGTACTATAATAAATCATAGGTCGGAGATGGAAATCGCTCCTTCAATCTCCAATATACAAAGAGACTTTGATGTATATGATCAAACTGACACTCCATATTCTAAAAATAATAAGGATAATGATATGCATAATATTATTGCTGAAACACCTTATGAACTAACAAGATTACCAAACTCTGCGTTTCCTAAAGATTTAAGAACCCAAATTGAGGAAGATTATACATTTAATGAAAATTATTCATATAATTATCACACACCAGCTAATCATTACGATGCTCAAGGTAAAAATTATTCAAATAATGGTTATATCGATGGATATGACAATAATGTACAATGTAAGCAAATTCATGAGTTTGGAGGTGGTGACAATGTTACATCTGATCATATAAATCATTGTTATAAAACAAGTCCAAATGGCAGATCAACAGATGATGGTGTAGCTTATAAAATGGCCGAGTATGATAGTAAGGAACAATTAGAAGTTTTATATACAGTGCGAATGAAAGAAGTTAAGCGATTAACAGAAGAATTGCAACAAGTTAGGTTGGAAAAAGAAGAAGAGAAGAATCAGCTTAGTAGGAAAATAACACTTTTACAGGCTGATGTTGAAAGATCAAACATATCTAGAAATCAAACGCAACATGCTTTGGGTAAGATTTAATAAAATATGTTCATAAAATGTTATCTAGATAAAGGATTATAAAATTAACTGTTTCTTGTAGTTGATGCAAAAGCTGAGATTGCTGATCTTCATAATCAAATAACATCATTGAAGGAGAAAAATGCAGTTTTAGAGAAAACTAATCAAAATGTAAGACTTTCCTGTACTATTTTGAACAGTGGTTTTATCGTTACAATAACATTAGATGCATTAATTACCTAATTATAAAAATTACAAAATTTAGATGACAGAAGAATTAAATGTTGCAAGAGATTCTGTAATAGAATTACAACAAAAAATAGCTGTATTAGAAAGAGTACAAGCATTACAAGCAAATGATAAAACACATGAAAAATTTTTGAAACAAGCACAAGAGAAACATACTGTTGAAATGAAGAATATGCAAATTCAAATAGATGTTCTTACTGACAAACTTAATGCAAAGGTATTTCTAGTATTACATTATATATTACATTTCGCACATATTTATTTATAACTTAATGTATATTGATAGATAATTAGATTTTAATGTATATCTTTTTATTATAAACTATTATAATAAATACACGCTAAAATATTGTTATTTGTTAATATTCATTAAGTTACAAATATAATAATAATGATTATGGTGATGGTGATGATGGTGATGGTGATGGTGATTGTGATGGTGATGGTGATGGTGATGGCGATGATGATGATGATGATGATGATGATGATGATGATGATGATGATGATGATGATGATGATGATGATCATAATAATAATAATAATAATAATAATAATAATAATAATAATAATAATAATAAACATTTGTGTCATAGCTGTTCAATATGGATTCCAACAATCATTGTATTTGGGCAAGTTGTTGATATTGTATTTTTTGAGAATTATATGCTCTTGTAAAGAACATATTGTATAATTATATAAGTTTCTTGGTTTTCATATATGTACTTATTTTCTTTGCATGAGAGTACTATTAAAAAGTCATATTTATACCAGAAGAATTATATTCTAACTCATTAAATTATCGTAATTTCATGTTTGATTTTCTTGAATTTTAATAGGAAGCATCTTATGTCGCTTTGGAAAATAAATTAGCTGATGTAAGAAGGGCGAATGAAACATTGATGGTAGAGAAAGGAGATACAATGAATCGTTTAGCACAAGCATTAGAAGAAAGTCAGGCGCAGTGTCGAAATCTTATGGCTACAAATAACGCTCAGCAAGTAATGCAGCTTCAAGCACAAATTAAAGTTTTAACACAAGAAAGAGAAGAAATGCAAAAAATGATTCAAGAATTACAGGTACTTAGAGTATTAATTTACATTTAAAGAACAGCTTCAATCCACTATATATTCTAAAATATGTTTAAAAAATGTGCAAGATTTATATTAAAAATAATAATGTATTTATATATATATATATATATAGAATAAATTAGAGATAGCAAAAAATGATGCTGCACAGTATGATTCATTGTTAGCTACAACATTAGAAGAAGAATCTGATTCTATTAGACAAATGAAATTAGGCGATTTTCATAATAAATCAAAATCAAAGCCCTATGATGATATCACAAATAAATTAAGGGGAGAATTGCAAAGGTAATTTGTTTTAATTAAAAGTAACTTTATATTGCATGAAATTATGTGTTAGAATATTAATTTTATTGTTATCTTATTATCTTTGTAGATGTTTAGCTGGACAAGCTGTCAAAAGGAAAGAAATAACTCGATTAGAAAATACTTTATCACAAAAAGAAAAAGAAGTTGATAAAGCTTTAATTGTAGCAGATACATGTCGACAAGAAGCAGCTCAATACGCTAAACGTGTTAATGAACTAGAACAAGAATTGAAATCTGTACTTACAAATGAAGCTTTGAAAGCAAATGCTCAAATACAGAAGTTGTCCAATCATCTCAGTGATGTAAAAAAACAATGCGAATCATTGAGAGAAGAAAAAACAAAATTAGAACAGAAATTAAAAGAAACATTAGCAATTAATGAAGAAACACTTATAAAATTACACCAAGAAAACATAAATCAGCAAGAAAAAGACACCATTGATGAGTACAATAAAGAATATTTAGAAATACATGCTAAAGCTGTAGAAAGAGTTAGGCAAGAAGCACGAATCGAAGTAGTGCAATTATCGTAAGTATTAACATTGTTTCTGTTATTGTAAATATATCTTTTGCTTGTTAATATCATAACATTTAAAATGGATGAGATAAATGTTTTAACTTACAGTGTGCAATTGGAACAAACGCAAAAAGAGTTGGATCGTGTTAAAGAATTGTATATAGATATCTGTAGTACAAAAGAACAATTAATAAGTGAACACAAATCTGAAATCAAAATGTTAAGAGAGAAATATACTAGCTTAGAAGAACGTGAAATAGATATAGAAAGATACCAACATGATTTAAAGGCACAAATAAAGATAGCAGAAAAATTAACGCAAGAGTGTGACATATACAGAAATAAAGTAATTGAATTAGAAAAAGATCTAAATTGTGAGAGGAAAAAGAAAGATGAATATACAAACAAAATTCACCAAGAAATTGAAAAAGGTAAAATTGATATCGCTTAAAATAATAAAATTTGGATGTTTTTTATTCTTTCATATGTTTAAAAATTTTACTAAGACCTATCATAAATTTAATATTTACAGCTAAAGAAGAAGCTTTAAATGAATTACGCAATGCCCACCCTAACCAAGAGATAAGTGTCCACTTGCCAGATCATTGTTCCGAACATTTAGAAAAAATAAATCAGGTATATATATCTTGTTTATTATTGTTTGTTTGCTATATATAAATTCATCAAACTTAATACATTTATAGTTAGAAGAAGATTGTAAACGTTTAGAAGATAAACTACATGCTGCAGTTAAAGAACATAAAAAGGTATTAGAATATCAATCTGCCTTAGATGATGCTAAATTAAAGACAGCACAGATGGAAATATCTCAAGAATCTTGGAAAAAGAAATATGAAAATGTAATTAGTGAAAGGAATAATCTTGTTACTAAAATTTCTAAACTTGATTCTGAATTATCAAATATCAAGCGAAATTCAAAGATTGAAGACTCTGATGATGTAAAATTAAAAGTATCTCGGTATCAAATAGAAAATGAAGATTTAAAAAATAAATGTGACAGTTTAATTAGTGAAACAAGCATTTATAAAGATAAAATCGCGCAGTTAGAAGTAGAATTATCAGAAACGAAAAATATAATTGGAAATTTCGAAGGTAGGTTAAAAAAAAATAGTGAAATATCATCAAATCCAAAATGTGTATTGGAAAAGGAACTTTCTCATTACAAAGATCTGGCGACACAATTAAGTATTAAGATAAATCATCTGAAGGCTGGAAGAAAGAGTAATCATGTTATGGAGCAAAAAATCAAACAATTAGAAACAGATTTACAAGGAAAGGAAGAGGAACTAGAAAGATTAAAAGACTTTGACAAAATAAAACTGGAAAGAGATCAATTTGTTTTAAAGTTAAAAAATCAAGCTAAACAATTTGAACAATACGTTAAGCATCAAAAGCAAGTATTTCCTGAATTAAATTTATCACCAGGTAGTTCAAGTGATGGCACAGATTTTCTAAAAATAAGGGAAGTTATGGTAAAAGAGTTACGCGAAGAGATGGAACAGAAGGTACATGAAGAACTTAAACGTATAGAGGAACATGATCGAGAAAAAAGGAATGAGTTGGAAGAAACATATAAAACAGTTCTAATACAGTTTTCAAAATTAAAAAACATATGTCACGAAAAGACACAAGAAGTAGAAAATTTAAAAGTGGCGAAGGAACGATTTAGTCAAATGATTGAAACTTGTTATAAGGAATTGGTAGCAAAACAGTTGGAAATTGAAAAGTTGCAAGAAGAATTAAAACAAAAAGAAACTGATGTGGATGAGGAGAGAAATCTAATGGCTAAAGTTATGACTAAATGGGTTAGAGAAATTTGGGAAGTAAAAGATAAAGAAGTTGAAATGAATGAAAAATTGCAACAGTTACAGGAAAGCGAAGAAAATTTGAAAACAGAGATAAAAACGTTAAAAGAAAGAGAAAAAGAAATGAAAAGTAATATCGATACATTAAAAACTAAATATCAGTCGGCAAAAAAGACTGCGAACAACTACAAGGTAATTTTGTAATAGAGAAGTAAATCATATCTATTTTACCCATTTTATTAATTTTCCTCTATCTTACGAATTATCTAAACATTTTTTAGGAGTATGCAGTGAATCAAGAGAAATTTTCATTAAGTGAAGGTAAACGTATAGAGGAAGGATACAAAAAAGCCATGAATCAACTACAACAAAAGCTTGATGCAATAGTTAGTACTCAAGAAGAAAAACTTAAAGAAATTGAATGTCAGTATACTGAAAGAATAGAACAAATGCGACTTACACACAAGTACAAAAGTAAATGTTGAAGTATATATTAATATTTAGTTTAAAAAATATATATATTATATATATTATATTTAATATATATATATATATATTAATATTTTAGTATGCAATATAGTTTAAAGGAAAAAAGTAGTTAGAAGAGGCTAGATATTTTTTAATTTAAAGCACTTTATTGTACAACACTCTATTAGGAGATTTTTGTGTTAGGGACCAATCACTTAAAAGTGGCAGATGTATATTGATAGAATTAGCAATACTTATTTACTGTACCTTATTTTAAGGAATAGTAACATAATTACAAACAGTAATGTCATCTAAACGATAATACTAAAGTACAATTTCCAGTTAATTAATAGAGAATACTAATTATAATTACTGAAATTTACTATTAAAATTTATATATTAATCGTGGGAGAATGTGAATTTGTAAAAAGTGAAGAGAATCATTTTTACATTCATTAATATTATTTCATAATTTTATAAATTGTCTATATTTAAACCATAAACAAGTAAGTACTCCTCTCTGTATAAATGAGACGCTCAGTCACATGTTCTTACTAAACATATGACATAATATCATAATGCAAGACTGGAATATATAGATCTTTTCCCTTAGTAAAATAAACATAAATTCATTGTAATTGAAAATATCAAAGTATACCTTTGAGTATTAAACAATTGTTTACGATTTATATGTATATCCTAAAAGGAATTAAAGATATTAATATTAAGATTGTACAAAATAGACAATGAATGACATTATTCACGTTAAATTCTAAATTAAAAATTCACGTTATAAATAAAAATTTTACGTTTATGTTTGATGTGCAAAGTCGAATTATTAAATGTAACCGATATCTTGTACATTGAAATTGAATATTCATCTGGCATTTAGGACATTGCCTCAAAGTTGATATTACTTGAGCACATACGTATAAAATGTTTTGTACAAACTAATACGTGTAAACATTTCTGTAAATGAATCACGAAGCCATAATTCTTTTCTAATCTTATAATTTATAAAATAAGATCAATTTAATGCGTGTAACATACTCTTAATTATCAAACCACAGACTGTTGCGATTAGTTTTCTTTATAAAATTTTTATACAGATTTTAAAATTAATTATTAATAAGCGTTTTTTAATTCTTAGAAAAGAAAAATATATATTTCAGAAATTTTTATCACATCTTAAGTATGGTTTATGATATTTGTGCATTATATGCCGTACATTATAAACTATTAATTTTACCGGTGTCATTACTGTCATGCTTTGATAATGATGATTCTTGATAATAATATAATTATTAAATCATCACTAAATAGAGAGTATTATTAATATTAGTTGTATTTTTGTATGTAGAATGAATTAATTTATTTTTTGTAATAAAGATTTTATGTCAGTGTCTATTAATTAGTCAACTTAAATTAACTGAAACCCTAAATATAATTATATTAACATAATTCATTACTAATAAGAATAGAGACCAGGATAAGAGCCATGAAGTTTGAAAAAAAAAAACAGGGAGAAGTAACAGTTTAATGGAACAATGTTTAAAGGGGAAAAGGATAAAATCGGATGTTACATTAAATAGTAAGAAAGGAAAAGAATTATGTGAAAAATTGAATGGAGTCAGAAAGAAATGGAGCAGATGGGGAATGTAGAAAGGAAAATGGAGAAAAAGATTATAAGGGAAAGAAACAAGGAAGTGCACAGTTAAAAACAATACAACAGAATAAATAGAACAAGATATAACAGATAGTATAAGTTTACCACTTATTTCTGTCTATTACTTAGAAAAAGAAGGATAAAGGGTGAGCTAACTGTTGGTCGCAAGAACTGTTGGTTGAGGTGTGGAAATGTTGAAGTAAACAACAGATTTTGGGATAATAAAGAAAGATGGAAGTATATTTTATGTGAGAGAGATTTGGAGATCCTAAAGCATTGAAGATGCTTAAAGATTGAAAGACTACAAAGGGATGTGAAGATTGGGGAAGGGGGCAGAACATGTAATATAGAAAAATTATTAAATGAAAAAGGAAAAAGAACCTCTGTGAACTGATTAAGAAAACTGGATAGGACAATAAAGAGGAAGGGAAGGACAAAAGAAGTGCTTAATCTGTACCATAGTTTGTAGATCATAGTAATATATTTTAGGATAGTTTAGATTAGCAGAATCAAACAAGTAGGCTTAGGCAAAAGTTTAAATATAAGTAAAAAGATGTTTGATGTTCTCTCTGATGTTAGCAACGAGAATAGACATTAGGTACCAAAATGACATCCAAAGAATAGGGGTATGTGCGATATACAAACTAGGAGTGTAAGGCTATAAAGGTATGATATGGGATGGAAGGCTGTATGATTTAATATGTTTTGTAAATCAAGTTCCATTCTATGTCCCCTAGGAGTGAGAATTATATAATAAATAAAAACATATAACTTATTACTATACTATAAATTTATATATATAGCGACTATAAATTTTTCTTAGTAAAAATTTACAAACATAACTTAACTCTTATTTTTTCATTATGATTAACAAATACAAAAATATGAAAATTAATTTATAATTGTTTTAGAAGAAATTATTCAAATCATAAATTGTCTTTCGTTGATTTAGAGAAGTTTAATATACTACAGCAGTAATTACCAGAGATTTATTCCTATTATTATTTATTATGCTTAGTCCTCCCTTTTCGGGTTTGGACGGACTTCTGAATAATTTATAACATCCTACACAGGATATTCGGTTACAGGTGTAAAAAATTTAAGAGATAATTCTTCATGCTAAAATTCTTAAAGACAATTCAAAATCGGCCGAAATATCCCTATGCGCGAACAAACCTAACAAAGCTCCTTATTGAATTCATCCCATAGATCAAATAATGATCAGCTACCGTAAGGAGTTATGTGTCATTGTTCCTTTGGTCCGTTTACCTGGCGATATATCACGACCGATATTTGTGGCCACAATATATTATATTGTTGGCTTCATCTATGGCCAAGATACAGATGCAGATTGAACGCTATCGTATGAAATATCTAAATTGCGAATTTTTTAAAGCCTAATTTCTATTTCATAGGAACGTCTATATATATACCGATACTTTTTTCTGTACCCATAAAAAGATTATTTAGCTATGTGTCGATGATAAATTTCATTAAAGAATGAATATCTCTAATTTTATGCATTAAATAGTATGACACGAAATTATAATAGTAGATAAAATATAGACGCATTTTAGAAACTTTGTAATAACTTAAACCAGTTTAACGAAACATTTAATGAAAACCTTTAAGAATCATTTCAAATACAATTACAAAAATTTTCAAAGAGTATAAACTCATAATGTAAAAGATATTCAGGGTATTTAGACAAATAATTAAGCATTCAAAATAAGCCATGTAGGCATCTTCGACAAAAAGCAGCACAATAGATTCTTTGTATCTACCTGGAGTTATAAGTTTTATGGTACTTTTTGGTAATTTTGATATGGTAATTTTTAAAGACTTTTGTAAGGCTTCTATGCTTATTTGATGATTTCTATTTAGAATAATACTGCAAATCAGCCTGTAAAGTTTTATTTGCCTGTTGGAAAACACCGTGCATGAGCAAATTTCAGTAATAATCATGTTTGATAATTTGTGAACAATTAATGATCTATTTTATCCAAATTTACAGTTTAGATATATAATCTACAATCTACACTACAAATCGATAAATATTTACATAAAACATTAATGAAAAAGTATCAGATTGTTACATCTGGTGACTCTCTACATAAACCAGAATCCATCCCTCGGTCAAAGCGGCCACTAGCTTTGCAAATATAAATAGTTGGATCACAATAATCCTAAGGAACTGTCGTAAAACTAACCAATTTTACTTTACCGTCTAGGTCCTTAATTGCTACAAAACATCCTCCAAGCTGAAACATTCCTTAGGGTTATTGTTCAATCAGATAAAAAATGGGAAGGTCGGGTTTTTCCCGTGTTCAACGGTCATTTCCACCCACAAGCGACCGTTGGTGGAGCGACCAACACCCAGCAAAATTTTTTATCTGCGACAGTATCATCACCGAACTTCACTGGTTTTTCATCTGTTGACCAGTCAATAACTTGACTGGCTTTTCATACCTAGGTCAGTCACCATCTCTTGATTGGTTTTTCCACCAGTGATATGTCATCAGTTTAACTTACTATTTACACTTCGCTGAGAATGCATCTACATGTATCACGCGTAACTGTTTATATCTACAAAATTGTTGGGATAAAGTACATATTTCAATTTGTTAACTAAGTATTATCATCAGTTCAACCACCTTTATTATTCTAACCGAAATAGGGGATCGACCAATTTGTGGCGTCGATTTATGACTCTCGTTGGCGCGCTTCTTCGCGATCATGTCTCTCCGCGAACGGTCGAACACAGATTGTAATATATTCTTTGAACAAATAGACTTTTAAAAAATCTGTTTACACAGTTATATCCCCAGCAAAAGACAATCCGTCTGGATTAACACCATTCCTCTATTTTGACTAGTTTCCGAGATATTTCAGAAAATGTTTAAAAATATAGCTATGCTAATAAGTTTTAAATGAATTGTATGAAACGTCTTAGCTGTATCTCACATTCTTCCTTGTTCTTCATTTTTGCACTCAACGTATTTATAGCAAAATTTTTTATCTGAATATGTCTTTTCAGGGGTATTTTAGGTTGTTAAAGCCGTTATTTTTAACAGTAATAAACAGTTTTGAAAATTCAGCCTTATGAATATTTGACCGACAAAAATCTTAACTCTACAAATCCGTGTAAGACCATGATCATACAAAGCAGTAAAATAAGCAATGGCACAACTAATGCCAATGCATCAAATGTTAATTTTGTCGTTTACCGCTGTTTGTACAATCACAGTCTGATCGGCCACCTTATGGCATGGTGGCCGGAAAATAAAAAATAATTCAAACCTCATCTAATACTCACAATTCAAATGCATACAGAGTAAGTCATATAGTAGATTAAGAGTACCAAATTTTTAAAACGATCTCAAAAATTTCTAAAGATTGTCATTGTAATCGAACATTTTGCAATCCGGATACTATACAAAAGCCACAAATTTTAAATTATAATATAGAAAAAATGTTCAAATCGTTAAAAATGAAAAATACCGATCGAAGTAAGAAAGAGTTATATTGTTTGTAAAAATGCAAATATGCATGAATATTTTTCAAATAAACACCATGCGTGTAGTAGCCGCTTACACCAGACTCCCTCTGTGTTCTCATTTATAATTAGCTCTAGTTGTAGCGGTAACTTATAGGTGGCGTATATCTTGAAATGCTCTGAAGACAGTTGTTGCCGATGTTGGTTTTTCATAAATTAATTCAATTAATGTCAATTAAAAGTTGAAATCTGGAATTCATTGATAGTATATTGAGATGGGACTGTACAATATTTTACTATTCATTTTTATTGCATTATGGCAACCTACCACGCAATATATCCTTTTAAATAAATTTTACGGAAACTATCAAAATCAATTACGCACTCAAAATGAATTATACAGCGGGAAATACAAATATGAGATTAAAGCAATTGATATGCCAGTATGTAATATTAAATTCCTGATGTAAAACTTTTATCGGTGACATTCGTTACGAATTATTTTTATATGTTTACTTTTCTTGCCTATTTAATGTACGTATATTCGTACATTTATAAATTATCGATTATTACATGTGCCTTATGAGAAAATCTCTTAATATGCAGAGATCTAAACTTATTAAATTACTAAAGTTCTATACATTACATGCGTGTATGAATCTTATTTATATTTTCTTTTGTATAAAAAAATAAATTATTTTAAATACATCACAGGTGGATCACTTTAGCTTTTCAGTGCCAGATACATTTAAATTACGATATCTCGTAAATAATACTTGGCAAATCAGAAAAGATGCACCTATTTTCTTTTATACTGGAAATGAAGGAAACATTGAAAATTTTGCTCAAAATACTGTAAGTATATAACCTATAGGATAATTAACTAATATATTTCATTTAAACATAATTTAAAATTCTGACTTAATTCTTATATTTTACAGGGTTTTATGTGGGACATAGCTCCAGAATTTGGAGCTTTATTAATTTTTGCTGAACATCGTTACTATGGAGAATCTATGCCTTATGGCAATAAGTCCTACATGGATTTGAATCATTTAGGATATTTAACATCTCAACAAGCCCTTGCAGATTATGTCGATTTGATTCAATATGTGAAATCTAAACCAGAATATAAGCATAGCCCTGTTATAGTTTTTGGTGGTTCATACGGTGGTATGCTTAGTGCATGGATACGTATGAAATATCCTCATGTTGTACAAGGGTTAGTGAAACAGTACCAACTAGAAATACAATAAAAATGATATATAATATAAATAAAAATTATATACTATTACAGAGCAATTGCATCTTCAGCTCCAATATTACAGTTTAGTGGAGTTACAGAATGTGAAGCTTTTGTACGCATAGTTACCTCAGATTTTAAAACAGCTCATACAAACTGTCCAAAACTTATTCGTAGATCATGGAATACTATTATCAATATAACATCAAGCGGTAATAGGGCGGGCAACTTATTATTTATGTTGTCTTTTTATATTTTTAAAATTATTTTCTATTTTTCCTAATAGACAAAGGGAGAGAGTGGTTAACAGATAGTTGGAAATTATGTCAACCATTAAAAAATTCAAGTGATGTCCAACAATTAATGTCTTATTTGGAGGATATTTATATAAACCTTGCTGTAGTAAATTATCCATATGAAGCTAATTTTTTGACACCATTACCTGCTTACCCCGTTAAAGTAAGTATCTCAATTTACAATTAGTCTATTGTTCAATTAATCTCTAAATAAAATTATTTTATTTATATACATTTCATAATTTACAAGATATTGTTGTTATTACAGGCTGTATGCAAACATCTAACAAATCAATCACTCGTAGGAACAGAGTTGTTAATAGCAATACACAAAGCAATTAATATATTCACTAATTATACTAGTGAAACAAAGTGTCTAAATTTAAATGATTCTGTGCCTCAATTAGGTGCTGTTGGATGGCCTTTTCAAGCTTGTACAGAAATGGTAATGCCAATATGTTCAGATGGAATAAATGATATGTTTAAACCTCGTTCATGGAATTTGGATGAATATACCAAGGACTGTATGAAACAATATTCAGTAAAACCACAGCCAAATTTAGTGTGCGAACAATATGGATGTAAAGATCTATCTACTGCAACAAATATTGTTTTCAGGTATATATATATATCGTCAAGTAATATCAATTTGTTTTACTTGAAACAATTGAAACAAATGTGAGGTTAATATATGCATAATACAAGTCTACACACACATATATATATACTATATATATATATAGTATATTATAAGTATATATATATACTAATATTTCACATGAAATACAATTATCATTTATAATGTAATCTTTTATTTATTCATTATTTTGTTTCATTTAGTAATGGTTTAATGGATCCATGGTCTAGTGGGGGAGTATTACAAAACTTATCTTCTTCAGCAGTAGCAGTAATAATACCAGAAAGTGCACATCATCTTGACTTAAGAAGCAGTGATGCCAATGATCCATATAGTGTTATTTTAGCACGGAAATACCATCGCTTCTTTATTAAAAAATGGATCCAAGAATATCGAGATAAAAACAAAATTTATTAGCTAAATTTTTATACTGATATTGTGATGGGAAACTTTAATAATAAACGGATATGTGGAGAACTATATAAGTACATAATTATTTATTTTTATTTCGTAAATTATATATAAAAAAAAAGCATAATATACACACAATAATAACTACATCTAGTATCCTTAACTGCTTTAAGTAATTGGTAAGGAATTGAGAATAATAAGAATTTTTATTATCACAGTACTTAATATCGTAATAAAAAGTTAAAACTCAGACAAAGTTTTTAAATATTTTCGATAATAGAGAGTAAAAAATAATTTAAATGCAGTTAAAATCCTATTCTGCCATAGAGATGTGTTTTGCTTTCTCTATAAGTTTATTGACATAAATAATTAAGCAAGCATTAGTACACTTTAAATTTTAAACGAAGCCCAAGTTACTTTCTGTTAAGTTCTTTAAGTAATTATCATGAAATGTTTTAATGACAAAATTTAACGTTATATAGAAATACTTATTGTAATACTATTATTAAGCTAAAGAAAATCTGGTCTTTATCAAATTATAATACATAAACGACAATGTAAAAAGTCATAAGATTGCTAAGTTTTTGATAAAGACTGCGTTCCTATTATTTTCAGTTACATTTAACTCTAATTTCCTATATCGAGCTAAACGATCTTATTTCATATTACACAGGTACAGCACATACTTTTTCCTCCCTAAAATCTTTATATCAATTCTCCATTTAATAGTAACTTGTATAGCATGCTATTAAATATGAAAATGTAATTTCTGTAGAAGTTGATATTCATTGATTTAGATTTCGTCATCTAATATTTCATAGACATCGAAGAAAAATGTATCTAAATACATAAAACATAAAATCTTACTGTTATAATTCTTCTTTAATGGTGTGTACAATATAAGAAAATCGTCCAAATTGAAATAATAATAACTCTATCGAACTTAATTCTAACTTCTGCAATTTATGTAAATTAGCAGAAATTAAGTACTTTGTATAGCATGCAGTTTTAAATTGCATGATCATACAACACAGAAATTGTAGTTCTTAATAAACTGATCTTGTTAATTAGATATTGTTCTATTATACTGTATATACCCTTTGCTTCTATGCAGTACTTAAGATCAGTGTGAACATACCTAATTCAGAATAGAAATAAATGTATAATTGCAGAAAATACTCATTTTCTCGTATATATTGTATAAACAAAAATAAATTAAAATAATGCTTTAAAAAAAATTCTAAGAAATCATAGAATTGAATACTTCGTGAAATATAAATATTTTTATCATTTTATAGATTAAACATAGTTTTAGTGTGGTGTACGTCTATGTGCTGTAGTTGGCCTTGGAACTCCAGATCGGCTTCGTATTTTTTTTGGTTGCACGAAAGTATTGTCAATTCCGTTATTGTAAGAGAGATATATATTTGACATATCAGGTTGAATTTGCTAGGAATAGACATTATTATAAGTATGATTTATTACATAAATATGATTTATTGTTAATTTTGAAAAATTAATACGTACATCCTTGTTAGTTCCTAATGGTGGCGTGATTTGTGCTTTGCGCATATTGTTACCTGTATATGCTACACACTTTAATTGCCATTCCCCAATATCTTCATTCCAATGAACATATCTTTCAATTGTTGTCTAAAATAGGATTGGCATATAGATCTTTTGGCGAAAATATTTATTTTTTTTTAATAAAATATTACACTGTCATAGATACCTGATATTCAACAGGAATGTAACTGTTTACTATTAGCTCTTGAAGTTGTAATTCTCGCCCAATACCTCTAACTCCTTCTAAAAGCCCTTCCATCTCTCTTTGATGTTCTTGCTGTAAATCAGATAACTCTGCTTTAACAGACATTAACATGGTATGTACGCGACTTAATTTCTTAGTTTTCCCTGCAGCTTCCTCTTGCAAGGAGGAATATTTCTCTTCTATATCAATACGTTCAGCTTCCTTTGCTTCAATAGCTTTCTTCAACTGTTCTTCTCTGCTTTTACGTTGTTCAAGTTCAATTGCAGCTGCAGCCAATAACTGTTCTTGAGCTTCTGCTTTTTCCAACAAATTTTCACCTCCGACTAAAATCTTATTTTGTAGATTCTGCATTTTCTCTCGTAATGCTTCTTTCTCGCTCCTAGAATAATTAATATTTTATAGATACTCTTCAGCGATATTCTTTAACCAATTCTCTAAAAACTTACTGAGTTCTTTTTAATTCGATAACATCTTTGTCATCGGGACTTTTATCTTCTCTTTCAGCTTTGTCAATTTTTTCATTGGAATCTATATCCCTATCTTCTAATTCTTCCATTGTTAATATTTGACTTCTTCTACGTCGTGCTTTCTTCTCATGTCTAGTCTCCCCTGTTTCTTCAGAATCTTCAGATTCGTCTTCAGATTCAGACATTTCAGCACCATTTTCTTCCAATTGTTTACGTAATTGTTCGATTTCAACTTGAAACTGCCGAAGTAAAGCATCTTTTGGATCTTCATTAATTCTCGCTCTATTTTTAATATTCTTAGCGCGGTTCGCATAACGAAGTGTACTGATAGTTTCGTCATAGTTTATATCTGCTGGACTTATATTTGCACACTAAATTGAAATAATTGAAATAGTTATTTCATGAATAATGGAGAAAGAAAACGTAAAAAGGAAAGAAAAAAAATAATGTTACCATTAAGGTTTTTGAGTTACCACCCAAAGAATCTTGCAACAATCTCGTGAGTTTGGAATTTCTGTAAGGCACATGTGAACTCTGACCATCAACTAATGCAGATATTACGTTACCTAGTGTCGAAAGTGATAAATTAATTTTTGTTGCTTCTCTTAAACGAACTCCAGAAGCTTTTGTCTTGCTTTGTCTTTCCGAACCCTAGAGAATATCAGCGGCATGAATTAGAAAATATGTTAAAGTGCAATAGAATAATGAGAATAAGAATTTCATACAGCTAAATCAACTAAATGAAGTTTCCCCATTTTTACATGTTGTTCGCCATCCTCTCCAAGTTGACTAGATTCAACTGTGATTGTAAATATTACATGAGACCTCGAACTCAATACATTCATTGCTGTAGCTCCAACAACACCTATGCATTATATAAGAATTATATATCATATAGTTGTTTATAATAATTTATTATAACATTAGAAGCATGGTATTAATATTTAAAATTATATATGTAAAATTATATATTCTACAAAGGTACCTGACAAGATACTTACGATTCTTATTACCAAGAGACATTATTCGATCTAAATCATCAGCATTATTGACAACATAGCCACTGAGATCTTTTACAAATACTCCAATATCGGGTCTTTCCTTTACTTCTAGTCTAGTATTTTGATCTTTACCAAGTAAGTCTCTAACTTCTTCATTATAAATCTCTAAATATGTTGCACGTACAAGAAATCTATCAAACATTATTCCTTTACATGTTTAATTCGCACAAAATACTTAAATATAAAATTGAATACTAATGAAATTTTGATTTATTTTCTTTTTCATAAAAAATACTTACTTTTGGTTGTCATGAGCCTTAGCTATGTATCCAAAAATATGTGCAAAGGTATTAGGAATGATTCCCCTAAGTTGTGGAGATGTCTTTGCACCTGACATAGTATATGTTTTACCAGTGCCTGTTTGTCCATATGCAAATATAGTTCCATTGTACCCTTGAAGAACTTTATCCACAATAGGTCTCGCAGTTTCATTGTAAATATCAACTTGAGTCGAATCCGTATCAAAGACAGCGTCAAAGGAAAATACTTTCGGTGGTTCTCCTTGTGCAGCATTAGGATTTTCAACTGTTATTTCACTATTTATCGTATCCACGCGTACTATATTCTTACAGTGCCCGTCCAACTCCTTTCCATTTAAAGGTCGAACACGGACCACAACCCTAACATTTTCTATTTCTCCGAGTTCTGTTGTACTGTCCTAGATAAAGAATTATTATATTATTAAAATTAAGAACATTAAATCATGAAAAAGTTATACGATACGAGAAATAAAAGAGTAAAATATCGATAAAATTTAATTTATATTCATTATTATATTTCTTTTCCCAAATTTCTAATGAATAATACGATTACGATAATAATACGATTTGACAGTCAGAACTGTCAAAAAAATAATTCACTCTTTCATTCAAAATGCATGTTTTTGTGATACATAAAAATACTAACTTCAGTCCCCGGCATTGCAGCTTTATTTCCTTCTAAAGTCACATAAACACAGGATTTAAAGCATAATACTGTTTAATCTAAAAATACTGGTAAAACGCAATGGACTAGCAAACGACCTCCGTAAACAAATGGATCGATTTGTATAATTATATCGCATGAAGGTAGATGCAAGCAGGTCACGTCATCTATAGTCCATCAAATTAAGAACTCAATGAGTAATTTACCGATATTTTATTAGAGAGATTTTGGTCAATGTTACAAAATCCTATAGTTGTATAAATAAAATATTTTTTTTATTTTATCTCCATTTGTACTTACGTTTTATCTTTTAGATATTAGACTATTAGATAATAATAAAAATGAAATGCAAATTCATAAACGAAGGACAATGTACATATAGACCTTGATTTTTTGACGATAAACAATTTTTATATTTACCTTGTTGTATTATTTAGTTATACTATATCATATTATAGTATAAATAAGTAAGATGATTGATTTTTCATTTATCTTACTTGTTATGAAATATTCTTATATATATATATATATATGTACAAATATAATATATATTATGAAACGAAACAATTTGATAAAAAATAAGGGAATTAATGAAATTAAAAAGTATAAGGTTACAAAATGTGTGCCTAAATGTAAAGACTTATTGAATTAAGATTGAACTCTGAGAGTGTCAACTAAGATCAGATTAAATGTTCAAATCAGAGTATATCTTAGATAAACACATGTACATATATCTCTTGTTGTATAAAATAAGTTAATAACTATATAATTATTAAGCTAACTTTTTTTTTTCGTACGCTGCAATTATACCACTGTCGGTGATTCCACTTTAGCACTTTAACCTGTCTTTTATACAAATGTGTTATATCATATATGTATTATATATCAAGATATATGCCATTATATGTATATCATCATATATATAATATAATAAAATATAATATACATGTAATGTCATATTATATTATATATTGTATATACATAATACCGAATGTCAAAAAATATATTTTAATTTGTGTTATTAATAATAAACAATTTGGCTTTCACGAAGCTAAATTTTACCTCCGCGGGGCTACATTTCACATTAGTGACTCATATAATTCTTTTATACAACTGTCAATAATAATATTCGTGTATCTGTATCTCTCTTGTAACAGGAGACAGAAGCGAATCATGATTACCTTTACAAGTAAAGAGAATAAAATTTACCAGTTTAAAAATTGTATATAATATCATTATAACATTATTATAACAAAATGAATGATATTGAAATAAAATGGTAATAATTAACTAGTAGGAGAAAAGGAACAAGGAAACGTACGAAGTACGCTCAAAACAAGAAAGTACTTATATACAGAATAAGAGTCACTGAGATTTATAAAAAAAAAAAAAAAACAGGGAAAAGAAAGAAACGTTAATCTTAGAGAAGTTCCATAGGCGACAAATGTTCAATTCACAGTGACAATCGTTGAGCAAAAATTGCATGCATATGCAGTGCGAACAATAGGAAACAAATCCCTCTCCCTGCGTTCTAGTCATTCCCCTCTGTATGTTGTACCCTGGGACCCTGATGCATATCCCCACCTAGAGAAAGAGTGTACTCGTTTGAAGCGAAAGAGCAGCTGACGACCGTAACAATACATTTTCTGCACGCGAGAGCAATACACCCTACGCAGGGTTACGTTACAAGAAAAGACGGTGAACTTGGTGATACGCACGCCACTGTCTGCTAGCTGCTAGATATACCGGTGTTACAGTGATGTAAAGTTACCAGGACGCGTAGGCAGCAGGTAAGGACCTATTCGCTTCGACGAGATATCGATCTTTCTACTCCAATACATATATGAACAATCAGACACATTAATATATGCCTACATATATAGAAATTTCTTCTGCTCCAACATTATCATTTTTTGTAAAATGTCGGTGTATATTTAAAGTTAATCTGCAAAAAAATTCGATATAAATACATAATGGAAAAATAAGGACTTATAATATGCATGTTATATATTTTTGAAGATGATTAATCTCATTTGTTTTCCATTAGCGAAATGGAACTAATAAAGAACAAATTATATGTAATTTGTTTAAAATTGATCTTTATATTGGAAAATCTAATTCCGACGCTGCAGGATGGCTTTACGTTAGCGGTAATTGTGGAGATAAAAAAACATAATTTAAAAATTATAAAATGAGATCATATTTTAATGATTTCCCTCAAAAATATTTTTTATATGGTTATCCAGTATGTATTTAAATAGTAGTTTAAACGATTGTACCTGGTGTTTGTTGATCTTTTTTTCTATTCATATGTAAAGAGGGCGTCAAAAAACATGTTATTTCGAATTAGGCTTAACTTTAGAATGGTGTGTATGTTTGTATATATTTGTGTACGACAACAACATTTTCAGTTTTATTCTAAAACATGAGCTCTTTAATTTCTTCCATACAATGAATGCAAAAATTGACCAAAAGATTTATTACATTGTTATTTCACAAAGTAGAATATTTTATTATATTAATCGAATATATCTACTCGCGGAGATCTTAATCGAAGTGGATATTACTCATTTCTCATTCAGACATATGTACATATTATTTCATTCATCTTTCTAAAGCGTGCGTATAAAGAATGTTCGCAAAACGTAAACTATGTATACTTTAGTCTTACCTATACATAATTAAAATATGGTTTAAATATAACAAAAATATAATTATATAAATAAAATATAATTACAATATACAGCAGAATGGAGCATGTCTGTATACTACAACATTTATAAATTACAATAATATTTTATTTTAATTTAGAAACTTAGAAACTATTAATTACTATAAATCGATTAGTCAGTGTCAGAGAATGGTATATAAAAAAAAAAAAAAAATAAATAAATAAAATGGAATAGTGATTAGTGCATAGACAGAATAAGATTTGATATATTCTATATTCGCAATACACCTGATCTCTTGCAAAAAAGAGATAAAGAAGGGAAAAAAGAAGAAAGGAAAGGAGGGAACGAAGCGATAGAAAAGATCTATTAAAGCAGTGGAAATAGGAAAAAGACAGACCCAACAATTTTGTGAAGAAAGAAAGATAGAGGATGCAGAAGAGAGACAGGAAAGGGAAGTAGAAAGAAAGAAAGTCAGAGGAAGTATGAAATACAGGTGTAAGAAAGAAAAATAAGATAGGAAAAGCGAGGAGAAAGAATAGAGAAGATTAAGGAGGGAAGAAAGGAAAAAGGTGGAAAAAGAGGACGGAGAGCGAGTGAAGCAGAAAGAGAGGACAGGACGGGAATAGTAGGGAGAGGTTCTGTTACCTCTTACCTGGTTTGCTCTCCTCTCGTGACGGCAGGTCAGTGTTTCTATACTCGTGAACGAGGACGGATGCGTCGACCGGTTATGCGTGGTCATTTTCACGCAAGAAAGTCTGTCTTCCAGCTCCTTGCTCGTTGTTGTCGAATTGTGTATGATCAGTGAGATCGGTTTGAGGATAGAAATGTGGAAACGTACGCAAACGGAGCAACAATTTCTCTACGAGATAAGATAGATAATTTTGACATAGGGTATGTATGTTATCGTTTCATTCTAATTACAACTCACGAAACTCTAATTATACTGCACGGAAGTTATGGAAAACACGCTTTCGCTCGCAGGACCAGGAAAACGACATATATGCATATGTAGTTATGTATGTCATTCGTGAAAGTGTGAAAGGATTCTTATATTATGCATATGTACATATACCAGCTATCAAGGTCAGTACATTACCCACGAAAAAGTAAGACGTCCGTTAATGGGTAAAATGCTATCACACGCGTTGAATCGTCGAAATTGCTGGTCTCATATGTATGTACATTTGTATGTAAATAACGTACGTAAGTACATACAATTGACATACCACCAAACGATACGCAACTAGAATTGTATATATTACTTTCCAGCGCACGTGTTATTATCACGTGAATTGGCTCATAATGAATTGTCGCATTTCCCTACGCTGGAAAAGCTTGATGTGGTCGCTTGACTCGTATAAACATAATCCGTAAAACTAGTTTAACGGAAATAATTCACTCGGATAATAGCTACAATATTTTTCACGCTGTCTCGCGCAAAGAAAGCTGGTGCAGTTATTAGTTTTATGAAAAGAGAAAGAAATGAAAGACACTGAACTTGGTATGCACATGTTGCTAATAAAAAATTCTTATGTCGATTAACTTACGATTAATTCTATTGATATTCTATTTATAGGTTATACTTTTTGTTTCGTTATTTTTTCTTCGTTTCTTTATTGCCTTGAACAGCTTAAATGTTATTCACCTTTTAAAAAGAACAAATATCTTTCTTAACCAATTAATTAACGCAAGTTTCGTTAATTAATTTAACAGTATGCTATTTTGTTCGGTCCAGTAGTTTAGAAATAAGAGAGAAAACAGATAGTTGGCAGATAATTTTAGAAACGAAGTCTGTTAACATTAATTGTGGAAAGTAAACTAGTGCACATCTCTCGCAACTCACATGTATACGCTGGTATATCAGTATAAATATGTAAATAAGTTCAGAATAGGAAGCTAGTCAGAGTGTCAATTCCTTCGACAAAACAAGAACAGGTTTCAGAAAGAACTTCACCAACTCTGTGAAAGGTGTTGTCTCCTAAGATACTTGTGTATGTAGAAATATGCCAGAGGAGAAAAATACGTTTATTTTAGAAGTAAATTTAATAAAATTCATCACGAGAAAATTCAATGATTTCACATTATTAAATGTCGATCATTCGTATTTAATAT
This sequence comes from Bombus haemorrhoidalis, assembly GCA_014825975.1. Taxonomy (NCBI): domain Eukaryota; kingdom Metazoa; phylum Arthropoda; class Insecta; order Hymenoptera; family Apidae; genus Bombus; species Bombus haemorrhoidalis. Next base: position 3,413,677 of record CM026162.1, on the reverse strand, counting down.
TTATTATGTTACTTCGAGTAAACGTCCGATTACAGCAGATGTATACAGATATATACACATATTTTATTATTTCTTTATAGCTGATATAAATCAAAGTTGTTCAACACTTTTGCTGGTAATATAATATCTTTTGTCAGAAATCACAGTAATGTTACTGTTTAATATGATAATGTTTAACTTAACATCATTGGTCGTTGTTTCATCGTTCTGCCTCATGTTTTCCGTCTAAATGTATAATATATGGCGCAACAGTAGCACTGTCAAATGCAGGATACATACGCATGTATATATGTATCTTTTTCACGCAGTGTTGGTGTGCGTGTGCGTTTCAATTACTTAATAGTACTTAATATATGTACAATTAGTTCATAAATGAGACAATTAAGTATTTAGTTGATTTTATTGTGATTTTATATGTATGCATATAAAATTATATATATATATATATATTTTTATAATTTTATATATATTATATATTTAATATATATATTTATTATATGTATATATAAATGAAAAAAAAGCTATGAAATATTAAGCAATGCAAATCATGTTTCATAATATGTTAGTAGCAAATACATAGATTTTGAAATCATCGCATATCGAAATAAAATTTTTCGAAACAATTTCAAAAACAAAATTTTGCTTGACAATTTTTTTATTGGTATGATGTTGCCTCTTCGTTTGTTATCTAACGAATAATATCTGCATTGTTGGATTTTCAGTTGGAAAATGTTATGAATTGTTGCCCTTAGAAATAATTCATTAGGCTGCACATTGGAATTTTCGGCTGTCAACCGTCAACTTATATGACACATATATCAAGAAAATTATTATCTATTAAGAGTTTGCTTTATTTTGTAAATTGAATTCTTTATTGAAAATTGAATCCCCATTACCATCCCAATATACTGTAATATCAGATAAAGTTGGTATTGGAACAATTGGTATTGAGAATAATGATATATATCATCAATTATCATATCTTCAACTGTACAGACATCGGTGCTATCTGACAACGAACTGTCAGAATCACTACGTATAAGTGGCGTATCTTCTGAATTATCATTCAAAGCATCATTCCTAACTTTTCTTAGAAATGTATAAGAGGCTTCTTAAACATTTTTGGATACCTAATTTCTTTGTCAGCTATTTTATTAATGAATCAATAGTAAATCGACGAGAAATAACATTCTGTCTGTAAGCATGGCGACGCAATAATAATAAATATTTGATAAAAATAAAAACGCAATAGATGCAACGCATTATTGAAATAAATAACGAAACGCAACAAATGCATCGGTAGCATTATTAGAACAAATAATATAACATAACATATATGTCAGTTATAACGAAACTGTTAATCGATTACATTATTTTCGAAGGAAGTGGCTCTCATGCCTATTTACTTTTACTTCTTGTATGGTACGTATGTAGATATCATCTTTATTTATCATGAATTTAACAAGATGCAGTGAGCTAACGAGATCTTTTTACTACATATTTTCTTTATTCATAACGAAATCAATTATCCATTTTCCAAACGCAAAACAATATTCATTGCATATTATATTTCGAACTTAATTACAAATAAATAAGAAATGAAAGCATTACATATACACGATTATTATAACGTTTATATTAGCGAAAAAATGTTATTTCAAATAAATTGTACAATGAAAAGCTATTAATTTTCGCGCATAATCGACACAGGGCGACGCGTGACCGAAGATGCGTCCCTGAGATGCTTTTTTTTTCGAGAAATTCTCTGAAATTCTCGAGGTAGACGGTGAGCACATTGCACCATAAACGCGGAGTCGTTGGATCGGTACGTTATGTACGGGTTGTGGCAATGTAATGCGGTATAGTAAGGTATGGCGCGTAAGACAGATGTTGGTCAGGACAAATAAAAGAGAAAGAAAAGGAAAGAGAGGTCGACGACGAGAGCTGGTAGTTTGAAAGCAATCCCACAATCTGACGAGTACTGCATTACTATCATTAGTCATTTCAGGATATCTTTTACAAAAGATCTTAATGATTTATAACGTTAAACTTAATGTTAAGCCGTAATACATATTATTTTCACGAACGAATAGCTTTTAGTTTTGGAAAAATTAATATACTATCGGATCATTCTTCGTTCTATTTATCGAACTTCATTTACGAAGATTCATTTGAATACGTACCATGATATTGTCGATATAATTACTATTTTATCCTAGTCGCTTCACAATATAACAATCGGACAACATGTAGGTACATATTTAGCGAAGTGTTCGCTCCAATTCCTAAATAACTTAAGAAATGAAAGAAACTCCTAATAAATATATTAATGACAGGAAACACCGAATGATATTATACACATTATACACAAAATATGAATTATTATTATCTATACATATAAGCATATTCTATTACTATTATCGTTGTTGTTGTTGTTGTTGTTGTTGTTGTTGTTGTTGTTATTACGAAACTGTCACCATTACTATTACCTGTTATAAAGATTTTTAATAGCGCCAGATAATATAAATGCTATATGGAAATGTCTTCTGGAGTGGAAATTTGACTTGTCGACACGTTGCACGCACAATGCCGTTAAGCAACGGTCCCTATTTACAAACACCATTGCCCTTACGTGCACATGATATTAATCATTGATCTAACATTCTTCGTAGTAAATATGATAGTTGTGAATATGTTTCAAATTTAGATAATTTGTTATTATTTTGCAAGATAAAATACTAAAATATAATTCGTATCGGAAAAGGTTAAACAAACTTGAAGTATACAGAGATATAATAAATTTAATAAATAGTTTACTTCTATTATCTATGTTTCATGGAAATTGCTATATATTTATTAAAACGAATTTAATCATTGTAAATGGATAAATTTTTATTGCCTTAAAATTTAATAAAAGGAATGGAATTATGGATGGATATAAATGTGAAATAAAGAAGAAAGGAAATCTTTCTAATGAAAAATAATAAATCTTCTTTAACAGATAACAAGATTTCGTACACATAAATACATGTAGCATAAAAAGATAACTATATGTGTATAATGTACACCGATCCTTGATTAATCAATCCTCTAGTTTTTAGAGCAATACAGTTCTAATCAATTGCAGAAGCATATTTGTGTTCGTGACTCGTGATAAGGGTGGCGCAAGCGCGAATATAACCAGTTCTTTTTGAGAAAACAGATGGCCGGTGGCGTCCTTGGCGTACTAACAATTTGTTCGTATCCAGTACGAATCCGTGTGCCGGTAGGGAAGGATCTGCGTTCTTCCACTAACAATGGAAAATACGAATATGAATCCCCGTCATCCATCGATTTCAATTATTATGGTGCCGTGAAAAATGGAAAACGGATTTTCCATTAAGATTATTTACTAATTTAAGAGAAATATTGTTTACGTCCAAATACCTAGTTCTATTTGAAGTAACAAAGAAAAGAATCGAGTTTTATATTTAATGAATCGGTGCGTTTATACAAAAGTAAATTTTTCTTTGAATTTCGATAAAAAATGTTAAAGCTTGAGGAATTTAATAAAATATATTTTATTAATACATTTTAACTTATGAAATCATTCAAGATAATCCAAATCAGAGTCGAAAATTGTTGTGCAATTATTCGTTTCTCTAGTCTAGACTGCAGACTCTAGAGAAAAAAATCTTACTTGAAAAGATTTGTAAAGTTTTCGTGAAGAAATTTCTTTCATTCTCTCTAATGCAATTGCAGAATTTTTTAATTATTCAGATAATGTTCAGAAACAATTCAAACGACGATGAAGACTTGGAGACGAAAATACAGTGAGAAACAATATGTGAAAATTGAATAAATTTTTCGAAATATAATCTTCAACTTAATATTAGGGAAGAAAGCGTCACAGAACGATATTGAAAAGTTTCAGTAACGTACTTACCTCGTGTCGAAAGAAAATTTTGTACAGCTTATAAAAGAGCAGTTATATTATATCACAAACTCCATCAATCGTAAGTGTTTTATTTTCTTCTTTCGAATTACTTCGAGGCACGACTTCTTCCTTGCTTATAGCATCGTGTTTTTACGTTCAATGTCGAATTGCTTGTTGAAATCGTTCGTATCATACGAAAGTTCCCGAGTGAACGCGTACATAGTTTCAAATTAACAGCACCGTAAGAACCCAGCTATCAAATATTTATCCTTAGAACGATGATTCATTAAAAAGAACCGAACAAGGCGAGCTTTCCAGTACCCGTATTTCTATTTAAAGATCCTTAAATCTATAATCGTTTTGTGTACGATTTGTCAAGACATTCCTGGCTGGCTAATGTTTTTATTCGAGGTTTTTAATCGATGATTTTATCAAAATAAAAGTGACGGACGGGATAGGACGCCACGGTGAGAGTATCACGGTGAAAATCAAGAAGTCGTTCGAAAAACAAGTATGCAGCTACTTTCCAGCTTTATGACAAGGCACCTGACGCGGGGAACATCTTTGAAAAAAGGTATGGTACTTCGGTCCGAGCATCAGGTGAACATTCATTTAGAACAATAGCACCGTAATTACTACAACAGAAATACTAGTTTCTCGGTTTTTCTTTGCTAGACTTCTCTTAGTCGTCGATTATTTCCTTTCCTTTTTTTTCTTTCCTTTCTTTCTCTTGATACATAGATACTCAATAACGATTCTCTCACGATCAAAGGATATATCGAAACTAAATTGTAACAGTTTTTAGCGTATATTTTTCTATCGTATGGACATAATTGTAACATATTCATTCATTTTAATTTCCAATTTTTCGTTTATAATTGGTACAGATTATAACCACCTACACCTAGTATGAAATATGAAACAAGTTAAAGTTTGGTGTACATATTCAAAGAGGAAATGTGCTATTTAACACTCGTGTAACGCTTCGTTGACCTACATTACACCTTGAAAGAATTTATCTTGAACAAAAATAAGAAAGAATAAATAAATACAAGCTTGGTATGATACCATTCTATCAAAGCTAGAAAGCGCATGATCTACATTATTTAATCAATATGAACCGAAATATCCAAGTGCAAGTAAAGTTTGAAAGAAGGTCTTATAATCACGCGATATTAGTATTCTACGATCAGTGCGGATAGTGCGGTGATTCTTAATTAAAGCATTATTTTTTGTATTCAAGACATATACTTTCTGTAAGTATGACCTAACGAATGTTAATTGCAGTTCGAACAGGTTTGGATATTTTGACGTATATATATAAATATATTTCGACTACTTTTGGTTTTACGATATAATCAATACATGGCACCTCAATCGCTTCGCAAGCATATACGAGATATATCGCGACATAATATTGTTCGTACGATGGTCACGGATGAGTTATCCTGCAACGCAATACCGTTCGTATAACGGCATTACGAGATTACGAGATATGCCGCGAGTCTGCTTTTCTGTAATTACAGCTTCTAATAAACAAACTCGCGGAATAACTCGTCTGTGATCATTGTACGATTTGTGTCGTGAGGTATCTTGTTCGTGGTAGCGAAGCGGTTAACGGAGTAAGATATCTTAACGCCTCTTAGCGTTACATACCTATCATTTAAAAAATGTCGTGCCCTTTATTATTGCATTTTCGAAATAATGTACAACTCAAAAAATGATCATGCAAAGGATTAAATACAGCGGTTGAAAAAATGCATTTTCAACACAGCACTTCTTTCGCGTTTTAACATAACAGACAAAAGTCATTTCCGGTGAACTCTGTGAACTCACATTGTGAATATATCGTATGTAGAAAATAATATTAGGGGACACTGCAAAGAAGATTTTCCTTTCAAAAATTAGTCATGTGCCAATTGCTATGTTTTTAAGAATTCGAAATCCAGCAATAATTACTAGATATCAATATAGTTGAAAAATAAAGAAAAAGCATCAGGTTGATATCAATGAAGGATATCCGAAAGATTGAAATTCTTTGTAGATATGAAGATACGTTGTATTTTTAAAAACAATACATTTTTTTCTATACTTGATATTTAAATAATTGTAATAAATGATTGTGACGTGAATTTTATATTAATTTCTATTCGTTTTCTTTTTTTTATCTGTTCGCGTTTGAAAAGAATTGGCTTTTCGACTTTAAAAAATATGGATTCACAGTTCTGCAACCCGAGTACTAGAAAGTATGTTAACGCTTGGAAAGGTTGTGATATCAATTTCTATGCAAGGGGCGTTTGTAATGCCAAGGTCTTGTCCTCGATTGTTCCTGCTTGTAGCCTTAAGTATATCAGAGAGTGTATACGTACTGACGTTTCACTTTTCAGTCTTAAAATCATATCGTTCAGAAATTTGTAAACGAATCTAAGATCTCCAGACACATACGTAATATGTACGTAATATGTAGGGCAATACATATTGCTGTCCATCAAAAAAACAAAAACAATATATGTACATATCTAGTAGTAAAAGAAGTATACTGTTCTTTCAATTAGAAATGATCACACTTGTGCCAACTTGTAGACTCCAATAACATTGAAAAATATGAAAAATATTCTATGAATATTACATATAATCACTTTTATCCTGTTAATATCGAATGTTAAAAAGCATATACGTATGACAATCATTTTTATCATAACCATTTTAATCATAACTACTAAATATATAATTTTCTAAATGCTCGTAATGATTATAAATTCATATCATTCATGTATGTATACAAGAAGGATTTATTTGTATTTAAAATTAACGAAAATTTTCTTTTTTTTATTCTTATAATTTTCTTGCTTTTATAAGCAAAGTGTATAAACGAATACCGTTTATGAATGTTTTATACAATTCAAACGAAATATAATGCTTTGGAAATTTAATAATTAACGAATTAGACAAATTTATTTCATAACTGGTCAAAAATAATAAAATGTCATCATATTTAGATTTATAGATCTAGTTTATCGATGCGCAAGTAGAAAACGAATAAATGCTAATGAATTCAATCAGTAAATTGTATCACGCACCAACGTAATTAACCTTTTCTATTCGAAAAGAAAATTATGATATTTTTTCATTGAAATACAAACAATAAAAAAGGGATGTAAGATCGCAGATATCTTGTTTATCGGTTTCAATCTCGGAATCACGTTCAGGATTCACGCGACGTTTACAGGGAACGAACATAAATCGAGGTAGACAACTTAACAAATGAATCAAGTAAACGCGACATTTCTCGAAGAGCGTCCTGAATTCATCGTACATGTAGATTGCGGTATCATTAATTGCGTTCAAACGACGTCCATCCTTGTACTTTCAGTTGGATTGTAATTGATATGCATAATAGTTGGGAAAACATTAGGCACGAAAGAATCCCAACATCGTATGAGAACATAGTCATTAACCGTGCGGTCAGAAAGAACCGAGTCGACTAACGCATTTTATGTGAAAATGTGTTGTATGGATCGTACTTTAAAAAATTAACTTCTATGCATATCTATATTATAGTACAATAGTATATTGCATCTTTTTCGATTCAATCGCATCAATTTATCTATATATGTTAGGTTGGTCGGAAAGTTCGTTCCGATTTTTAAAGAAAATTTAAACGCACCACATTTAAATTTCGATATACATTTATTGAATTATATAGGTGCCATTTTGTTCCACAATCCTTCCCCATCTTTCACGTAATTTGAATATTCCATTCCTTCCAGAGCCTTTCAGATTTTTCGGCGAAAAACTTTTCAATATGATTTTTTATGTCGATCAAAGAGTTAAAGTTTCTGCCATTAAGGGAATTTTATAATGATCTAAATAGATAAAAATCCGAAATGTCTGCAATGTCTGGTAAATACAGTGGGTGGGATAGCGCATCTCAACCAAGCTCCAACAGTTTTTGTAGAATAGTCAAAGATACACGAAGCTGTGCATTGTCCTGATGAAACACGACGCCCTTCCGATTCGCTAGTTCTGGACATTTTTGTTCAATTGCCGCCTTTAATTCGTCTAATTGCGAGCAATATTTTTCCGAATTTATCGTCTGGTTGTTTGGTAGAAGCACATAATACAGGATTCCTTTCCAGTTTCATCAGACACAGAGCATAACTTTCTTCGGATGAAGATTGGCTTTTGGAGTTTCATCCCCCATCACTATTTAGTTAAAAAATGAGGTCTCCTTGTTGCGTTTTTCCGTAATCGTTGGGAACCCATACATCAAACTTCACAAAATGCTCGTGGGTGGTGGATTTTGATATTTTTAACATTTCCGCTAATTCATGTATCGTATAGCGTGGGTTATTCTCGATCAGTGTTTTGATCTGATCTTCATCAATGGTTGAGGGGGTCCTTAATCTTCAAGGTTGAAATCACCAACTTTAAAGTTACCAAACCACTTCCGCACAATTCTTTCAGTTATAGCATCGTCATCATAAATAACGTATCTTGTTTGCTGCTTGTGTAACATTTTTGCCTTTCCAGTAGAAGAAAAGTATCAAGTACTTATGACGCACTTTGTTTCCTCCCATATTTAAGAGTGTATAAAATTAACAAAAATTAATTAATTTAATTATCCTAATCAAACTTTTTTCTAGACTTTCCTAAAATATCATTTTTTAGAATATGTATACATGTAATTTGTTTTCAATCATTCTGATGTGTTCAGATCTGTCCTAATGTCACCTACTAAAAATCGGCACGAACTTTCCGAGCAACTCAATAATTTTGCTTAACTTCAGTAATTTAAAAAAATACCTTTTGATATGTAATTTAATATCTAGTATTTAATAACTTGTAAAAAGTACTACTTCTTTCTTATACTTATTGTATTTATTACATTATTAATTATACTTATATATAACTATAAATAATTATTTATGAATTGATGTATTTCATTTATTTTCTTCAGCAACGAATAGCTCATTGTTAGATAAGAATATTAATTCTTAATCTTAATGATCTCTTTTCGCTTTATTTTATAAATACATCGTACATATATTGAACATACATATATGACTTAAATTAATCGATTAATGTTAAGCAGTTATAATTATAACAGAATATCATAAGATTTTTCTAGAATAAGATTAACAATTAACTTCTTTGTTTGCCTTTCTTTCTTTTTTTTTCAGGGAAACGTGAAATTACTAGAGGCGGTAATTGTTCAGGTTTCATAGGAGGTCCACCCAAATCGATTAACGATACCATTCGATACGGTACTGTACCTGGGGATGCCAATATGATCCCTGAGGATACCGCACCCGACGAAGATTTCGCTTTAGCTATTACTCAAAAATCTCAGGTGCGACAAATTCTTTTGTTTAACCGCACATATTCATAATGCATGTCGTACTTATCTACTACAACATATCAAAGTTTGTGACACAAAATAAATGACAGACAAATTTTTTCATGTAAATTACATTAATAAGTGTTATTTAGTAGGAAATCGAATATTTTCCAAGTTGTAACATGTATAAATTTAATATTCTAATAGCAATAACAATAATAATAATAGTAGTATTGTAGTAGTAGTAGTAGTCTTTCCAGTATTGAAATGTCCTTTCGCTAGTTTTACAAAATAAACACTTCCTTTCTTCGTCACTCATCCAAATATATGTCGAAGATGAAAGGACACCGGTCTTTCCCTTTGGAATTCTTTGAAAAACCCCCAATATTTTAATCTTTATAAGTTAACCCGATTATAATTGTCCGAGATTTGCGATAATGAGCTTAGGCTCGAGGCGACAACTAGTCGCTGAACGTAGCCATGGTCACGGGATGAATGTTTTGCCTAATAGAGGTATAGAATAATTGTATAGCTGTCCTTAAAAAGAAATAGTTGCAGCGACACTTGACAGTAAACATTCCAATGGTCTCTGTCCCATGGCTCGCCACACACAGACCCTAATCATCGGGCACCAGATCTCGATGCATCTCCACAGGACAGCTGTCAGGACAGGTTCAGCTAGCCTGAGGACCCGCTATAAATCTTAGGGTTTAGTTGACTAAGGTCCTTCAAACGGACAGTCTTCATTCTAACATGGACAATCCTTAAATCCACCACCCACTAGAATGTACGGGAAATCTGCTTTTCTCACGAACGACGCTTCCCGCTAGCAACTTTCTCTCAAGGCGACTAGCATCTTTTTCTAATCACCAACATAAAAATTAACCAATTAGCAGCAACAACCATTTCCCTCACTTTCCGAGCGAAGGTTTTCCTCGACAAATCCGATGATCTCGTGCCCTTAGACACACCCCATCATAGTTTTCCTCTGCAGTATCACCGCGACGGAGAACACATTCTCTCGTGCGATCTCATCAGCGAGTAATACAACGTCTTTACGATCTGTAGATACTTCATGTTTTTAACAAAGAGTCAGACTCAGATTTTGGAGGAAAGTACATTATGCTATCCTGTTGACCGTGGATTCGTTACAGAACCTAAGATCATTGTCATTAGTGTCTAATCACCGCGGTTACTTGTCAATTCTGTAATACTCACACTTGTGCCAATCGACATTACCTCGATTATATAACAACGATGGCTAATTCCAGTGAAGATCCATTACACGCCCCTAACCCTAATCGTAATGAGAACCAGACATATATATACGTTTTCCAAGTTATTACACGTTGCTCTTGTAAATAGCTTTTGCTTTCCCTCCTTCCTTCTTTTCTTTAAATATTTTGGTAAACTTCCTGTGGTTATTTTCCTGTACTTCATATTGTATCTAGATATTTGTCTTTCACTCCATTGTTTCTGTCTTTTATCTTTTACATCTTCTTTCCTCTTTGGTAGAATCTCTCTTGCATCCATCTTTCTCTTCCATAATTACCAGCATTTCTTTCAGTCCTTTACTATCTCCTTTTCCGGCTTTTCTTTCTTTTAAACAGTGTTTGAAGAGGTTTTCTCCTCTATCTTCCTTTCGTATTTCATCGGTCGTTTTGGAGATATAATCTGGCGTCTGTTGGTCCAGAATAGCATCATAACATCCATTTCATATTTTTTTTCCAAGTCCTTTCAACTTCCGTCTTCTCTAGTATTCTAATATAAATGTTAATTGATATTTCTTATACTAAATCACGTGAATATTTATTATATGTACAGAGCAGCTTTCACAATCGATCCAAAAATAAGATCTTTTTTTATCATCATTTATCTGAAAAGATATTCAATTATAGTTAATCAGAATTATATCCATAATGTTTAAAGGATGCAGCGATATGGTAGAAAAAAAAGTTGAATGATTTCAAATGGAATTACACATGTGTATTTATATAATTTAACAAATTTATATCGATACTTTTTAATATCGTTCTCCGTTTATGGTCTTTAGTTTGTTACCAACAACTTAGTATTCACAATTAGCTGTAAATCAATCTATTTTGTACATTAAATGTTTAAGCTAATAATATAGATACCATTTTATCTATTACATTATTTTTTAGCCAAAAGTCTTGATTATTTGAAAAGTATTTCAAAAATATGTGTACTATTACGTTATTACTCTCTTAATCTTTCATATACACGTATGCATTTGAAATGGTTATTTAAACTAGATTACCATGTATACACGTATCGTTATTATTTGATGAGAAGATCATTAGAATCATTGGCTAAATTTTATTCATTGGACAGGATTATGAATATGTGTACATTATATATACATATGTTTTCTTACGATCACATAGTTAATGAACATATTGAGATTAATAGTGTGCTTTTAATATTAATCACCACCAGCTTTTGCTAACATATTAAATTAATCATTCGATAGTACCGCAAAAAAGCTGTCACAATATGATATTTATTACAATTTTTCAACCACGTAATATGTATGACTAAAAAATCGTGGATGCCACACCGTAATTAACAATCGATACTTGAAAGTGTCCATTCATTCTACTTGATAAATTAGTAGCTACCTATCTATTAAAGTAAAAAATACGTATAAACATCTCCGTATGATAATGATGAAAATTGTCACGATACGAAGTTACTATCGTTCATGAAAATATCTCTTATTAATATTATTTCATTTCATGCAAAATGCATTACACGCAGCTACATGTATACATAATTCTAATGGTCGGTGTTCTTGCAACAGCGGTAGGAATTTTTTGACGGAATTTACGTGATTCGAATTGTCAACCTCACCAAAGGAACAGGCGCACAAGAGATTTTCCGGGAAATATTCCTTTAGGGTTCTCAAGTAGATGCGACTGAACGTCGCGTCGCGTTGCGTCGAGTCGGTTGAATCGTTGACTTGAAAATACGTTGTGTATTATTTCTTATACTATATATGCTTTCACGAAATTAAATTATTCCTTTATGAAAGAATTATAATTTATTAAAAAATGAATAACATATATATATGTTATTCAGATATTACTGTTTCCTTTTTTAATAAATTATAATTCTTTCACAAAATTCTTTCATATATATATATATTTCAGAGGAAGGATAATATAAGGGTAAAAGGTAATGGGTAAATATAATATAATTTATGTAATAATAAAGGGAAATGTAATTATACGACGATTTCAATCCTAGTAAGAATGAAATGTTTGTTGCTGGTAGAAAATTTGCAATTTTGCCTTTATATCACTTTACTAAACGACAAGCTTGTAATGTTACAGAACATAAATCCACTTATATAATGGATTCACTATTCCCAGCGTGTAATAGTGGGATATTTCAATCTTGAGTAATGAGATATTCATACTAGATGCAAAAGAAAAATTATTATATACGTGGGAAATACTCCAAGTAACGCTTTCCAGAGCGGAACTCGTGAGACTTGTTGAATGATTTTTATCGCTGCATTCCTTACCTTGTCGACGCCATAGAGAAAAGAATCGGTCTCCCTATTAAGATGCGAATTCCTCGAAGAAAAAGTATTTATTTCTATCACAAAAGGTCTTTATTCCTTGCACAATATTAGTTCTACGAAAAAGAAAACAAATTTACCAAAACAAATTAATAATTGCAATACAAGAAGCAAGCTAGAATATGTTAAAATATTATGTTGAAATTCTAATGTTTTATTAACATTTATATTTAGCGCAATAACGAATGTTTTTTACGGCATTGTTATTTATAATATACACTTGTTTCTTTGACGACACTATTTCCACTGTTACACGCTAAGAAATTCCTTCAACTTTCGAAAATAGATACAGTTAACATTCATAAATAAAACATGTTATAGACCCGTTACACTCGATCACGTTCAATAATCTCTCAGGCATCTATCGTTTGCAAGAAGATTGTCTCGAAAATTATTGTTCCGAAGTTGTATTCTTTACACAATTTAGATACATTTGGTTCACTTAGAAATAATACGAATGCGTTGCGACGCAAGGTACATGCATATACGTATACGCTTAAGTATATGTGATGGTACAAATTGCGATGTAACATATTCGTCAGGTTTGATACGCTTTCAAAAATTCCAGGATATCCTTATACGTTTGTTTACGCTACGCGGTCTCATTGTCGCGGCGTGCACCAATGTGATTATCGTGATGATATCATAAAACTGATCAAAACAGGGCAAGTTTATGTTATATTAATGTTTTTGTTGTCATCAGTCATATGTAAATGACAAATGGCAAAGATGTATATTATCCACCTATTTCGTCTTGAAACACCACAGATCGATATAATTATTTACGATCGATGTTGATCATAAATAGCTTAGCATTGGACGACTTTCTAATTAATGAAATGTTACGTTCTTGACAAGACAGATAGTATTACTATCATGCAAACGTACATAAAAGCTATAAGGCAAGTTTTTCTTCATGATCTGGATATCTAAAGTTTACCAGGTAGGGTCGAAAGATACGTGGAAAGAATACGTTTGTACCAAGAAAAACCAAGCCACTTCATCCCTAACGTTTTATTAATATATACTTTTAAATTTTCGTTCATATTCAAATGTTAGTGCATTGATTTGATTACAACTCTTTTGATTATCTATTAAGACCCATTTGCGAGACTATACGCTTTTACGATTATTTCTACATAATACATTAAGACACTATCTTCGTGCAAAAATATCGTGATTACTTTATTATATACTAATTAAAGAAAGATGGAAAAAGACGACAACATTAACTTCACTTCGATAATATTCAATATCAAATTTAGATATACGTACATAATGTAAATATTAATGTTTCCCTAGCGATTTATAGGAGTGTAAAACATTTCGTACACAACATTTCTATTCCAATCAATTACTTTCGTTCGTACATCTTACAATTAATCTAAACATTGCCAGTTTAATGACGTTCTCCATAACGTGACAAAGAAAAGTTTCTTCCATACCTATATATATCTAATACTTACCTAATTGTAACAATTACAAATACATAATAGTACGTACACGCGATGTTGCGTGAGTATGTACATAGATACATGTACATATGTATACACTGCAAACATTGCGGGTCGTACACTGTATCCTCGTCAGATGAAAGTATACATAACAACTTTTATCGTATACAAGTTTCGCTTTACTCCCTTTTTCACTAGGCTGACTTTTTCGTATACTTTCTCAAGAACGCGTTTAATAACATTAAACTGCGTGTGTGCATATGCATTTTACAAAATACTGACATCACAAAATAAATTTTATATTGATAGTATATTGATAGACAAAAGAACGAAAAATAACATAACCGATATAACAGATCAGATTATTCGGATAGTAGGTTATTCATGTACAGGGTGCAAAAAAGGTAAGTGTGAAGAGGATCGTAGCGTGATACTACACCTTCTGACCTTGACCTTGAAATTAAAAGTCAAATATTTTTTCATCGCAACGTATGTTACTCATCACGAGGAACAAAAATCTGAAAGGAATCATAGGTCGCAAATAACCTCTTCTCCCGGAGAGAAAACGTTAAAGTTTTAATAGTTCTGAAACTGGCTTTATTCACAATGTGCTAACGTTCTGTAGTCAGCAGTGCAAGAAAAGTAACATCTATTGATACAGATTAATACTCTAAATATATCATTACATATTGTGTATCTTCCTTTCTTTGTTTCCTTTTTTCGCTATTTAAGCAGTTCCGAACTCATACTTCTCATTTTGGTTAACCTTCTCCACCAAATTACATATAATCTCTCTTTCACTCAGATAATAAAAGCCACGTTCAATTCGATATATTCCACTCCGGCTTCTTTTCCATGGTTGATTTGATAGATATATTATATAGTATTCTAAGTAAAACACAATAAAATTGATCGTAAGCGACGTAAAATATACTCAATTTGACATTACTTTTCAACGGATGCAAATTATTAAATCGAACTCTGAACGATATATTTTACTCCGCAAAGAAAGAAATCCAATAGTGTCAACTCTGGAGAAGGAGATGATCCATGGGGAGCTCCCTGCATTTTGTTCACGTTTACGTAATTTGCCAAGGAATCGTAAACGTAAAAATCGCAAATATACTGCATTTGTTCGATAACAAGTATCTAGCTACATAATTCTTGTCCATTTTTTATTAAATCTTTTAAATTATTGCACGTGGTCTTTCGCGAGCACAAATCCTAACATCTGTTGATTGCTACTATATTTATTACACGGTCCAAAAAGCGTGGTTGCAATTTAAGTAGTATCCAATGGAAAACATTTCGTCGAACAATATAGGTATTTGGAGTACTTGAACGCATTGAATTTTATAAAATTCGTATTCGCCGATGATTGATTCAACAACTATTCTATGTAAATCCATTAGCAAATAATAGGCATGAGCAAGGATGACAAGGAACCTGTTCTTTGGGGATGCGGAGCCGATTTGATCTTCGATATGGATTTAAATGTTGCAATATTAATTCTTGGTCATCGAATTGTTACCTTAGTCGCTAAAAATCTCATTGTCACGGAAACTTTTCTGCACAAGGTATCTTCTATTGTTCATATGTCTCCAGTTTAAGAATTATTGAAAATTTAACATTTTCTTTCCGGGAGAAGAGATCATTTGCAATCTATGGCTTTCTCGAGACTTTTGTTCTTCGTGATGAATAGAATATGTTGCAATGAAAACAAAAATTTGATTTCGAATTTCAAGTGTAGAATCACGCTACGAACTTCTTTACACTTACTTTCTTTACACCTTGTACAATGACACTTCTTTCGTTTTTATCCATATAAAAAATATTTAAAAATCATCAAAAATGTTACGTAATAAAGCTTATCTCTGCCCAGCAATATCATCAAATTTTTACCAAGTTTAACATTTAATAGCATCTTTTTACATTAAAGAGCAATCAAAGAGCAGGTTATATCGATATAACTGGAAAATTTTGTATACCATCGAAACAAGTGATTACAAATATAAATGTTACATCTATAAATGCAAGGCTAAAAATAATTCATCCTCGAATAATATTCGAAGAAAAAAGCTACAGCAAATATGTATAATATACCTACTTACTTTTTCTGTAAATATATATCGATAAAATAAAATAAAACGTTCTTCACGGAACATAATTTCACCATGAATAATGGAACAATACTGTTTTTACTTGTTAGTAAACTGTTCATAAAATATAATGTTGCTTCGATCAAGAAATACAATAATCAATATATTTAATGCCATCTTTATGTTTTAACGTGATATTTTCGTTAAGAACAATAATTTCTTTTACAGAGAGATGTAGAAGCCATTCGTGGTGCTTTATACCTTGGTATGGCTTTTGCGATTGCGTGGGTGATAGGTGCAGCAAATTTATCAATAGCATGGCTAATGTTAGTACTAGCACTAGCATCGACAATACTTAAAACAAGGATGTCCCGTTTTCTTGAATCGACCGTTCAACACGAATTAGCCAGGCTACGTCGAAAAAGAACTTTATACAAGGATGAAACTGCTGAATGGCTAAGTTTACTTCTGAATAAATGGTAATCATGTACTTTTATAAATATACATAGTGGGTATGTATAATTATCGAATAACTGACCTTCTTTAATATCATTTCATAAAGAAAATTGAAATCGTTTAATGCATAAAATAACTGCAGTTCCTTAGAGTAAAAAATATCTCTCTTAAACTGAATTTGTGTAACAACAAACTTAAAACTTTGCCATGTTGTTAAAGGAAAATAATGTTAATTATTATATGCCTATATTCATAATTATTAATTACTGTGTTGCTTATTTCTTAAATATCAAATAAGGCTAAAAGGTAACAAAAGTAGCTGTATTTATCTACTGCAAAGTATCTTGATGATACTTTTTTTATTTGAAATGTTGTACCTACGCGACATAAATTCCATTCTTTTTTCCGACATTAAATCGTTTCTGTCGATCTTTATCATGTACATGAATCGAAATTATCCATCTTGTATTCGGAAATGTGCGTGATCGTTAAAGCTTCGAATGTCTCTTGTAGGTGAACGAACGTAGTTCAAGAATCAATAGCATGCGGGTATTTGTAAATATTCCACATTCCATGAGTGCAACCGTTGCCTTTCACATTTCACCGCGTATTTCATACGTATGAATACTGTTGCTACTGATGTGTAGTTGACAAAATTAGATTTCGAACAGCAACCTCTGTTCGTATTCTAATATGCTTATTTTGAAGTTAGCTCTTTTTTAATACGTATATATACATATATACCTCCTATCTCCTCGTAACAAATATCAATATATATGGTGTATTTTGAAGCTAATAACTGTAAAATATTTCAATTCAACAACAATAGTAATTGAAATTGAAAGTAATTTTGAACGATATTGAATCTTTGCCTCGCGATATATTGCGCCCGCTAACCATATATCGTGCTTAAATAAGGCAGTTCAGGCGAACAGTAATAGCTATAACGCAACGTTTTTTCGTTTGTTGGAATTGCCCAAGGATACTAAAATAACACATAAGAGCTCAATTGGGAAAATGTAAAGGCAATACTACTTACTTGGATAGTTGCTAGACCCGTTCAAGCGTCTCTAGCCATCGAGCAATTCTTATCAATTTTCTTATTAGTATTAATCTTATTAGCATTATACGTTTACTATTGTAATCCTTACTATTTCAAATTAAAAAGACAGTGGAAAATAAAAAAAATCAACCATTTACCAGGAAAAATGATGTACGAATCGAACGAAATGATCGAATTTTATATTTGAGAAAATATACATAATTTCTTTTGAATAAAATTCAACTCTATTACAAGAATCTGTAAGCTTCTAAACGTTAAAAAAAATTTACCATACGTAATCATAAAGATTATACAACCTTCTTATACAAAGGTAATACAACCTTAAAAATATTTTGTACTTGTGCTAATAAGAATGTATATAATAATGAGACAATACGATTATAATTTATTATGTATACAATTAAATGAAACAAGTATTCGAAAATCACGTAAGAATGTTTTCATGTAAAAAATACGTGAAACTAATATTTATTATTAAATTTAAGCTGACAAAACATCTATTTATATTAAATACATATACGTGTATCAAGTAATTCGAAGCGAATGATAAAATTCGCAAGTTTCTCACTGAATGCTAGGAAATTACCAGCATTATCAATACACTGAATTATTAATATTGATGTATAGTCCGTTTTACTTGATTTCGAAATTTTCTCGATTATAATCAAAACATTTAGATAATTAGACAATGTTTTTAATTATGACAAATATGAGTATCCTACATGCAAATTACTAAAATCTATACCGATAAATACTTCGCCTTTGATTAAAATTCATTTCTATGGCATCCTATAGCCATTTTGATGAAATTAACAAATTGAAATATACATATTTCTTTAATCGAGTAAAAATTTATTTTATTTTTCGAAACTCAAACTTGATTTGTCTCAATTTTATGAAGATTAGTTTCTGAAAAATAATATTTAAATATTGAGCTTTCTATTTAGTGATCTTTAAATGTTAATTGTTTATATAATGTTATATTAATATTTAATCAAGAACTAATTATCTCTAAACGTACATATATATGTATCAATATAATATTTTTCTCTCGTATCTGCAACTTATTATCTCATTTATAACGTAGGTGGAGATTTAGCGCCACCAGTATATTTTCTTTAGCAAAAGAAAGACTGGAACCTCTCCTAAATGAAGCCAAGCCTGGAATACTTGGTGAGTTTTCGCAATATGTAATTATAATGAGCTAGTAAAATATTGTAGATTATGCTATTTAAAGTTTTTGTAGGATAGAACTGTTCACAATATAAAATAATCAGTCAAAAAGTAAAATTTATTGTAAATAAGCACGTAATATAAGAGAATATCTATTAGTAAAATAATATTTAACAACAATTTACAAACTGCTATCCAGTTTTGAAATTCGGAATTAAAGATATAGCGTTAGTATGCTTCGTATGTATTAAATTAAAACTAACATAATAAATACATACAAGATATCTTTTTTGACTAATTCTAGTTCTCGGAGTAATTTATATTAAATTGCGTAATGCTCTTCTTTCTTCCTTTCTTCTTAACATAATAGATGATATTTTTAACATTTTTGATAAATTGTCACCTTAGTTCTTAACTTTTTTAGTTAATTCCACTTTTCAGAAAAATGTAATTAACGAAAACCACATGTGTCGCATTGGTATAAAAAATACAGATTCATAATAATATGACGAAGATTATACCGGAAATGCAATAGATATTCAGCTCATTTAAATCCTAATTTCATACAATTATATTAAATTAACAATAAACTTTAAATTCAGTTTTATCAGTTTACAAACGAGTGGAGATAGACAACAATTAACGACTAGAGCAACAAAGTACTCTCTCTAATTTCTGCAAGAACATAAACTTAATGAGATTGATCATTTATAGGAAACTTTACCATTGATTTAAATATTTATGAATTTATAAAAGAATAATTTCAATGGAAAATATCATTCTAGGACCACTGGAATTAAGAGAGCTCACATTTGGCGAGCAAACACCATGTATCACGCGCATAAGAACGGTAGATTATGCGAACAACGATGACGATTGTCAAACGAGACAAATGAAATTGTCGATAGAAGCTGACTTACGCCTCGATTGCGAGCAATTTCGTATGCTAATCACAACAAGACTATTTGGAAAAGGGTTAGTATATAGTATATCATCTACATATATAACAAATGTACATAACTAATATAGAAAAGAAAGTAAGATTCGATTACATTCATAATAATTTCAAAAGCCTTCAATTTTTTCGTTTTAACAAAAAGAGAATATAGTTTCTGGAAAAAGGAAATCCATTGCTACTTTTTTTTTGACTAATTATACTTTGCACGAGAGAGAAAAAGATATTACACATATTTTCCAAAACTATAAAATAAAAATTAAAAAATATAATATAATTCCGTTTCATAAATAGCAAATAAATCATTGTTCACGACATACATTCGTGCCAAACACCAAAACGTGCCAAAACTGAAAAAAAAAAAACAAACTAAAGAGAATTATAAAAGATGAATATTTGAATAACTTAAAGTAAAGGTAATTGTCCGGAGTTCAAGAAATGACATTAGATTATTTAAAATATTTGATTACGTATTATATTGTTAATTATTAATATGTTAAAATAAAAAGATTTATTTTAAATATTACTTACTGTACTGATTTTCTGATCTTATTACGTTTCAAAAAGTTTAATCTGGAATTAAAGGGTTGGCATGGACATCGATCTGGCCGTGGAGAAACTGTCTCTCTCGGGTACCATTCTTGCCACTCTAACTCTTGATTCCATGGCACCGTTTCCTCACGCAACATCTTTAAGCGTGAGTTTCTTAGAGAAACCGGATGTTTGGTTCAGCGTGAGAATCTTACGAGCAGTACAAATGATGGAATTGCCTTTAATTAAGACGTGGATTCATGCGGTGGTCACGGACGCTTTGGCTAATTGGATTGTCGATCCGGGTCACTTAGAGATGAATCTGAGAGCTCAAGAACGACCTGGACCCAGATTCGATTCACTAACTAATTCCATACCACAAGGAGTGCTCACCATCGTTTTGTCTCAAAATGGAAGTTCAGGTACTGCAGATTATCGAAACGATTTAATAAACGACATACAAAAATCTACAAAATTTACATATTAATAGTACGAAAAATGTATATATCAAATATTCGAAAGAAAAAAGGAAAAATGACAGAGAGAAAATTAAAATCTTAAGTAGTAAATAGAAAATATTACAGTTCAATAGCAAGTACAGTTTAAAGTAAATACAAATAAGTTTATGGTTCAAATGAAATCTTAAGCGCAATCATGAGACTGCAAAATATGCAACATACAGAAAAGTTGCGTATATTATCTCGTAAAATAATATTATATTACAATTCTGGAATAATTTGCTGTTTCTCAAAATGCTATTTTAGAAAAAGAAAAACAAGAAAAATAGTATTTACGTTTTTTAATTCATAGCTTCCATCATCGCGGACGAAGTGAAGTGGCTCGTGGTAACGTTAGGAGATCAAAGACGAATCGTAACTCTTTTGAATTCCACGTGGAACGAGAACATATCTTTCTTAATGAGTGTCTTGGATAACGAGAAAGTCTCTATCAAATTAAAAGCAAAACGACTCGTCAGCACCGTCACATTGGCTCAGTTCGAACTCGCGCTCGGAGCATATAATTGGGATAACTCACAAGTGTAAGTTAATACACAGCTTACAAATCAGTTACATCAGCTTAAGACTACAGAAAAAGTAACAATATGAACTGAAGAATACACATTTATATACACAATTTTAATATTTTCATCCGAAAGAATCGAAACCGTATTACAACCAAAGAAACCGTCCCGGACCAGTGCTAACATTCCAAACATCAACGCCCGATTAGAATATACTGCGCTACCAAAACTGGATCCAGACTTGCCACAACCGGAATTGATAGAAGATAATTCATACTTGTCAGGTAACTGAAATTTTTTATATTTTTATCTATTTCTATTGTATTCCATTGCTGGCAAAAATCATTGCATAATTTTTTTAACCAATGTTATTCTATCTGAGTTTTTTTATTTTGAGTGCCACGAAAGTATACCAATTGAACGCAAAAATCAAGTAAAATAAAACAAACATCGTAACATTGGTATTTCAAATTCGTAGCTTTCAAACATGATCTTTTACTATCCCATACTTCATTTGCCTTTATTAAAATGCGACACACAATCATTAATCTATATATTTTTTCTCAATTATGTTGCAATATTATGGTACTCTGCATTACAATTGAATGATGATACATATTTGATAAATTTGATGTGACCCGTTATGTGTATTTGTGTGTAAATTCGTATATAAATATCATTTTCAGGAGTACTTGTCGTTTATATTCATTCAGCGGAAAATCTAAATAGCGGTAATTCTCACTGTAATCCTTATTGTATATTATTCAACAATCGTAAAAAGGTACGCTTTTACATACCCCTTATTATAAAAGAGAGACTTGTTAATTCGATTTCCTATTTTACCCACCTAAATACTGTTTATTTAACATTCAGGTAAAAACAACGCATTACATTCGAAGCACTACATCGCCGTGTTGGGAATCGAGAGCACAATTTCTTGTTCAAGATTATACTCAAGTGTCTCTAAGTTTTGTCGTATACTCTTGGAATATATCCAAATCGATTGATGGCGATATGCTTGGGCTTGCTATATTATCTTTATCTCAAGTAAGATTGCATAATTAATATGCAGAAATAACATTTTGGTACATAAATTTTTTGATAAGTATTTCAAGTATTTATCAGATATCTGTTACATAGAATACTTGAAATTACACTTCAAAACATATCATAAGGTGTGAATGCTCTTTAATATCATCAAAACACGAATAATATACATCATTCATCTTCAATTCGCGTCGAGATAGAGCAAATATTCTAAGAAATTTGTTCGGGAAGAAAAGTGCAATTTCTTCTACTCTTTGCATATAGTACCTATCACTTTATTTTCACTGTATCGGTGTATTAATTCTTTACACATCTGTATAATTGGTTTTTATTGGTTTTATTGTGCTACACGAATCTAATTAATTAACAATATGTTTTTGTTTAGGAAAATACATGGACAATTAGAAAAGAATTGATCCTCAGTGGATCGAACATTACGTCAACGATGACCGTTTCTGTATTATTCTACCCTGTTAAAAGTATACAGCAAATGATCACCAGCCGAAGAAGTAGTTTGATTTTTCCAATATCAGACGAAGAGCCAAAATCTAAAAGAAACAGTCTACCGTGGATGCAACAAGCAGTTAGTACAATCGATGAAAACAATTACATACGCGTATTTATTAACACCGGTATAAATGATACTTCATCTTTACTTTCTTACGTATTATCTGTTTCTTCAGAAATTATTATTAACTCACAAGGATATAGATCCCGCCTCATCGGATGTATCCAGTTTACTTTCCACTGGAAGTGGACTAATGGAAGTGACACTAATTCGTGCGAAAGATCTTGTTGCGAAAGATCTAAATGGTTTCAGCGACCCTTTCTGTGAACTGAAACTAAATAATGAAACAAAGTATAAAAGCAGCATAAAGAAGAAAACGCTGAATCCTTGCTGGGATGAAAGTTCTATCATGGGTTTGCCCAGAATCGGCGAAACTTTGGATGTCGTAAGATTTCTATTTATAAAAGCGTATTTAAAAAAAGTTCGACGCTTAAGTTAGACTTATAATATTTATCAAGAGAAATATAAAACGTTTGATCGATACGATCCTAAAAACAATATTTTCGCAATACATTGAATATGCAAATTTAGAAGACACGAATGTAGGATAATATAGCATAAATCTTCATATTTCTAAATATTCGATATACTATCCTCCTATTTCTATATAAAACTAATATCTGTGGATCACAAGTTCCTTCCATACTGTAGTATCGGGAAATAATAAATTGGTGATGATTTTATTTACAAATGAATGGTTTGTACAGATGTTGATTAAACAGGAAACGATGAACTAATCGAAATAACGTACTATACTTTAGACAATTCAATAATCAATTTGCAACTCTCGTCACAACGGATCCAACGCTCTCTCTCTCTCTCTCTCTCTCTCTCTCTCTCTCTCTCTCTCTCTCTCTCTCTCGCGGACCACACTCTCTCGACAACGCTAGCAGCACTATCTTGACAACGCAACTTGCACTCTTTGGCTTCTTCACTGACACTGACTGTGAATTTGTCTTTTTGCCTTAGCATCCCTTTTGTCCCTTTGTCTTAGTCTCACCACGCACGTGTTACACAACCGCTCATGGCCAGTGTCACGTAGGGCTTTTCTACGAAACTCTTCAACCGTAGGACTGACGACACATTGATGGGCCTGTCGGCACCTCGGCTCGCGACAATGTTTATGGTTTACCTTTTGGCCTTATCTTTTAGGCCTTTTGTCCACGATACTACAATACGATGTATTTTGTTTTCGTTGTCGTAAATCCGGCACATTATTTATCGGCGATGAGTAGACCAAAGCTTTTAAATGAATATACGCCTATAGAGATATTTTTTTTATTGTATACGCGCTCCCACTGCAAATACCATACACAAAATGCATTTTCATATTAACACATTTCATTTTCGATTATACTTGCACTGTAGAACCTCAAATCGGCTTAATCGGAGGACGTGGCCAAGATAAATTGATGCCCAACGTATAATAATCGAACCCCGAAGGGAAATAAGTAAAAACATGTTTTCTATACCAAAACAAGCTCCTTATTTTTTAGAAGATCTATTTCCTTTTACGATATAATCATTTTTTTATTTATAATATAATTATTTATTATATGTATAATCAATTTATTTTTTCAATTTCGCACATACACGTGCTTTATTATGGCAACTTTTCAATCATAAAATATGCATATGCAAGCGTTTGTTATTAGTAAACAGAAGATTTCGGATAATCGCAAGTAGATTAATCGAGGTCCTATTGTACATTAAATGTGTTGCGAAGAAATTCATTCATGACACCGAACATTAAATAATGAATAAGGTAAGTGTACAGATCAAACTCAACATCTTCGACTTCGATGATTTTTTAATATGTGGTGGAGGATAGGAACATGATTCTGAATAAGTTTTTCCTATACATGTCACTAACGGTCGGCCATAGTTTCCAAGATATTCGCAAAAAGCAGTCGATACCACTACAGGTAATTCTGCCTATAGCTGTATTTGTTGTAGCAGTTGCGTTAGTATGCATTAGTTGCCGGCAGCAGGCAGCTCATCTTCTGTTTATAAATGAGGATCGGGCGAGCTTAAGCGACCGGCTACCAACGTTGACGTGTATGCTACCACAGATGCACAACTGTAGGCAGAATTCATTGTAGTGGTACCGATCTTTTGCGAATATCTCGAAAACAGTATGCGATACCGCCAGGATACATGTATAGGAAAAGATTGAGCAGAGTGATGCCCCACCTTAAAAATCCACATATCAAAATACCGAAATAGGACAAATTGATTTCGATCTGTACATTTACCATAAATAATGAAAACCAATTTTACATCGAAAGAATTGCTTCTAGAATTGCTTTTATGTTGATTGAATTCTTTTTACACCTCTCGGTGAGTACTACTAACTTTTCAAGTATCGGCCTTATTTTTAACATTCTGCACTTTCTCATAGTATAGATATATATTCAATGAATGATAATATTAATAAAATGGCAATATAAGACAACGTCATAACCGTAAGAAATCGGAATAGGCTACACGGACAGACTACACATCAGATATAACGCCGCAGCAAGAACCGTACATCAAGAACTTACAATAGAATATCAATTAATACAAACACGCACACCAAACTACAAATATACATCCGAAAACATATTTGAAAACCGATAACTATAGGACAAAACAGTACATACCGATAAACAATTACATGTAGTGGACTCTATATCACATTTATGAACAAAAGAGGAAAGAATATCGATGGAAACAAGAGAAAGTGACAATAGTATATCTGTTACAATAGTTATATCCGTTACAGGTATTACAAGAAAAAAATTTCTCCTATCATCTTAAAGCAATAGGTATAAACACACACATTCATCCAAACATATAAAAAGTTACAATACTCCAAACATCAACAATAATAAAAAGAAACACTATCGCAGTAACAGAAGAACGTATGAATTAGTGAACAAGAATCCGTCATACAAACTTGACTTACATACTAAAATTACAAAAGAGTGAATGAAGATAGTAATAATTTAATTAATTATTAAATGATATTAATAATAATAAGTAGAAGGAAAAGAATAATAAATACGATACTTTTATACTATTTTTTCATGTAGGTATTATGGGATCATGATACTTTTGGTATGAGGGACTATCTTGGAAAAGTATCATTGACTCTCGATGACATTAGAAAATTATCAAACAGCGATCAGTCCCATTGGTTGGTGTTAAGGGAAACCAAAACGGGATCTGTAGAGTTGAAAATTAAAGTTTTATCCGAAGAGTGCGAGGTACATATTACCACATTTTTGCTTCAAACAAAAGCAACACTTCAAACTATCTATTTGGTATTTTTTCATCTAGTCTCAAAGCACATATGCAGCCAGCAATATCAGCGAAAGTTCAACCCAATTAAATATTGAAAGTTCTGAAACGGTGTCAAACATTATAAGAAGACCTTCGATGGAAAAGTCAAAAATGAGATTGCATTTAGACGTTGTACCACCACCGCCGCCCCCGCGTACAATTACCTTGTTAAAACCAATTATTTCTAGTCAATCCGGTGAATTATTTTCCAAGAGTTTAACATAATATAAAATTTGTATAAACATTTTTTTATCTCGTTGATTACTTATTTCCAATCTAAATTGTTTGAAATAGATAAAGCTAGTATTGGAAGTAAAGACTCCAACGAAATGAATGGAACCGAGAATTCGTGGGTACCTAGTGTTGTCGCAGAATCCATAACAGATGTAATTGATGAAACTGACACGTCAAAGTTAAGAGAGCGACCATCTCCTCACAACAGTTTAACCCCAAGTCCAGAACAAAATTTCGGCAAAAAATTGCCACAATATAACAGTTTTCGCGTTATGAAACAAAAGGTGATCATAATAATCAATAAAATAAATATTGTCCAATCTACATACATATATGTAATTAATATATTTATTCTTAAAATTGAAATATACGTGTACAATAACATTGACTTGACAAACGATAATCTAAAATATTACTATAGCCGATAGCGTAAATAATAAAATTGAAGATCATTTAAATTATTTATTTATCATTAATTATTATGGATGATTTTAGGTGAAAAGAGGATTAAAACTTCGTAGATTTCGTTCTGAAGTAAATATAGAGGATAAAAATGAATCAAAAGGCGTAACATTAAGTTTGGAACCTAGAGGTGGAGGAGAAGCTGATGCCACAGAACTTTTACAAGGATCTGGTTTAGCGCATGCTATATCACAACCTGATATGCTTGGCAGAATAAGACAACCTAGCCCGCGTTTAAGATTAAGACCAAATGGTACGTAAATTGTACAATTAACGTAGTTATATTAACAATCAACATAGTACATACAATAATGTGCTTTGCTTTGTAAGATTTCACGAAATTAGACATCATATATCGTATCAATGACTGAACCTCTATCATGTCATGTTTATATTACTTATATGTATAACCAACACATTTATTCAATTAGAATTAAAAGTTGTCAATGGCACTAAAGAAAAATACTCGGGAATAGAAGGAAAAGTTTTACAAGCTCAAGGTCTTCATGTCGCACATATCGCTCAACTATATTGTCGGATAAAGCTTCAAATGTAGGTACTTATATATATATAAATATATATATATATATGTCGGATTATTATTGGAATGCGGGGCGTATAATGAATCTTCCTGTGAGTTGGCCATCGTTGTTGTATACCAGATGATATTTTATATTGAATTATTATAATTAATAATTAGATATTGAAGCGAATGTATTACAGAGTTTAACAAGTGATAGCGATGATTGAATAATCGAGATGTCGATGACAATGAATTTAGATATGAATTTCGATAACGAATACACGGTCAACGGGATGACGACTGCGATTTGGGATTCGACATACTTGTTCACTGGACTAGTCGAGCTTATCGGACTGAACCCCAGTTCAAGTAGAACTGCCCTTATACTCCTCTCCGTACCTCTCTGTATCCCTCAGGTCAATCTTTGTTTTTAAGGGAAGCTATTTAATTAATCCATATCTCTGTTAGGTACATGTCCCTCCCGTGACCGTAGCTACATTCAGCGACCCGTTATGTCACTTCGAGCCCAAGCCCACTGTCATAAATCTCGGACAAACATAATTGGCCTAACTCATAAACAGCTATTTCTCAGTTTTATTGTTTAAGTACGGCTGTAATAAAAAGTCTGGATTTTTAAAGTATTAGGGAT
This sequence comes from Bombus haemorrhoidalis, assembly GCA_014825975.1. NCBI lineage: Eukaryota > Metazoa > Arthropoda > Insecta > Hymenoptera > Apidae > Bombus > Bombus haemorrhoidalis. The sequence goes on along the minus strand of CM026162.1, from coordinate 3,385,251 downwards.
CTTCCCAAACATTCCAAAAGAAAGGCCGATGTCCTTTCATCTTCGACATATATATATGCCTGCGGGCGCAAAAATATGAATATTAATACAAAAAATAATATAAAAATCCTTTATATTTATTAGATGTACCAGTCCCGATAAAATTACATCTTCGGCAAATAGTGGTAAAACATTAGCGAAATCTCGACTTCTACCTGCAATGCCTAACCCGCAGTTCAGTATAGACTTTCACATAGAAGGTGATAATGTTCCTAGGCAGTCCTTGTTAATATTTGAGATCAGAAGTGCTAGTAAAGAATTATTAGCTAGCCGGCGTATCACTCTTCATGAATTATTAGGTAGGTTTAGATATAATTTACTTTGCACTTTGATATAAAAACTAGTTTGAAATGAGTAAATAAATAACAATCCTTACAAGAAGGACTAAATACTTTATATAACTATCATTTTAACTGTCTACTAAACTATCAATAAATTTACTACGCGCGTACATTACGATAAATTTATTTATGTCTTACTGTATCTTTAGATATTTAAAAGTTTCAAAGAATTAGATCAAATATGGTACAATACATTCATTGATAGAATATACTTTTCAATATTGTTTAAATAAATTGACACATCCATCTTCTACTCGAAATATCTATAAAAGCACTTTTATCTTGTACCATATTAAAGTAAGTATTTTAAAGTGAAAGTGACCTTGAATCCATAAATCTTTTCGCTCTCATGTATGTAATACGAAAATACAAAATTGATATACAGGGTGTTTTAGATCGGATAGAACAATTGGGCAGGGGCTGATTCTATCACGAAAAATAAATGAAAAAAAGAATATATTCTTTTTATTTGAGATTTCATTTTCGAGAAAATTGAGTTAAAAAATTCGTCGAATATATATGTGCATGTAGTCGTTAGACTAAATGCGTTTAGTATGGGCGTTTGTTTACGAGCCAATGTCGGCATTGTACTGTTTCAGTATAGCTATATCAACGATCGAAACCGCTCTTCTATGATCGGCAATTCGTTGTTTAATTATTTCCCTGTGATGTTGATTATGTTAGAGTTTTTATTATTTTAACATAAATTTAACGCAAATTAAAATTAAAATAAATTAAATGCTAAATATATTAATACAATCTTGTTACACGTTCACAAACGGGCGCTAACGCTTTGTTTGTGGTCCGTGCTGAACACGTTCAGTTTGAGGGATGCACATGTACTCGACAAATTTTCAAACTCAACTTTCTTGAAAACAAGATGTTAAACAAAAAGATTTAATTCTTTTTCTTACTTTTGCTTAAAGAATCAATTCCTACCTTATTTTACTACCCACTTTGAGATACTCTGTATGTACATATAAAATTTGAGCATATAAATTTACATATTCTATTTACATATGTAGGCGTTTCCGCGGCAACTGATGAAATTCATACGTGGTTAGCATTAAACAATGGAGCATCATTGGAAGTACAAATGGTTCATGGAAGAGAACTAAAAAGTAAATCCACAAAGAAACTTTTTCGATCCTGGTCAGTACATCGAATAGGAAAAATATAAAACATTTTTAGTCAGTGTTATAAATATTTGTGCAAATTATAATTTGCCAAACATACATATGTAAATTGAAAAGTCCCCCTTGAAACAGTATGACATGATAGTAAGCGTATTTACGAATACGTTTCACATTTTATATATTTTATTACGTGTACATATACATGTACATAAATAAACTTACTAATATTATCTCAAAATGAAAATTGTAACATTTGTCTTCTGTATCATAAAGTGTATACATATATTTCATTTTTCATTATAAAACAATTTATAAAAAAAGCTATGAAGATAAATAATTATCTTTTTCATCATTCCTTTAACTATAAATTAAGTAATGTAAAAAAGTAAATGTCTAACAACAATTCCTGCTTAGTACTTATAGTATTTCACAAACTAATATGTATTTCTTAAATAAATCCTATATTTGATCTAGAAGAGATTATAAACTATACACGTATTTGTTGTTAGTGCATAGTAATATGTACTTTAAATAATTCATTGAATATATATAAACATTTATTTATTTTCATTAATTGTACAATTCATTAGGCTTTTAATCATAACAAATAATTATGCCCATAATAGCGCCATACAAATATTCTTCATTTAAACATGTATTTTTTTACTTTTGCTGTTAACAAGCTTATTTATACATAAACGTACATTTACATTTAATGACAGATATTATCATAGTTACTAACACTACAGCCAGCCTATACTGTACATCATTTTCAATGTATCTATCACATCGTAGAAAATAAATATAAATTAGTTTTATATGTATCATTAACCTTGTATTTTTTACATAACTACATATATGTATTATTATTATCAAATGAAATTTTACAAAAAAGTGACTTTCATTTTTAATTTTCTTATTAAATATGCCACATGAATAAATAATATATTCTAGTGTGTGCTGAATATTATACAATCTTAATAAAAGTATATCTAACAATAATAATAAAATATAAAGAATTTGGTCATGATGATCTTATATACATATAGTTTCTTAACTATTGTTTTGTCAAACATTAATTAGATTATTAAAATATCAGACATATTTGATATTAAAATATACATATATATTAGGATGAAAAATATAAGTAATATTAAAACAAAAATCATTAGATTAGATGTAATAATAATTATTCATAATATAGCATATATTTTTGTGACACACTTAGTCACATATTACAATTACATTTTTAATTGTATATCATAGAAAATATTAGTGTAATTAATATAAATATTTAAGGCACTATAAAAAAACATAATCTATGAAAACAGATATACATCTATATATGCAAATGGATATATCTTTAAATATTTATATTTTGCAAAATGCAGACCTGCAACATTACTTTTTTTAATTTCTATCAGCAAACAGTACCATATAAAATACACCTTTTGTACATTGCATATATTCTTAATAATTCCAACTTGTATATTTTTGAAAATTTGAATATTGCAGCAAATTCCATCCAGGATTACCATTAACTAATTTGCCACTAGAATAATAAAAAAAATAATTATTTTATAGTATAGTTTTTTTTACTTAAATCTAATTTTAAAAAATTGCAAAATCATCAAATAAAGTAACTATTAGTATTTTAGTTTTAAATATAATGTAACAATATATAGACCATTAAAACAAAGTTTCTTTCTTTAATACAATTCAATTCTGTGTCAATTTGGCAATTTTTACTCAGTTCTCTTATTTAAAACTTTAGAGATTTAAATTCTTTTCTTCAAAAAATTAAACATCTTACCTTTAAATTATTTTGCATGTTCCTGTTCCCAACTTCTTCTTGGCGCTTCTCACGTAATTGATCTAGCCTTTCTTGCCTTCTAACAGCATCAGTATTTTTAATACCTCGATTTTGTTGTTCAGCAATTCTTCTTTCTGCAGCTTCCATTTGCTTCCTTCTCCTAGTTTCCTAAATATAAATGTATCTTTTTCTGTATTAAATTTTTTGTAATTATCACTAAAAATAATCTTTAAAAGTATCTTTAAAAAAATCAACATTATTCATGTCTTGAATTTCTTTACTACCAGTTACTGTTAATTATTATTCTTATTGTAACTAAAATTAATGCTCTAAAATAATTCTTTAATGTTTGAAATTAAAGGATATTTCATTATTATAAATATTTATTTGATTATTATGAAGAATTGTAACCTAAATAAAAACATAATGTATTTTTTAATATGACAAAAATTTGTTTAAGATAAATTTTTAATACTGAGTGCAATAAATATACATGTATGTACAAAAAATATAGTATTGTGCAAAAATTGAACATGCAATAACAATTTAAAATATTAATATATAAAAGAAAAGATATTTATATAAACAAAGATGTTAAAGTAACAATTACATTAATAAACTTAATGTTGTTTAGAAAAGAATGTGTATGTATATATATATTATATTAATAACATTAATATATATATTAATTAAAAAGATGTTAACAAAAACACTGTATACGTACTTAAGTACATATTACTAAATAACCTCCAATTTTATAATCTTACCAAATCTGGTGTTAAATCTTCGCACGAAGATGATTCTTTGCAACAAGATAAGCACAGATTTCCCATGATAAATGCAATTAGCTTTTACTACAGTTAAAAATTAAATTATTTATACTATAATTTTTACACTACTTTCAATAAACATACAACTTTTGACGTGTATGAATGATAAGAGTTGTCATTTACTATACTCTATTCAACGAGAAATTAATAAAAGTAAAACAGAACGGCCATGTACTAATCAATTGATAGATGTAAGGGCTGTATCAGCTACTGAGTGGCGGATATTAAATTCAGGAGTGAATTTAGTTATTCGATTACTGTTAGGGCCATCTTCAACTTCTTGGATTTATGACACGGACATTTATGACAGACAGTAGTGTCAAAAGCACGTTACAAAGTATAAGGATAAATTTATATTCGTTTTATCATTTAAAAGATTTATCGGTTGAACAAGGTATTTTTACTGATCTATCAAATACAATTTCGTAATCGATATGTTCAGTAGTCCCTGCGTAAACGCTTTGTTGTGCTTGTATAAGAACCAATTTCATCGGGGCATCGATTATCTACTATAATATTATGTTGCATTATTTATGCATATTATTTATTGTATAGTATATTATATATTGCATTATTAGTTTTATATAGATATATAAGCAGTTAACACAAATCTTTTGCATAAATTATGTATATTCATTTTAAGAATTCTGTCCGGAAAGCAATGCCTGAAAGTTGTGTATACACTCCTGACCAGTCATATAGGTCTGTTACCTCTGCTGACTCTTCATGTTGAACAGGATATGATATGTATATATGTATTTTTTTCAATCAATAAACAAATAAACCTATTGTAATGACATTGCAAACTTGTTGCAATGACATATATAAGATTTCCTTTCTGATATATGATATCAGCAATTCCACGTTGAGTCTAAGAATTTTACTTCAAATAAATTAAAATTTTTTATCAGAGAGGAAATGAGAATGCTCGTGACCGTAGTTCTAGTTGTTTCACACTACATGTGCTGAACCAGCAGGTAACTGCAGCAGTAGATAACTGCACCCTCGCTTTCTGCGTCGAAGCATCCTGTTCTCGGACAAAGACGTCGGGATTCATCTTCTTTTTTTTTTATTAGATAGATTTACAATTAGTTTCATTATTTTGCGACCTTGTCATTCTCATACTTGTCTATCTCGATGAGAAAAGTGGATATTAACTTTTCCGTAGAACCGTAAAATTGTAGCATGGGACTCAACATACTCTTGTCTGTGCTAGTGTGCATCCAAACAAGGCAAATCCCTAATTTTATAGGTTGTTATATACGCTAACTTTAGTTAACTTCAGGATTTGGCCGTATGATGGCAGCGCCTATACTGTGACATATCTAGAACTACAGATGTGAGCACTCTCATTTCCTCTCTGCCCAAAGACACTATATTTTTGAATAAGGTAAGCGGAAGTCGAGAGTATCTAATTACTCTTCTTTATGGACCAATCAGGTGTCATCTATACTGTCCACTCATTGAATGAAGCATGAATAGAAACCGATATGGCGTCATGCTAACCTGTAAAATACGCTAAGAATACTGCGTTTTACATACACGTAGCTTTCGTGTTCCTAAAGTTAATATTTGCATTTTTAGATAATATGCGCCGAAAATTATTAGGTGACAGATAAAACAGGAAATAATTTTATGTCCAATAAATAAAAGTTAAACCATTAGAAATGGATATAATACAAAAGTAAAGTTTTTATCAATGTATTAATATTGTTATAACTGTCAATAATAACAATTTTAGAAAATACTTTTAAATGAGTAATCGTTCCATAGTACTCGTCTGTAGTACTTAGGTATATTTAATTTACTGCCTTCACAATTAATATATATTTCCATTCAAATATATCGAATGGAATAGTATCAAAAGGCGTAAAATTTTTTACGTTTAATATTTTAATCATTTATTTATGAATAAAAACTTTAACCAAATAACCATCGAATTATCTGATGAATACAAATCACATACGTATGCGCACGTATGCACGCAGTAACGCATACATATGACAGATCTGTTTAATGATAGAAATAGAATTATCGTTATCGTACACATTCGTTTAATGTATAAATTTTGCATTAATGGCTCTATAACAAACAACGAATATCATATAATTTAATTGAAATAATAAAAATAATAAATAATTATATTAAAATATGAAAAAAGTTTGTTATGTGTAACGAATATTATGATTATTGCTCAAATATCTATTTACAATAATTACTTTTGCATTAAGACAAGGTGTAATTTGTGAAATATATGTGTATAAATTTAATATCGAAGTATGTGATAAATAAGGTTATTTTATGAAACAAACAGATTTCTAAAATTCTGCTATTTCTTAATTCATAATACGGCATTGAGCATAAATTTTGAGAAGTCATTGTATACAAATAAATATTCCTTAATTCATACACATGTTGTAGTTCGTAAAGCAAATATGGTATCTTCATGGTATTATTTCATTTTACCGGTAGTATTACTTATTGGATTACTTCGAAAATGTCGTGAACGTACATGGGGAAAATGTAAAAATACAGACAGTTTACTAGGTCGAGTATTCATTGTGACAGGTGCAAACTCCGGAATTGGTAAAGAAACGGTAAAGGAATTGGCTAAAAGGAAAGCTACAGTTATTTTAGCCTGTAGATATTTACAAACCGCTCAGAATGCTATATCTGACATACGTACTCAAATATCTACTGGAAAATTGGTAATATTAGTTCCTAATTATATATTTCTACCCCATAATTAATATAACAAGTATGATCTATGTATCTGTAAAAAATATTATTAACTTTTCAGGTACCAATGAAATTAAATCTGGCATCGTTTTCATCCATCAGAGAATTTGTTACAGAAGTAATAGAAAATTTTGCAGAGGTTCATGTGTTAATTAATAATGCTGGAGTATATGTTCCTTTTAAAGAACATGCTTTAACTGATGATGGATTTGAAATTCATTTTGGAGTAAATCATTTAGGGCACTTCCTGCTTACAAATTTACTTCTGGAACATCTAAAACGAAATGGACCAAGCAGGTCTGCCATAAAGTAAAACATTTATTTCGAAATATAAATTTGTTATTTACTTATTTCACTTTTTCTTTGACAATAGAATTGTTATTGTGACATCTAAACTTTTTGAGTCTGGAACAATTGATTTTTCAAATCTAAATGGCGAAAAAGGTTTGGTAGTCAAAGAACGTATGAATCCTGCTTATTGCAATTCAAAATTAGCAAATACTTATTTTGGTATTGAACTTGCAAAACAAACAAAGAACAGTGATATTAATGTATATATGGTTTGTCCTGGATTCACCTACACAGGATTATTCAGAAATGTTAAAAGGAGTTGGTTTCACTATATTATTTTTTCGCCTGTTGCTCTATTATTTTTACGTACTGCAAATCAGGTAAATGTCTTTATATGTTGCATATCATTTTTTGTGGGATTATTTCTTATTTGATTTATTATAATAGATATTCTATTACATTCATATTTATATTTTTGTTACAGGGTGCACAAACTGTATTACATTGTGCAATAGAACCTTCCTTATCTAATGAAAGTGGTAATATTTATCGTGATTGTAAACTTTATGTTTCAAAAAAGAAACTAGACCCTGATGTAGCACTGCGTTTGTGGGATGTGAGTGCAAAACTGACTAAAATTAATGAATCTTTAAATTAAATATTTTAATGTATATTATACATATTATTTTACTTTTAACATAATTAATCACCATTTTATATATTTATTTTTATATGTAAATATTATAACGCAATAACATAGAAAAGATAAAGACATTATTACCATAAATACTATAAGATATAACAAAGTATTTTTGTTTTCATTGTTACAAATAAAATATTTTATTGTATAATTTTTTAAAATACTAGAATGTTGAAAATGTCATAAATTTTATTGAATCTTCTCAAAATTATAGTGAAAGTAAAAAAGATCTTCAAAAATGCCAATAATAAAAATTCTTATATTTTAGTCTTATAGTATATACGTATATAGTATATACGTATAATATAGTAATACGTATTCAATATGAATTATTCCATATATAAATCAAATTACAAGAAAAGGTTTTTTATATATAATATTGTTCTTACATTCATTATTATACGTTGAGTAAGCTAATATGTGTATCTACATGTTTTGACATGTAACTCATTCTGTACGTAGTTAAATAGAATACTGTGAATAGTAAACAAGAATACTAAGTAGAATAATTTGAAAATACCATATCAAATGTTTGTTTACTAATTTTATATTTCATAATTCAAGCATGCTTGATTTTTTTATTTATATCTTTTCTATTGAAATAAGTTATATATCTGAAAATTTCAATTTTGTCTTCCTTTTTTATTGAGTATCAGTATTTTTCATTGTAAATTATTAGTTATCACATACTTAATGTTATTACATATGTATAGTAAGTAATGCTTTAGTTGGTCCTCTTATAGATAGTTTATATAGATATTAAAATTTCATATGACAAAAACGACAGATGTAAAGTTTGGACATTATAGTTATCAACTGACAGTATTGGATTCAGATGTTCAAGTCTTTTAAATATTATATAATTATTATGAAACATTGTTTTACATTACAAGAAGAAATTGTTATTAAGACAACTTAATAATTGGCTTCACACGGGAATGTATAACAACATCAGCTTTAGATAGTAACATCCCAATTAAAAAAATATAAACATACACTGATCCCTATATTATGATACTGATTCTTTGTCCATGTAAGGATCATTATTATGAAAATTTTTTCTTATTTAGCTATTTGATATTATGTAATTAATAAAAAGTACAATTATTAATTGTACGACCCATTATACAATACACAAGCGCCCTTGACGCACGTATACACAAAAAGATTTAAATTTACACATTATATTAAAATTCATTATATGTAAATAATAGTACCTAAAATGTACATATATACAGGATGTCTCATCTCATATTAATATCTTGATTTCCATCCCTATTACTATCTGTAGCGAAAAATGTTTTAGATAAAAGTTGTGGTTTCGAGGGAGGCATATTCTAATATTATGTCCACATATGTCTTTTTGTAGATGAGTACGAAAAGGTTATGTGAAAGTCAACTTTATCTTTTTAAATGACATAATATATACTTTTTAATACATTGGTAGATGCAACTAAACATTCTCTATAAAAGAGTATTAACCCATATATGTATACTAGAAAGTTATTAGTTTACTGAATGTTATTAGTTTATATATTTTTTAAACTTATATTTTGTAAAAGCTACCGTAAGAAAGATAATGAAAGCAAACACAAAAGTACATATATTATTACTTATTAGTGCCTTACATCTTTCCTTATTTTTTATACGATAGGTTTTATAAAAGAAAAGTTAAAATGCTTACTAAACTAATAGTTTTTAAACATAAATAATTTTTTACAGAGAATGTCGACCTGCATCGATTAATGTATTAAAAAATATATGATTCTATTAAAAAACGAAGTTTTTGATCTTCATGCGCTCATCTACACAAAGCCAACTAACATTAACATTTCTTTGAAACAATTCAACTTTTATTTGAAACATCTTTCGTTATAGGTAGTAATGTATGATATAAATCAAAATGTTAATGTCAATGTCAAGTGAGCGTGAGGTATCTTATATATATATACATATACATATATACATACATACATATATATATATATAAACAATCATCTTGAGATGTAAAAGGCGCGTTCACCTAAAAACAAGATTTGTGACCATCACGAAATGTCCCCTTCGAAAACAAATAAATTCTTTTTGAAACACCTTTTTGAATAACGAATACCTAGTTCAGGAGATAAAATTTCAAATGGGACAATCTGTATATGTATGTATATTTATTTTAACTGAAATCGATGGAATATCTTGAGATATAGAAATTATCAAAAAAGTTTTTTACAAAATTTTTTTGTTGGTGCAATAATGGGGAAAATTTTTAAGTCAAATTAATCTTATCATTCGATAGAATACGATGGCATTTATTGATGCGAATTCAACGATCTGCCGTTAAAGTCATTTTATACATATAGTACAAGTATTTGTAAATTCTTAAGGAATCAATTGACATCTACTAAGCTGCTCGAACCGGCTAGTTCCAACGTCCCAACACGATGATGGTTCTTCAAATTATACAGCATTAGCCTGAAAGTGGTTAGAACATAATTTCAACAACAAATAGATCGATTGTGATGGATCAGATCTCATTCCATAATCTCCATGCGAACTTTTCTCGTGGGATCACTTGAAGAAGATAGTTTACAAAACAATCCGGAAATATCTATAAATTACAGAAAAGGATTACAATTGCTTGCAGGAAGATGACAGAATAAATATTGAAATAGTTTTAAAAGGAATCTTTAAAAAAAGTGTGGATAGATATGATTTTGAACGTTGGTAAATACATATAAAGCAAATTTTTAATGATTATTGTTACTGCTTTAATTAGATATTGGTAAGTACAAATTAACTTCTTTCATTTATGCCATCTTGAATGATCCTTCATTTTTCGTATTTGTTATAATAGTGATATCCTTTTAATTGTAGATTGCACATATCTTCTAAGAAACATAAAATCAAGAAAGATAAAGGAGCATCACAGTAGAAATATTGCCTGTCAATTTGAGAAGAAAAAGTTAATAAGAAGAAATTTATGAATTATGCTAAATAATCTCTTATGGTGGGTCATTGATATGATCTCAATAAATGCCATTGTATTATGATTAAAAAAGTATAGACTCTTCTCTATTACTTCACTTACTTCAATTGTTAATTATACCTAACAATCGAGGAAACGCGATATAAATATATGATAGATATTTTTAACACAATCAACAAATATAATTCATTCATTTTCTATTTAACAAAATAGGTAATTAGAATAAATATAAATTTGCTTGCTTTCTTTTTTTCTTTCATAATGAAAAGAATTTATGAGACCGTTACATTCTCAATTTTCATATAGTAATAATGTCCATATTGATCTAATCTTTTCTATACAACATGCAGTGAACTTTTGTTGGGTCTGGTGCGTTTTGAAACCAACTATTACAACAACAACAGCGCTTTGTTCGATTCTAGAATGCAAATACTACAGTCGTGGTTTCATAACTTTAAAACTGGTTTTCTTATTAGCTAAAGCTTCAGTGCGTGCATATACACTTTCTGAACTACGTCTAATAATATCTATGTATTCGTTTGATGCTTGAAAGTCACATTTGTTTGTTTCATCATACGAATAACAATCTGATTTCTGTGCTGTTTGCATCAATTCTGTTTCCATCTGAAATATATAAAAAGATAACTATATCATTTTACCCATAACACTTTAATAGAGTTTTTTTAGATAAATCTACATACCACTGATTCTCTACTTGTGTTCTTGTGGCACAAATTTTTAGAATGTACAGAATCTATACGATCTTTTCTATATATATATATAGAAGGAAATAATTTAGTTATTGATATTTTTCATATTTATATTTTGTTATCTTTGTTACATACGTATGGTAACATATACTTACTTCGATTCAGAATTATATCGTTTTCGAGACGCAAGATATTTTGATGAAAGGTACTCTTCTGGATAACTACAAATAGAACTTGTTCTTTCTTTCTTTTCAGTTTCTTCATAAGCACAAGATATTATATCATCTAAAGATAAGCACGATTTAGTAAAATGTTCTTTTCTATACGTTGAAGTTTCTGTTGTAACTGGCATATGTTCATGATCACTACAACTTTTATCACTAGCTGTCATTTTAAGATTATCACAATCTTGTGGAGCTTCATTTTCTAAATTATAATCTTTGCAGTGCTTTCCATTTTTTAAAGTATTATCTACAACATCATTGATATTTATTAAGATTTCATTAATAATTGAAATAGATTCTTTAGCTTCATCTTTCTTAATTATGTTGTTATCGTTCGAACTATCGTCCCCATTTTGACTACTAGTAAGTGCCATTTCGCAACTACTTATAGAATTTGAGCTTCTATCTCTTATATTTACAGGACTGTCAAAATTATCTGTAATGTTAGTTGACTTTGACACTGAAGTTGGTATCATGATTTCAATGTTATTTTCTATTGCAGTTTCATTATTTACTTCAGAACTGTTTTCAACATTTGTTATATTATTTAGAATAGCATTATTTAAAGTTTCATTACTACTATTACTTGACCTATCTTTTACTAGTACCAATGTTTTATTGTCTATGGCACTTTCTTCTGATTTACAAATTCGTTTTGATTGACTGCCTAAAACAAGGGATTGCACGGGTTTATCTAAACCTTGATCCAAAGAAGAACCGAGAGAAGATTTTATATTTTTCAGTTGGCTCATAGATCGTGAAGATCGATGGCATTTTTCAAAAATTATTTTTTGCATTGGTGGTGTTATACTTTGTTTACTATTTCCAACTTCGATATCCAAAGATGAAGCAGAGTATGTTCGTTTCGAATTATCCAAACTATAAAAGGAAAGATAAATTTTGTGAAATTAAAAAATATTGTATATCATTTAATTAAAATAGAAATATAACATACTGTGATTGATTTGGTTTAATATTTATCAGAGTAGCAAGATTTGGAAGTGTTGCCCTTAAGTCCGTTGTTGGAAGGCCGCAGTACCATCTTAATTGAGCTATATTTTTATTTAGTAAGTAAACAGCATAACGAAATTGTAACTTATCTTTACTTCGAGCAAATAAAGGAAACCTAAAACGATAATTATGTATTACAAAAATTAGAAAGATGAATAGAAAGTAGAATACTCACTGTCTTTCATTGTCAGGTAAATTTTCTGTAATATGATCTATAACTTTACTACGTGATCCATAGTGTATAATAGGATATCTAGTAGGTATGTTAAGAAAATTGGCGATCATTTGTGTGGTATGTGCAACGAATCCCAATGCTACAGCAACTACAGTATCATTTGATAATTCTAAATCTTCGCTATCTGGTAAGTGAACATCATGTATTCTAAATTTTCCGTTTCCTCCCTGTATAACATGTAAATACATTAATTTATTTCGTTTCACTTCATATTTTTTTCTAAAATTTCATATTCTATCAAATATCTTACACACCTGAGAAATAGGATATATTAAGCTTAATTCTGAAATTAATTGTCTTCTTCTATGTGCAAGTTGACTACTCAATTGAATATATGTTTCTCTTGTATCTATTTGATTTTGTCGCCATTCATGTAATCTTTCAATATCTTTATTCAATTCTCTATACCTTTCCATTAAATCGGAACCTGATTACAATAAATGTGTTAAAATTATTTTAATAAAATTATAATACAAATATATATATAGCTCTCAGCTATATGGGATCACCTAAATAACTGCCTTATTTACGGAAAAACTTCTAGGACAAACTATTTTAAGGAGCACATATAATGGTGGAAAGAACTTTTTCTCAAGATTTCAAGGTCATTTGTATACTTTTAAATGGAACCCCATACTTTTTTATCCATCGATTGATGCGTTTCTTCATTCTCTATACAAAAGTATTAAGGTACTTGGGTCTAAAAATGTTTAGTTTAAAAGATATTTTAACCTTAATTTTATAAAACTTGGCATATGAAAAATAAGAAGAAACACAAAGTGATACACTTGTGTCAGTGTTTTTCTTGTCTTTCATACATTACATTTAATGAAATTAAAACTAAAAGATCTTTTAAGTTATGCATTTTCTGACATAAGTATCTTAATACTTTTGTATAGAGAATGAAGAATCGCATCCACTGGTGAAACAAAATCTCGAGTTCTATTTAAAAAAATACTAATTAAATGATTTTAAAATCTCATAAAAGAAAGCTAAATTTGAGGAATTATATGTGCACCTTTAAATAATATCACTTTGTCTTCAGAAATTTGTTTATGCAATGATAAATAAGGCAGATATTTTGGTGATACCATTTAGCTGAGAGATTCCATATATTATAAGAATATCATTTAAAAGCTGATACCATAGTCTTGATTTTCTTCCATAATACTAGAATGCATCTGATTTAACATTCTTAGTTCTCCCATTTTTCTTGCTCTTTCTTGTTCTAACAATTTTGTTCTAAATTTTGCTACCTCTAATTCCTTACGTATTTTTAATATCTCTGCCTTCTTCTCCCTGCTCACTTTACGAGGTTGAAACAATCTGTTTAATGAAGATTGTGAATACTTTGATGGATGAAAGTTATCTCCAGAAGCAATTTGTATCCGAAGTGTTTGTACTGATTCCGTTTGCTGTTTTAATGCTTGCATTTTATTTCTTAAGCTGGTAAGCTTACTCACTGTATAACTATCTCTTATTTCAGATGCATTGACCTTTATATGTAGATACCTTTTTAATTCAGGAGTTTCAATGAAACAATATACTGGAGTGAAAAAGCCACCATGAAATTGAAAAATTAGAGAATTTTCTTTCAATATGGTTTCTAAATTATTTGATAATTTTGGGCCGATATATGCCAAACCAGTAAAAGATATGCCCCATGTAAATATGGTTAGATCAGTAGTTGCATTATTGATGATTATCCTTTTCCACAATCTTACAATGACTTCTATTACAAAAAATAAAGAAGAAGAGAAAATATATCACAAATTTAATTAGAATTGCATATTGTAGTTATAAATATATTAGATCCCAAAGCATCAATTTTAGTCACCTATGAGTGCATGATTACTTTTAAGGTACTAACAGATTATAAAGCTCACCACTGGCAGTAGAATAGCTGGTGGCATATATAGTTGGTACTTCTAAACTTGACCATCTTGGATTTGTATTATCAATTGCCTCACTTGTGTATATAGGAGAGGACATACTTGTTCTATGTAGGGTATAATAAAACCAGCAAATTTCATTATTTATATCTGTTTTCAGATTGCATCCTATTATTTGTATAAGATTCCTAAGTCTTAACTGAAAATTATATGTTCCATGAAATAAATTGGCATACGTTAATCTTATTGTATAAGCAGATATAATGTTAAGACATAAATAACTATTATTATAATTAAAAATCTTATTCCAAACTAATTAAATTGAATAAATGATTACATATAAAATAAAACATATCATCATTGTAATTAATAACTTGTTTGTATTAAAAGTAAGATATATGATCATACACACATACTTTCATAAATACAGTCATAAATTTATAACGTATGAAATTTTATAAAACTGAGAATGGAATAATCATTTTATGTAAATAATTACCTGCTGTGTAGCAAGAGGAAGCCAAGATTTATATCGTGGAAATATGCGAGGTTGTAGAGTTAAGTCCAAATCTCTAACAAGGTTTTTCGTTTCTGAAACCTCCATTGTATATCTTCATAATACTGCACAAATAATATCATGAAAAAATAAAATGACCTAATGATAGAATATATTACGTGATAAGATTTAATTAACATTCACACTTATAATGTGCTTTGAGGTTATATTCTTATATCTACATATATTTAATGCTTAAGTAGATAATAATAAATAATATGGAATATAATATCCTTGCATAAAATTTTAATCTTCTTAATTCTATCTTTGACAATAATTATTCTTTTTAACTAGACGTACGTCCGTTATAAAACACTGTCATTTCTTAAATTTTGACAGTTCTTTGCATTAGCATTTCGCATATATCTCTATATTCATTAAGTTCTTTGATCAGTCATCTCTCAGTACCGCCAAGCATCTAAATTCGAAGTTACTTTATAACTTCTACGATTTTTAATATAAAGTCCACTAACACAATACAAGTAATACATTAAATTTAAATTTAAGAGCATTGTCACAGCCACAGCCTACTTTAGATACAAGCCGTGGTGACAGACAGTAAATCCGACAACAGTGCCCTACCAGGCCTCTCATCTCGATATAATGTAGAAATAATCTAGTAACTATGGCC
Organism: Bombus haemorrhoidalis; assembly: GCA_014825975.1. Classification (NCBI taxonomy): domain Eukaryota; kingdom Metazoa; phylum Arthropoda; class Insecta; order Hymenoptera; family Apidae; genus Bombus; species Bombus haemorrhoidalis. Next base: position 3,369,123 of record CM026162.1, on the reverse strand, counting down.
TCCCGCGATTTTATGAAATGTTTATTTGTAATTTGTAGCACCTTCGTAGTAACATGTGGTGCCATGATAAATGTTATTAAACACATATCAAAATATAGCAAAACAATTCAATGAAATAGAGTATACAATAATATCTATCTGATTTAGTATCGACTTTCCACCGCAATACAATTACAATACTTCAAACATTAAGTAACTTCATATTATGGCCTGGAAATATACAAAATACACTAGAAGACAATTAATTCTTTTGCTGCAGAATTTAATGAAGACACCATTGGTGTTTTCCATCATTGGGATAAAAATTATGTATCATACATACAATATTTTAAACAATTATGTAAATATATACTTATATATTTTTAAATATATAACAAAATGGTACAAAATATTGTACAACAAGCGTTTTGGCAATGTGGCCGCCGTTAAGTCGACACACAGTACACCAATAACAATCTGTTTATGCATGTATCTGTATATTATATAACATAAGTTAACGCCATTTTCATATGTTAATTATCTACTAACGATTACTTTATCACTCTGCGATCTTATACGTTAATGGCAGTAAAAGATTAACTTGGATATCATAGATCAGATCGATAAATTATTTATCGCGTATGGACAATTAATTGATCTTTTTGTGCGTCTTCATTTTCCGTTGTTGTTAATGAAGGTAATTCTGCTTTAGTAGCTAATTGTAAAGCATGGAACCATCTGAAATGAAATTTGATGAATCTTAGAGAAATTTTAGTCAGTCGCTTTCTGTGAATGCAAAAATTTGGACGACTATAAACAGCCAATAACCGTAGCCGCAGTAATCACATTCTGTTTGCGTTTACTGCCTAGTTTCGTTGAACAGACTATAACCTTAGAGACTATTCGACTCGACCAGCTCTATCATAGTTGACCGATCTATTGGCCTGTTTATAGCCGCTCTTATAAATGTTCGAATTCGCTGGTGTTGTATGCAATTACATATGTATACATACATGTATGTATATGTACATATTATACGAATATCAAAATATACATGATAAAACTTACTTCTGTTTATCTTCATTTGATAACGCTTGTAAATAGTAACTTTTCCTAGAATGATGCATTTTAAGAGCTTTGGGTCTGTCCTTGTGACTTAAAGGATCCTCGTCAGACAATTTAATACCTTCCGTAACAATGAAACCAGGCATAGGAGTTGCCGTCAGAGCCATATTTTCAGATTCAGACTTAAAAGTGTACAAAACAAAATCTGCATGTAATGCAAACCATCGTCGTGTCCAAGATTTACTTGGTTGTGTTTTTAACATAAGGTATCCAGATATAACGGACGATGCGCTTGCTGAAACTTGTAATAAACTGGGTACTGGGCCGGACGTAGATGTCGAAGAAGGTGATTTAACAAGCGGTTGCGTTAAAGCGGTATAACAAAGGCGGCAAACTCTCATGTTTTTGTTATCCTCGAATAATAACTTTTGATTTGAACATTTACCACAGACAACCTACAAATAACAAGTAAAATATTGTAAAATATTATAGGAAAGGATATTATAGGGAAGGAATATTATAGGAAAAATATTATGGAAAATGTGGATGGATGTGTTTAACTTCAAGTTAAATAACAACTGTTAACTAATAACTGATAATATGTTTTCCATTCCGATTGTTCAGGCCGATGGTTGCGAAATACCATTGGCAAAAGGTGGTACTCACTATTCCACAAGCTCTGCAATTATGTTTTCGTTTCATCACGGAAAATATGACTTCACATATCATACATCTAGATACATCATCAGTCTTCACAACAAGAGTCTTCACATCGCCAGTTTTTAGACTCGCTTTTCTTTTCATCATTTCTTGCATAGTGTCAAACAACGCTTCGAGCCAAGCTGCCTTTTCTTCAGCCACATGCGTATATAATTCAACGCTTTTATCTTCATCTCGTATGTAAAATGTGTTTGCTGTTTCTAGGTTGTCTCCTTCGATCACTTGCAAATTTTCGATCAGGAATTTAGCTCTTAATCGATACAATGGCCCGGGTATTAATCTTATCGAACAAAGTAATAATAAATCAGTAAACTGAAAGGCAGAACAAACAAAGAACATTTTCATCACTAAAGTCTAATATACGGTATCGATTGAATAAGTATTTATTATATGCATCAGTCAACAAATTTATGCACCAGCGACCATACATCCAGATTGTATATTTAAGGTATGCATGTACATACCAGAAACAAATGTCTTTCTTGATGATCACCGCTTCTTGCTGAAATTTTAACAATACGACCCTCTTTTACAAGCTCCCGCGTAGCACTAACTAGATCTGTCGTATCGTATATACTCTCTTGTATTTCAAGAAGCTTTTTAAACTTGTCAATCTTCTTCATTGCATCATTCGTGTGATTAGCAGCAGTAGATACTAATTCCAACGCCTCTACGAGAAAGAAAGCCATGTCTGTTCGTTTGATTCTACGATTATTATCGTCGCCATCTACAGACGTCTATTTAAACGTGCCCCGTTCAATAGACGTTTAAATAGAAGCCAGTCCTTGCTAGATGCGCATTACTTTATGCGGAAGTAACTCATCGAATCGAATGGAACTCGAAAGATCCTTACTTTTAGTATCCTTGTAATCAGCATTTTCTTCTGTGAGGTTTCTCAAATAATCTTTCAGAAGAAGCTCGTATCTTGGTAATCTTTGTATAGGGCTTAACATATGATGTGGCAACGATAACTTGGCACACTCGTCCAATTTTTGAATCTCGTTGATAATCGCAGCAAATCTAGCGACTTTAATTTGAAGAGTCTGTATCAAGTTCATGGCATAATCAAAGTTTTTTACATATTCTGTGTACATCTTAAGAAAAGGTGCAAAATTCTTCATTATATCTCCGATTCTACGATCCGATTCCCAATTTTGCATCCTCTCTTGAAGTTGGGGTAACAGAAAATCGTTGTGAAACTTATAAATCGATTTGATATTAGAGAACATATGTTGAACAGTCTCTGGAGGAAACATAGGATGTGCTCTATTCTCTTGATCGATTTTGAATTGGAATACTTGATCGATCAATCGTAAAATGTTAACATAATTCTTTTCAGTAGCTAGCAATTCTTCTGCAACTCGACGTGCATTTTTCCTTTTAGAATCTATACAAGCTGTGTTATCAACCGACTTTAATTTGGGAACCGAGTCATCAGTATGATCCACGATTATCGCGGAATTTGTGTCCAATGATTTTGTTCTTTCGGATTCTTCTTCGCTCTCAGACTCGCTTATCGTATACGATTCCACTGCATATCGACGGGAATTTCTATCTGTGGTTATATATCTGCACATTAAATGTCTTATAAGATACTTTTCCTCAATTTTCCGCAATAAATTATAGTTTCCTCTAGTTAACTAACTCTATTAACTTACCTACTATTTCTGTATTCTAACATACTGTGCGATACTCGTACAAACGGTACCTGCATTGAATTCTCTTCGCTCTCTTCAATGTCAATATGTTCCATTGAACTTCCAGCTGACATTACAAATGAACGAAATCGTGGGAAACCTCTGAAGGAAGCAATTTTATGGAATGAATGTCCATCGTAATCTTCCTGTTTCTTATCTTGTGCTATCATGTTGGAATGACTGGAATCTTCATCCTGGCATTTCTTTGATTCATTTAAATCACTTTTTGTATCCATTACTTCATCAGGCTCCAACTCTGCGTAGAAGGTGCTGTTTGACATTTGTTTTTTTGGTGCAAACATTTTAAGTGTCCCGCTAAAATCGCTTCTATCTTTAGATTTTAAAAATGGTCTTGTTATCCAAAGTGAAAGGTCTATTGACTGGTCCTGTTGCATTCTAAGCCTGAATTCGTTAATCAAGTAAACATTACAATAATTAATCCTTATATCAAACAGTATACAAGAAATATGTAATACTATAAAAAGAAAGAAGAAAAGATATTTGTTAGTTACCTTTTTGCAATATAATTATTTCACTTAATAGATACATTGGATGCTGAATTAATTGAAACCAGCATCGATTACCAACAACTAAGCCTCCACGAGCCTCGTTGATTATACGTTTGGCGAACATGAGTATACATCTAAGTATATCGTTGTACCTTAATACAAATCAACGAATTACTGCTCTATCGACTCTGTCAACGTGTTGTAGTTTTGCATTAAAACAAATATAATTAGATTTTCCAGCGAAAAAATTAAGATCATACGAATTAAATCCGTATCAAGCAACTATTATTTCACTGTTTGACATAAATACTTCTTAATAAAATTTCCTTTCATTCCTAAGCTTGGATTAAAACGGATCACAAAAGATTTTTAATATTTTATTAATTATTAACAATAATTGATAAGCAAAGATAAACAAAATCTTTCAGTTACAACCTTCAATTTTGATTTATTTTGATCCGTTTGCTATTAGTATTAGTAATATGGGTTAATATTGACGATATATGAAAATCAGTATAGACAGATACATATACACCATACACCTTGGAATAAAGCATACGTGCCACCTATACTTATGTAAGTATATGCATACTCATGATGCATGACGCACTTACATGTATTTATGCGTGTCTATAATATATTTGATTCTCATAGATACTGCATATTCATATATTTAACGAATGCACAGAATAAATTTGTAAAATTGTTAAAATATTTTTGTAAACAGTAAAAAGTAGACTACGTTTATTTATTCGTTTTCCTTACATTCATATAGTTACGATAGAATTGGCCAATAAAGAGCAAGATTAGATCAGCAACATGTATAAAGAGGCGGAGAGGGAGAGAGAGAAAGAAAGAGAGTTAGTGGTTCAAAAATTACTATGAGTGTCAAAAGCATGGTCATATATACGATCATATAATCGGGTCTTAACATTCGCTAGAGAAAACCATCCGAAAATTGAATCGTAATCTAGTCGTGAAAAATCAACATGGGAGATTAACAAAGTCCATGTTCTTGCGAGAGAGACAGAGATAAGTAAAATGTCTCCGTGTCTGTCTGAACGGTACCTTCTTGCTTTCCATGTTGATTTTTCACTAGTAACGCTTCAGTTTTCGGACGATTTTCCCTAGGCCTCAACAGAGAGGATTTCCTCTATGGTTTCAATATATGAGTCAAGACCTGTTTATATGATCGTTTCTCAGACAGAAACAGAGACATTTTACTCATCTCTATCTGTTTTGCAGAACAAAAACTTCGTTGTTTTCCATGTAGATTTTTCACAATTCAGTTTTCGAATGACGGTGCCGAGGTCTGTTTATATGGTTTACCCCACTTATAAGAATATTATAGTCGGTCTAACACATCGAGATATAAAGATAGAGTGCGTGAGTGAGCTGAGAAAGCGATATAGGAGTAAAAGCCAAGCTGCATAGAAACTTCGTGTGTCCTTGTCTAATAACGCATGTACATTCATACAATAAATATCTGTAGTCTGATCAACGAGGCGAGGCATAAATGTAAATAAAATTTGACTGTTGCGACTGCAACGATTGTCAACTAGTAACAATCGAGTGCGTCGACTATAAGTGTAGCACAGTATTCTCTTTCTATTTCCATATCGCATCCACTTACGATTAAGTGGTAACACATGATTCGTTTGACTACTCCATTTTTATACATATCTCTGTGGTCTAACGCGATGAATCCATAGATGTAAACAAATGCACGTGTTCGACAGAGCAGAACAGGACCTGCTCACAGTTTGTTCCTGAAAAAATGTTAATTCACCTGGATAAGGACCCTCGGCAAAGATCAACTACAAATTTATCCCTGGGCATCGACACTAGGTAGCCAATAACTGGTAGCAGTAGCATCGATCACATGAATATCAAATGACCATTTTGTTTATAGGTACTATCTGATTAGCCTCGTTGAACCACTCAAATCTAAACTACGTAGGTAGGTAGTTTAGTAATTTAGTTTGTAGTTTAGAGTTTAGTGCCTTGAATCGACTATAGTATAAAGTATAGAGTATAGTATGAGTATACATATCAGTATCAATGGTCTACCCCCCACCACGGGTACTATATGTACGGCTGTGTTCAAAAATGAGTTGTCGTGCGTTTAAAGAGATACATTCACCATCTATATAGTATTGTTTTTCAGAATAATATGTTGATGAAAGATACCAAGATTGTGATGAACAAACCAAATATAAGAACTGAAAGTCAAACGGAAAGTATGTAACTATACTAAAACTATAGGAACATACAAGACTACAATTTGGAGAAGGTTATCGATTATGTCTTTTCGCTTCACGATGTAGCTTCGAATAAAAATCATCATTGAAACTGCTTATCTAGTGGTGCGTAAAATTTTTAAGCATTTTTACGGCATTAAAATTTATTGAATTGATTATTTTCATTTTATTTAATATATGTGTATTCTCCGTCATGAGGTTTCGCGGGTGTACGAGTTTATGGGTAATATTTCCCAAGATTCTTTGGTACTAAATTATGAGGCTGCGCGAAACATCGAAAGTTGAATTCGCTATATGATGAAAAAAGACAAAGAAAATCGGAGAGAGAAACAAAAGACATTCGAATTTTATTCGACTTAAATACTTTCAATTTTGATTTATAGTTGAGGCATATTTCAATAATCAAATGGCGAATTTTTCGTGTATATGTCTTTCACTTCACGATAATTATAACTATTGCTACTCATCGGTTCAATTTTTTCGTAATTACCAATGCAATAATCAGTATTACTTCTAGATATCGTCGTTCCTAATACATAATTATAGGTACATATAGGAAATATTACTTGCGAGATATAGTGATACGCCGCGAGTCTTATGTTATCGTTATAATCGTTATGCGAATACATGTTGTATTTAGTAATTAATCAATTGGTGTATCCTCTTGACTGCACGAGTATTGTTCGAAATATTCATATCTTAAAATATTCAGTGTTTGTGGGTAAAAAAATAATTTGGTACAATAGACACTATAATAGAATTTTCAATGCATCGCAAACGAGTTGATGCTGATGATCCCTGTTTTAAGACAGATGCTTACCTGCGGACATGAAACTAAGACACAAAATAATGATGTGGATCATCGACGATCATCGCGAAACGTTCTTTGTTCGCAGCTCTGGATTTGTAGAGAAATATGTCAACAGAAGGCGCAGAACTTTCAAATCGTTTCATGACTCGAGATGTCGAAACTATGTCGGACGAGACACAGGTAGAAGCATCTTATTTAATATTCATTCACTGAAGCATTCATATTATATCAAAAATACCTCTTACTAATCATTTTATTCTGCAGAACAATCGTATGGATATACTGGAGTGTCTTTCAGTTTTAATTAATGAAAATAATTCTGGGGATGATCAAACAGAAGAATTAACACTAGATGAACACCTATTGAGTGGTGGTACAACCTTGACAGCAGTAACGTTGCCTGATGGAACACAAGCATTTGTTACCAATAATTTCAACAATGATGGTTAGAAACTAATCAACACACAAGAGGAATACGCATAAAATGTTACTTCTATTAATAGCAAAATAGATGCCGCCATTTTACTTATCTGTTCATGATTTCAAGATTTAATGCGTGTACAAAGAATAATATTCAAATATCGATAGAGTTAATCGATCATTGTAATTTGTATTCCATTATATTTCTAGATCTGTTGTAACATCATAGATTCGTTTGTTTTATAGATATGAATTTAAAAAGGCAAACAACATTAGAATTGGAGAGTGGAGATACCATATTACTTCGAGATATAACAGAGTTTGCAGAAGGTAAACCACTTCAACTGGAATTAGAGCCAGCAACATTAGTTCAAGCTCGTGACTCTACCATAGAAAATGTTGAAAACTATCCGCATGTAGAGTTTATCGATGGTAATGCTTATATGGTAGCTGGCCATCTTGATATTAGCAAAGATTTATGGGAAATTGAAGATGGGAAATTGAAGAAAAAGGATTCCAAAATTTTATTAAATAAGCTATCTACATCAAGAATAAGACATCCTTGTCCAAGGGAGGGCTGTTCAAAGGTTTACAGTACACCTCATCATCTTAAGGTGAAGATTCTTCCCAACATTATTGCAAATTACAAGTTTATTCAGGTTTCTTCACAAAGACAATGTGAATGAATTGCAATATCAATTCTGTCAGAGTCATGTTCTTGATTCAATCATTATTGTATGCCATATATGAAAGCCGTTATCAGAAAAGTTTACTAACAAAGGAAGATCGCCACCCCTCAAAAAATTCTGGATCTTTGGCGATATTTAGAGGATATATGTTAGTTATGTATTACGCAATATCTTTTTACTACCCAAATTCACTTTAAGGGGGTGAAATTGGCTCTTGAAAATCCGGCTCTTTCGTAATTATGCGTTATAATTCAATATATGCTGATACATTTTTAATATAATGATAGTCCTAAGTAAAAGAAGTAACTTCTGTCTGAAAATATTTTTTCTATTTCTCACATTTTGCGAATTAAAACGCAAAATCGGAAGTAATCGAATTTTCAAGGGACAATTTTATCTCCTTAGAATGAATTTAGGCAACAAAGAAAAATTGCGTAATATGTATTTATATAAAGTGAGTCAACAAAAGTGAGCCACCTAAATAACTTTTTCAATTTTTGAGATATAGAGAATTGTGCAAAACAAAAGCTGTTTGGTTTCAGGGTGAGGGGGGAGACTACTATGAGGTAGCCAAATTTTTTTCGAGTAAATATGTTTGCAAATTTTGAAGGTTACCTTCATTTTTTTAAATGGAATCATGTATTTTTGAACACAAGAAAGATCTTTCGGAACATCGAGATTTTTGAAAATTCTTAATAATCGATGATTGTTCAATAGCTGGAGTTTCTTGCTTCTATTATGTATTTAGCACGCACGTGTTTTGTTTATGTCTACTGACTTTTGTCATTGAACGGACTACATACATTCTACACTGTTGATGTCTGGAAAGATCTTGTTTTTATTAATAAAACCAAGAATACACATTTTCAGAAGCACTTACTACAAATTTTTCTCCATTCATTATTACGTCCGTTATTTCGATTGACCTTAAATGATTGTGATATTTGATTTCATCTTGAGAAAGGCTACAATCGTAGGTGATTAAAAGTACGTGATTCTATTTAAAAAAAATGGAGGTGACCTTCAAAACTGGGAAAAGATTCTTTCTATCACGTAACTCCCCCGGAACTAAACAACTCTTGTTTTAGACATTTCTTTGTATCAAAAAAATTAAAGAGCTATTTAGTGGCTCGGTTTTGGCGACTCACCCCGTATATCCTCTACATATCTTCAGTTTAATCATTTTTTGAATTTGCGAGTTAGGAATATTCCTTTGTAAGTTTGGAACACGTTTCATTAATCTATCATACGCTCTACCATATTCGTAAATTTAAATAATATCAACGTCCGGGTGAATGAATTTGTTTGATTCTCGAAGATTTAATTACAGTTAGTTAAAAACGATGAAGTACTATTATCATATTATATAAAATAGTATCGTTAAATCAGGTTCACGAACGGTCTCACACCGGTCAACGACCATACAGATGCACACATCCAAAATGTAAGAAGAGCTTCTCGACAGGATATAGTTTAAAAGCGCATTTGCGTACGCACACAGGAGAGAAACCTTACAAATGTCCAAACGAAACGTGCGATAAAAGTTTTAAAACATCCGGAGATTTGCTAAAACACGTACGGACTCATACTGGAGAACGGCCCTTCTTATGTCCCTTCAATGGATGCGGTCGTTCCTTTACTACAAGTAATATTAGGAAGGTAAAAATTTGGCAATACAGCGTCTCAGGTTTGCGATTAATGGAACAAATTCTGTGTACTGCATGTGTATTAGGTTCATGTCAGAACGCACACCGGGGAACGTCCATACAAATGTACACAACCTAAATGTGGCAAGGCGTTTGCTAGTGCAACAAATTATAAGAATCATATACGAATTCATTCGGGTGAAAAACCTTATGTATGCTCTATAGAAAACTGTGGAAGGAGATTCACAGAGTATTCTAGTCTTTACAAGCATCATCTCGTTAGTAATTTCTTCACTCTTTATATATCGTGATTACCTCTCATTCAACATATTTCTGTATTTTTTAGGTTCATACGCAACAACGTCCGTTCGAATGTAAAATTTGCTTGAGGAGGTACAGACAGAGTAGTACTCTCGTGATGCACAAAAGAACTGCTCATTCATTAGTCGATAATGATGATAATATCGATGTTCTTTGCCAAGAACCTGTACAAGAGTCTTTTAGTCGAAGCAAAGATAGACGAAAAGGAAGCATTGTACGAGATAACGGTAATTCGTCGTTAAAGGTAATTCAGAAGATATTTTGCATTTTGAATACGTTTGGAGAAAAATTTTCAAATGTTTCTTTCTACATTTCCGGATATAACCAAAGATCACAGAAAAAGATGGACAAATACAGATTTCCAAAGCGACCGATGATTTAAATGATAACGAAACGCAGATTTTATTGGTCGGTGATCCTTCACAAATTGCAGCATTACAGGTTCGTTGTGTTTTATTTTCCTCCTTTACTTTTTTTCAACTTGATTTATTCCTAGAATTTAATAATAGGACGCTTGGTTATATTTGTTATATTTTATATCTTATTTTTAGCAGAAAATTGAGCTAAACGGTGGTTTCGACGAACCTGGTATTGATACTTCGTTCGAAGAACTAAATATAAAGATTGAAGATATAGAACTTGGATGGCATTGATACGTCTTCAAAATCATTCGATGAATATTAAATAGAAACAGAAATTGTCTATTCTTTCTTTTGTCTATTTCTTCAATTATCTATTGTTTATTGAGTCTTTTATATATGTACGTATAATTTGTAGTTCTATCGATCTTAGCACTGGGAATTAAGGACAACTTTGGCCTATTACGTCATCGGAGATAGTCTAAAAAGGAACATTTTGTTTATTAATTTGAAGATACATTTTCTCATTATCTACAAATAAATTGGATTGGAATTTTGAATCGTTCTTCTCGAACATATAATAGTACAAAAGTTACTTTCGTTGAAAATTCCCTTCTTTTTTTCTTTTATTCGTATTATGAGATTTTTTAACTCGTTTCGATGTTATACGTTTACATCGAGTGAAACCCGTAAGCAGGTGCACATTTATTTCTTGTTTCGCATTTTTAAGGCGCGTAATATATATATATATATATATATATATATATTGTGAAAAACAAGCATATAGAATTATAGATATATTATGAGTTTATAATGACACATACATATATCTAATTTCGAGATACAAAATACGATTAAAACAAGAACTTTTAATGGTACAAATTCTTTTGAACGACATACTTTTCATAAAATATTATCCCTTAGAATCCTATGATATCCTTCCACTATATAATATTTGATGAATCATAAAAAACACCGAAAATCTGCGGTAAAAGTGAATGAAAACTCGATAGGATATTTCAATGAATAGGAAAGAACATGATGTGTAAATTATCTGTAAACGGTTATACTTGTTGACCGTGTACAGACAACATCAATTGTTATTAGCACGAGTTTACTAACCAAATAACTATATTAACGTGTCTAAGTACGAAGTTTGAATTATTCAAAGAGAGATCATTTTTGTATCAGTTACGTGTGAGCGTTGAGTCGGATATAATTTTTGCAACGCGATATTGCGAGTCGTAATAGTTGAATCTGCTTTTTCTTCCAGTTCTTTCTCTCTTTCTCTTTCTCTCTCTCTCTCTCTCTCTCTCTCTCTCTCTATATATATATATATATATATATATATCTGTCTATCTACCTATCTCTTTTCTTTCTGTCCATATTTCTATTCCCGCCGTATCTGCTCCATTTTTTATCTCACTCATTTATTTAACCATTTTATTCCTTTCTTTTCAAAATTCTTTCAATGCACGTAATTCGTTTTAAATCGATAATCGATCGAAATTTTGCGATAAGATAAAAAAGTGTTTTTTACTGATACAGTGTGTTTTACTGATTTTTCAAATTTAATTCTTTTCTCTTTCTACATAAAGTTGTTGACCTCAATGTTTAGCATTATTATGACATACTTTTGAGCAAGGGTCGCTTAGAGTTACTTCCGAAAGTAGTTTGAGCACGTGACTGGTCATCAAAATGACCAGTTTTTGTCTTTTATCCTTTCATGAAAAAAGATTTTATGATCATGTTACGCGTAGTTCTTGTGCGATTAAGATGCGTTATAACGGGTAAAACTTACGAATGTCGATGACTTATTAAAAAAGTGATTTTACCATTCTATAAGTCATTCAATACGTGTTAATCGCAAGCAACGGTAATAACTTATTTCTCTTATATAAATGTAAAGTGTTCCTATCGAAAAATAGTATTTAGATAAAGTAAAATCTAATTTCTATTAATTTCTATCTTGTCTATTGGCAATATGAGACAAAATAATAGATAGTAACTCGCAAAAATTGTAAAGTTGGAAAAGAAATGTGTATCGTGAGAAAGGCAGAATTGTGATAGGCATGTATATAATCTTTAAACTGTGATAAAATTTAAATGATATAGAAGAATAAGAGAGCGAGAAAAGCTGATAACACTAAAAGCTCATTACAAATTCCTTAATTTCTTACTATTTTTCAAAATTGCAAACTTTCGGTAAACTTTCTGTGACAAATAACGAACAATGGTTCGCAATCGAGGATATAATACGAAAATTAAGGTATCTCATATCATCGGTTTTTATGTCATTTTAAAAAAATTCGTAGCTTGAAGCGGGAAAGATATAGTAATAGCATCAGTGGAAATTTCAAAAACAGAGTTAATTGGAAACGTAAACCACGAGGAAAAGGCAAGGGATGAACGAGGATATATCGGGAGACGTTTTAACGTGGCAGTTATCAGTATTGAAACGTGTTTGTACTCTTCAGATCGCAACTGTTGTACAGTATATTCTATTTCACAACTATCAAGGTACGTACTTTCGTTTTATTCGGAGTTGAAATAGATTATCACGTTTCGATTGATATGAATCGTTATCGCACTTAACTATATTATTTAACTTTCGATAGCTTATTATCAATAATGTTTTGTTCTCGTTGCTACTACTGATGTTTAATCCACCTTTATTCGGTATCTGCCTTAGTGTCGTCTCAATCTCTATGTGTAATAAAGATAAGCTACTGCATTCCTGTATACCTATACAGTCTCGGTGAAATTTACATGTATAAAAAAAATTGGATACATAACGTTTGACATCGATTTCCTAAATTTCGTAACAATTGGATAATTTGACGACGTTCTTTTAATATCCGTTTCTTTGATTTCATTTTCGTCCGTTTTTCTTTTTACAACTGAAGAAGGTGTTACACCGTGGTTGGTTGCCAGTGAATAATCATAAGCATAGATATGGAAAAAAAAAGTAAATAACTGACTGAGACGTATTCTCTAAGCGATAAATCATGCATTCGATCGATCTTTTCCTTCGATCTTTCAACCAGCAGGAAATATTGCGTTTTACAAAGTACATACATCGTGCAAGTTACGTAAAAAGCATCAAGGGAACATTTTTGTCGTTAACTGCGCGGCAACTGCGAAAATTGTAGTCACGCGGCAAACGTCCCTAAGTTCAACTGCAGCCATCGAAACGATCAGTGTTCTCCAATAATGTGTTACCTACATTCAAGAAAATATTCGATTTAATAATTATCACTTCCAACACAATTAAGTTACTTTGTTTTAGATCTTTTGTCTTATTAGAATCGTCGTTCTTGCAACCGATAAGAATTGAAAATCGTTCATATTCTTCTTTCATTGTCGTTTAAATCTTTGTTATGTATTAAAAGAAATCTCTTATACTACAACAAGAGTCTTTCTTACGTTCATTCGTTGCAGTTTGTACATTCGTCTGTCGTCATTTAGTTGATCGGTTTCGTGTCTTTATACTAATTGTAAGAAGAATCGTCGTACAAAAAGCGTCGTCAAATTTAAGTGAACCGTAAATATATTTCAACGTTTTGTATTAAGAAAAATCTCTAAGGTATGTCTCTTGATTTCTTATATTATTACAATGCGTTTTGACAATATCTAATCACGAAAATTGTACATTCTTAAGTTTAATATTCTTTTCTAGGATATTCGATAGATTTTATATTATGTAAAAAAAAAGAAGGAGCTTAAAACGGAAATGAAAAACAATCGTATTATTAATATAACGTTTAGCTGATGGCACTTAGAATCGTATCGGATATCTAATGGAGTTGACATCGAGGGAAAAGAAGGTGACTTTCGAAGGTCGCAAAGTCAGAGTCTAAAGAGTTATCACGCGATAATGTCGTAATCTGCCCGACTGTCCAATAATCTGTTTTTAGTGCAGTGGTAGTAAGAATCGCGACAATTCGTGATCCGGCTGTTTCATCGTGGATTATTGGATGTACTGTCATCAAGAATTGTTTTTCATAGACTAGCATCGTAGTTTTGCAGGTATCAAACAACAGAGAAAGTTTAAAAAGCGAAGGACGAATCAATGAAACTCAATGAAATTTGACATTGTTATTTTATTATAGATTTTGGCAGTAGTTGCTGACACTTCATTGTCATCCCATTTCAGACGTTCAATTAAAGAATGTCGAAGAAACAATGGTTGGTCCTGTTGATGCTGTTTTTGACTTACTTGTTGCTAGGTGCTTCCATTTTCTACCATATCGAGAGTCGCCTAGAAATCGAACGCGTCGAAGAAGCCAAACGTGAACGCATCGAAATTAACGGTGAGCACAGTCGGTCGTGTAATTAAAGAACAAACTAGTATATAGATGATTCGAAATCTTAACAATACAACCTATAAAATTGTTCCTTGTCATTTAATGTTGATATATAATAATTTATATGAATTCGCTACTCGGTAGTTAAAAAATCAATGCAAGTTATCGCCGGCTAATAATTAAAAATCTATTGTACCTTTTTCATTACCGATCAACATTTATTAAAGTTTTAAAAAAGATTCGTCGTAATCTCTCTCTTTCTCTTTTTATTTCTCTCTCTCTCTCTCTCTCTCTCTCTTTCTGGTTGAACAACAATGAGCAATTGTGATAAAAGATAAATTCGTTGGATCAGCTACTTCAATACTGAGTTACGAAATCGATAGCATGCGAAATCATTCGGATCAGCCACTCCTCAGAAAATTGTTCAGCAAATTCATTGGTTCCCTTTACATCCGACCGTAAATGTTCATGAATAAAAATGTTTCAACTATTATCCTATCATAGAGATTAAAAGTACAACGTATGTACAATTGTGCGCAACATCCAATTTTTTGGAAAATTTTCATTAACTTTGTAACTAGCATTATCGTGATATTAACCATTAAAATTAATAGTTTTGATCGATTAGAAGATAATTACAGTATATACGATGAGCGAGTAGCTTTTACTTTCACATAATTTGTCATACGTTGCAGAGGCAATAATAACAATCAGTTAGCATTTTTGATCGAAACTAATTTTATATTATCAAAAATACATCTTATCGAATTAAGATCAAAAAATTGTAAAGAAATCTGATAATACATTTGAATTGATTCTAACGAATTGAAGATCTTTACCTTTACGGTATGAAATTTGTTATCCGATGTGTTCTTTGTTGAATTGTATTGATGTGACTTCTTTTCCTGGTACACGCACGCATATAAAGTTCCTTAACTAATTCGAAGCAAGTAGAGAACATAAATGATAAACGAATAAAGTGAAACGATAAGATAACGTTCGTCCGAGAACAGGTAGTTTAAATAGGGTATCATGCGAATTTTAAAGAGTGTAGGAGAGTGGGTGAAGTTTAAATTTTGGTTGATTATATCACAATCACGACACGTGTTTCATTAAATTTGGATTGTGATTCCTCTCTCTCTCTCTCTCTCTCTCTCTCTCTCTCTCTCTCTCTTCTATGATAAATTCATTCTATTTTTTCAAATTTTTAAGCATATTACAGATATTTAGATTATGTACGAGTATATTAGATATTAGTATTCAGACTCTGATGCTCATTGTTTTTCAGCTTTACTTCACGCACATTATGTACCTAATCTTAGTCATGATCACGATGAAATTCTTGGAAAATTGACACAGTATTGTGGAAAGTCGGTTTATAATTATACCGACGGCGAGACGGATCCCCTTAAATGGGATTTTTATAACAGTTTCTATTTTGCTTACACCGTCGTCAGCACGATAGGTACGTACCCGTGTAATATACACGATATATATACATTTTTGCACGTTTATGCACAATAAAGATCAGGGAAAAAGCAAGTAAAGATATATGTACTTACATACGAATGTATATTTACGCGATCATAAATCGGTATAAATTTGTAAAATATTTGGAATGAAATACGGATTTTTCAAAACAACATACCGTATAGTACGCGAACGTCTGAGTTTCATTTGAAAATTTGAATATTATCGACATCGTACTAAAATTCCAAATATTGTTTGGCTAATCATCTATTAAATATACGCAATATAGGTTACGGGAATTTGGCTCCGACGAACATGCTTGGCCGCATCCTGATGATATTTTACGGTCTGATAGGGATACCTATGAATGGAATTTTGTTAACACAACTAGGAGAATTTTTTGGGCACGTATTCGTCAAAGCTCATCAGAAGTACAAATCGTACAAGCGTGACCATAATGACTATTATACCAGAAAATTGACAACGTTCGAAACGGGAAAAGTTGGGTTGGCTGCACAGATATTCGCTCATTTGATGCCAGGCTTCGTCATGTTCATTTTTTTCCCGGCATTTGTCTTCTCCCATTATGAGGGTTGGAGTTACGATGAAGCTGTTTACTACGCTTTTGTCACATTGACAACCATTGGTTTCGGAGATTACGTGGCAGGTTAGAAAACATTTTGTCGCGTTCTTTCGCCGATTCTATTTTTAGCACGAACAGTAACTTGTACAATAAGTTGAGTGAACTGAAATACGCTTGTACTAAAACTGAGACATCGATCAGAATATATCTATTCACAACATTCTCATTTACTTGACGAAATCTTCTTCACACGTGCTTGCACGGATTCTACGTCCCTATAACAATATAAATAGATCGACACTAATTTTTTTGTACAAATATTCATATCAGGTTACATTGAAAAAATGCGTATGTAATGAAAAAATTGTCGATGACCTTGCATCGTATTCGTATTCGTATTCATATTCATATTCGATAGGACAGGACAATAGCAAGGGTAGCGGATTTTTCTTTATGTTATACAAGACCTTCCTGATCTGTTGGATCTCGTTTGGACTGGGATACACTGTCATGATTATGACATTTATCGCACGAGGTATGCGCAGTAAGAAGATTACTAGAATCGAACATAAACTAGCGATCAATTTGAAGCATACACAGAGTAAAATCTGGAACGAATTCAACAAGGAGATAAACTACCTGCGTCGTGCTTTCAATGAGTTACAGTTATCTAAAGTCAAGGTAAACGAAATCGCATCTCTGATTCTGTACTTCGATCTTTCCCGCTTATATGCTTATTTATATAATGAATCGATATTTCTCTAATATGTTTATTATACATTCAAAAATTTTAGTCATATATTTTAATACATTTCAGAGAGTATATATCGATGAATGTAATTATGAGATTCCACCTTCGAAATTTCCACGTAGCAATAGCTTTCCTGATCTTCGAGATTTGCTCTATGGTTCAAAAGAGAAAGATAAGTTGTGTAACAAACCTCGACGTCGCGCCAACAGCGAAGTGGTACCGACGGTAAGCGATTTTTTCGAATACGAGCATGACCAAAAGCTATGGTCTTGTAATTTGATCAAGATTAACATATTGTTGATCGAAGAATTTATACAAAAAATGCCTTCTGACCGGCGTTTGCTATTTTTCATGAAACGTTGCCTTCAATCCATTCTTCTGTGGAAGCAAAGGTGCATTTTTTAACATCGTGCGTATCATTTTCACTTTCAGTGTCACAACTAATTCTAAGATTTTTTGTTGATCTAATATTTAGGTGTGAACTAGAATTATTATAATATATTATTTTAATATATAGAATTATTGTAATATATAGAGAACTATCATTTTCCGAATTACTAATATTGTTACTCGAACAATCAAACAAAGCATTTGCTTAAAATTCATCAAAAATTCCTTCTTCGCTAAAAAATTCGCGATGCACCATTTTTGAAAATATAACGCTAAAAAAGTTGCCTTTATAATATGCAAAAGGTTAAAAGAAAACCTAGCATGACAAAAAGTGAATGATAAACACGATCACAAACTCTATAATAAGCACTTTATAAATTTTAAGCTCTAACAACTTTATACGATGGTTCTAACTGGATCTCTCTCTATGATCTAAACGTTATCTCTTTCTCTGAATACACAACATTTGCGTAATACAACAATCTATTAATACATGTTTTTCATTGCTCCATAGGAAGATCAAATAACTCGTGTCGTTTCTGAGACTGATCTTCAAAGAATCGACAAAACGGCAACATTCGCAACTCATGCCATGGTTCAGCCAGCAGAATTGTTGGCAAGATTGGTTAATATTCTTGGTTACATACCACCAGCTACAGAGGATACTGGAGCTGATGATTCGAATCAGACAACTTTCGTTAACCAAGAAAATAACAGTAAAGTACATTTGGAGGAAGAGCCAATTTACACATCCAGTACTGGACCTGGACTCTGGACCATCGGCCATGAAAAAATACCAGCATATCGCTTTACTAATCCTCGTTCAAGAGCAGCTAGTGAGATCAGACTACACGAGACGAAGAAAGAAGATCGAAACACGGAACGAACCTGGTCCGGTCCGACGGCAGCTAGAAAAATTCATGAATTGATGAAATCGCGAATAAGCGAATCATCTGGCAAAGAACATGGCATTAAAGAAAGAAAATTTTCTAAATTTCGTAACTTTGCATTAACAAGATCTGTTTCCAAAGCACTGGTTTCATCTGCTCCTTGGAAAGGTCGTTTCTCAATAAGTTCAGAAAAAAAGAACTCGGAGTTAGATCAGGAAATTAACAGAGACACCGGACAATCATTCCCATTGGGATCGGTAGTAATCGATGATAGACGAGACTCGACCACTTCAAATCTACGGAGACATTATTACACTCACACTGGTGCAGGTAGCAATCTTAATACAGAAACTACTAATAATTTGCTCGAGGAAACCAGTTTGGCCGATTTTTTGAGAGCCCTCACTGCTCTTCACGCGAGCGTCGTTACGAATGGCAGTTGGACCTCAGCTACGAACACGGATCAGATTCAACGTAACCAACCTCGAAGAAAAATGGGCACCGCTTCCTTGACACCGCCGAAACTTCCCAGTTTGTTCACGTTATTTTCACCTTCTCCACCTACATCGACAACTCAAAGTAATCAAAATACGATTACGCAAGAGTTTAATGTAAACTCGAACGAAACCAAGCTCCCTTGGCCTCAAAACCGACGAGAATCGAGAAGAGGTAGTTTGATATTCGTCGCACCTACTACTACAAAATCGAGAAGATTTTCTTTAAGACCAGTAGCGACGCCCATTAGTCCTCCAACACCTCCGAGGAACGATACACCATTCTTATCGGTGAGTTCAGCGATCCACCAAGAATCGATTAAAACGTTTTTTGCCTTCAAAAACGAAAGGAATCCTCAATTTCATCGTCTTTTATCTCGTTCCGTCCTTTCACGCGATATCGCGTTTCATGCTATTTACACTTACCTACTTTTACTTTTTTTTAGGATTCACAGCAAATACCATACGAAAGTAGATCAACGTCCTTGTTTGAATCACTCAAAGAACCTCTTATTTCAACAGAGAGAGCACCGGGACTTTCAACGCCAATAAAATCATTTTTAAACGATCGGCGTTTCTCGCTACGACCTACTCAAAATCCGAATGGATGTTTAATAGATAATAATCCCGCCGCTCTCGTTCCTACGCTCAAAGCTGTACCTCGTTGGAAGGCTGGGATGTTACAACGACAAATCAGTCAAATGAATCTTCGACGTCGAGCCAGAGCCTTCAGTTTGAGCGACGTTCACGCTGAAGATATCAAAGAAAGAGCCGAGCCTTTTGATCTACCGTCCAATAATTGCAAGAAACATAATTATGATGCAAAAGAATGTCGTAAAAATATATCTCCGAATAAATCCGAGAAAGAAGATTTGAAAAATGATGGATTCGCAAAATCCATTGAAAATTCAGATCAGTTTGCGTCTTCGGTTTGTACTTCAGCTGAACGATATTCGTCGTTTTCGCAAGAAAATGCTTTAACGAATTCTGTTCGACTTGAAGAAAAGAACGTGCGAATTTTTGAACCACACACTCAATCCATTTCAAGTATAGCCTCGACCGAGAATATCAATCATTTGAACGAACATACTTCTTGTCCCCCGTTAGATATATGCAACGAAAAAAAATTCGCTTCATCCAGCACAGAGAAACAGGTATCCTCGAACGATTCTTCTACTACTAATGACTCTACTCTCAATTATAATTCATTCACCAATATTGATACATTACAGGAATTACAAGAATCATTAGTGGAAGTGAAAATAGAGAACCCCATTACGAATATCGTTCGTAACCCTTTTACAGCTGACGTTTCTCTAAATAATTCGCTTGATTCACTTTCAGAGCTGAAAGTCGAAAAGCATGGATCGCACTTGCCTATTAATAAATCGTGACATACGGTATTTGCTGAACGTCAAACTTACATATATCTGCACTCATTTTACAGTCGGACTGTCCTTCGGACTGTATCAAAGTACAGCAAATCTCAGACGATAAATGAAAGACCAAACGACGATATGACGATAAACAGGGAACGAAGAATTTATATGTATATACATTGTACAGAAACTTTCAGTCTTTAGTCATTGTACAGAAACTTTATAATTGTTTCCCAAAAGCTGTCGCTTTCTGTTATGATTAATTTCAAGGAAACAAAAGATTGAAATTTAAATTAGAGAAGAGAGATTATTGCAAAAAAAAGAGATATCGAACGTTGATATTTTGCGAAAAATTATTTCGAAGATCTAGTGTTTTTGATACCCATGTACTTTTATTCAATCATTCGATATAATAAATTATGTATAATTTAGTTTACACAGGAACGCAGTTTTCTTCTTTCTTCAGGTGCCGAGTTTCAAGCAAGTTATCGTGCTATATATCGGCAAAAAGTGACACTTGACAAAGGATTGAACAATCACTGTTTGGTATGATACTATTAGACTGTATAAATTAACGATGCTCGATGTTCGAATAATGTATTGTATATTTCTACAACCTTTTTCTTATCTCTTCAATTAAATGTGCTCGGGGGATCGAAATTTCTGTACGCGACGTAACGTCTCTCAATGTAAGTTCTCCCCTAGCCAATTCTGCTTCACCGATTATTATAACCAACGGTATTCCGCTTTCTTCGCAATACTGTAATTGCGCAAGTAATTTTACGTTTCTTTTATAAGACTGTTCGGCTTTCACTCCAGCATCCCAAAGAATTGACAAAAGTTTCATTCGTTCTTCATGCAAATTCTTTTGTGCAGTTGCTACAAACACCTCAACTTCGGTGGTTCGCGTTTTCACACCTTCCTTATTCAACTTTGTCTCTAGGACGTTGAAAATTCGTTCGACGCCCAACGACAAGCCAACACAGGGAATCGATTTGTGTTTGCTATCAAACATTCCAACCAAATTGTCATAACGACCACCACCTGCGACGCTACCAACACCAACGTCGTCACCTGCAAAAGAAAATAAAATAACTCATTTCCAAATGACTCTTCAAGTTTTTGAATCCTATTAATACAAATTGTTTTAAAAGGTTGCCAAGCTCTTTAAGAATTTACCAGTCAATATCGCTTCGAAGATTACACCTGTATAATAATCAAGTCCTCTAGCAAGGCTAAGATCAAAAGTTACTTTGTCCGTCACTTGCAATATATTGCAGTATTTGTATAATAATTCCATAGATTCAAGGCCTTTCGTCGCCGATTCATATTTCATTAATTCGCTGTCTTCCTTTAGCTCAGAAATTAACTCTATTCCACCGAATCGCGACACGTAAATGCCAATTTTATCAGCACTGGATTCATCCAGATCTTTCTCTTCAATTATTTCTTTTTTGACTTCTGACCACGAATTTTTATCCAGTTTATCAATAGCAGAACACACAGCACGAAATTTATTACTTGGAACACCACAGGCAGCAAATATACCATCTAATAGCAATCTGTGGTTCAATCTAATTGTATAAGGTCCTACATCCAGAGATTGTAATGCCTCAGAAATAATGCGTATGCATTCTGCATCTGGTATCATAGGATCGTACTGCCCGGCTATATCGAAATCCTTTAATACGGAGAAGATCAAATATCAATGATAGGTTCATCAACAGCATTATTCTTAATATATGTTATTGGACTTACGCATTGGTAAAACTCTCTGTATCTGCCTCTTATCGTAGATGGATTGTCCCTTCGATAAACTTTTGCAATATGATACCTTTTTATAGAAGAGATTTTTCCCATGGCCAGATATCTAGCAAAGGGTACAGTTAAGTCATATCTAAGGGACAAAATTTCTCCACCTTGATCCTTCAAGTCATAGATCAACTTTGAATCTTCTCCATACTTTCCTGTCAAAACTTCCTAAATTGGAAATAATTTTTACTTAAAATATGGAACAGAAAATCTGGTTACTCAAATCATAATGGACAATTTTTGCATACTTTCCGTTCAAATATAGGAGTATCTATTGTTTCTGCACCATGCTTTTTAAACACTGCAACTATTTTATCCAATACTGTAAGTCGTAGTGCCATTTGTTCAGGACCATAATCCCTTGTACCTTTAGGTGTTTTCAGAAGAAGCTTGGAAGGTGCCTCACCATTTTTTTCTCCCAGTTGAGCTTTTAATTCCAATAATTTAGTAACTTCCTCTGCAATCTACACAAAATTAAAAATTAATTGATGCTTGTTTAACACACAGATTTCAAATTAACTTTAAAGATGGATATATTTAATACAATTTTTCTTTTTGTCGTTGTTCATCACAGGAAACTGCCTATATAATTTGCATACCTTTAGCCTCGAAAGCATCGATGCATGGTAATATTTTCGTGCAGGTAGTAAGGCATTGGTCCACATCAAACACAACATCACAAATGATCCAGTCGTTTAAAAGAACCAGAATCAAAGAGAAAAGTCTGCCTCAATGTTGATTATTAAACTAGCCGAAAGAACAAATAGTACCATATAAGTAGACTAGCAAGCAAATGCTATAAATTATATGGTTTATGTAATATAGTTGATATAAACATGTACAATTAATACAGTTTTCCAAAAAGAGAAATTTCATATGGAGACGTTAACCGATGCGTGCAAATTTTTATAAACATGCCTATATATAATTTATAGCGTTTTTGTTTGCCAGCGAACAACCATCTCACCTTTCGATCAATTATGTTTCGGTCGGAAAGGCGAAGGTTGCTTATGTGATCGACCTTTCTCATCAGAGGAGTAATTGATCCTTCCGGATCGGGAAACGTATTACGTTCAATTCGATCGAAATTTTGAATATTTGCGAACCATCTTTTCAAATGTGGCCATTTGGAGAGCCGATCATTAACGAAGGTTACGCAGAAATCAAAGAATATTGTATCTTTCGTAGTAGGAACCCATCCACACACATAACTGACATCCGCGAAATCGTGGTTAATATTTTCTAAATGCGCTTCTAAATTCGAAGTCGTTGAATCCTGAAGAATGGAAAATGATATACTACGGTCTCTGTCAGAGGTTAGATGCAGACGAAAGATCGAAGATGTTTTGTCAGAAGATGCTGATAAATTTATTCATGAGAACAAGTCAAAAAACGAAAAATTCATGGACAAGGCATTTGTAAAAAGACCCTAATCACAAACAATTATTACAATTACAATTATAATTGAAATATAAACTCAAATACAATTCAAGCACATGGAGACGAAATTTACTGTTACCAGAAGGTATCGCCTGTTCAGTTAGATTAAAAAATTCGTGACAAAAAGGATATACAAGTCTGCAATACGTAAAAGTAATTGCTCCTACCTGGACATTGTTGGCTTTAGCAGCTTTCAGTTTTCGTACAATTTCTCCTTGTTGTTTCACCTGCTCCAGCAACTTTTCATCGATTTCGTCAGCCATAATGCGTGATTCGGTCTTTCTCCGTCTAACTCCAATTCCAAACGCTTCATGCAACACGGCATCACTGTGCCTTCCAGTAGGTTACATCCAACGATTGTACTCAGATTTACTACGGTCTGCTCATTTGACCGACTTTACAATTTCATCCGATTCGCGTGTTTGACGCGTGTGTTCGTGAAAGGATGAACAAATTATCTTCATCACATTCATATCCAATCTGTTTTTCGAATAGAAATGGTGGACAATACTGATTCATTTGTCATTAATGCTAGAAAGAATAGACTATCCGACTTTATTGATAATTGACGTTTTTCTTTTTTGTGATTTATCGGAATCAAAAAATGTCAGGACAAAACTGATATGGAATACCTTTCAGAATGCGATGATAAACTTTCAACATCTTGATGAATTTTGAAACTGATAAATTTTTAAGATTATACAATATATTTTTAATAATATTATAAATATATACGATATATTTGTTAATAAGGCAGAAATTCTTCAATGACAAAGGAACAACATGTAAGAAACGTATGAATTAATAATTTAAACACTATAGTTTGGCTTACAACGCAGCATTAGTATTTGACGTGAAATCTCACACAGAGGTTATGTGTATAATCCATATATACATATATATAAAGCTTATACTAACGAAGGGGCACTAATAGTGCGTGTCGATAGGATTGACAGAGAGAGAGATATTTTTCTGTCACAAATCTCAATTGTACCCGCTGACCACGTGATCACATACTCGTAATTATGTCATCTGACAACCCTATTCCATTTTATTACTTAAACTCGAATCACTAAAAGTGATTAAGTACTTCTTTGATCATTTATTAAAATTTTTGTACAATTAAAAAAATATATAATAATAATATTAAAATCAATAAGTAGAATCCGGAATGATATGGTGTAGAACATAATTTAGTTTTTAAAATAATAAAAAAAATAATAAAAATAAAAAATAATTAATAAAATAATAAAAAAAGAACATAAAAGCAAGTAAATAAAACAAATACATATGAGTACATTAATATTCATATACATATAATACATATAAAACAAAAAAATCAGCTACGATCTTGAAAAAGAACACAATATTTAAGAAATATTAAAATTGCTGGGAATATTGGATTAAATACGATACCATCAAGTTTTAAAATAATCTATTTTATACTTATTCATTGCGAAATAATAGTTGTGTCAACTTCTCGCTCTTTACAAGAAGATAACGATGACGAACACTGCGAAATCTCGAATGAGTTGGCTGTCTCAAAGAAGAAATTTTCTCTCTAGTTATATGTGCATTCGATTACAGCCGAGTATACAGCTTAGACTTTGCATCTTATGGGATTTTGAATCACCCTCCACGATTTACAGCGATGAGTGTAGGAATTATATTCAATCCAACTAATAAAGTTGATAAAGTCACAGACGAGCGTGATAAGATTAACAGGAGTAAAAATCTGTTGTAAAGATACCGCTCTAGTCATAAGAACTATACAATGAAATAAGTTCTTGTAGCGTAAAACCACAGCGAGTATAACTCGTTTGTGGTAGAACTAAATACAATAGATTCTTGCATATCTAGTGTCAGAAAGGAAATGAAAGTGCTCACGCCCGTAGTTCTAGTTGTTTCACAGTATAGGCGCTGCACCATGCTGAAGTTAACTAAAGTTAGCATATACAAAAACCTATAAAGTTAGGGATCTGCCCTGTTTGGTTGCAATTTATCATATACAAGAATCTACGTATTTAAGCTTAAAGTTAGAGATATGACCTATTTGGTTGCACACCTATTTAATTCTACGGTTGTACGGAAAGATTCATATCTACTTTTCTATCCAAGATAGACAAGTATGAGAATGACGAAATTACACAATAATGAAAGTAATTGTAAGTTGCCTAAGAAAAAGAAATTAATTGTTTACTATATTATTTTTAGAGAGGAAAAGAGAATATTCCGTTCCAAACGATAATGAATCAGTGGAATAATGTGATAATTTTAATATATCTTTTATACACAATATTATTTTAGATTTAACATTATATTTATTTTCGTCGCGATAATGTTTTTGTTATAGTAAAATGAAAATATCAATTTTTTAGCAGTAAGTTGGTGAGCAATGAATAATATTTCTGACAAAATGTATGTATCTCAGGTATATTTATTAAATGGATAAAAATAAAAAAAATCAGATTATAGGCCAAGATGTAAGGACATGACAACATAACGATTAATTTGTGCAACCATGTAATTAACCACGCTTTCTATCCATCTTACTTTCGTTACTGACTCCAATTTATTAATTCTATGAATATTGTTTTGTTAAAATTATGAGGATTATATTAAGATGAACATTTCATATTATATTGAAAGCAGACGACACTTCTCATGTGGTATCAAGCGAAAGAATGACGAAAAAGTAGAAAAGGGATTGCGAAACGTAAAATAAAAATACGAAATCTTTTAACGAAAATTTAAAATAAAATAATTGTTTTAAAAAATATGGGAAATTATGTCAACATTGATAGCGAAAATTTCACTTCAGAAGAAAATCGAAAATTTTTACGAAAATTTAATATATCTATGAATTTTTTACACAAAAATGCGGCAGTCTGGGAAAACGATGACACATATAAGACGAAGATAGAAATAGTACAAAATGTCAGAATATAATAATTTATTAACAAAAAACAACAAAAATAAACAATATATTTACAAATATTAGATATACCTAATATGTATGTACGCCTCTATGTCAATAGACCGTTCTATAAAGGAGAACTATCCAAAATGTTTAAGTCAAATTTTATACTTGTATTATTCAAGTATAAATTTGTGCCTTCGAGGAAATCCCAACTGCTCTTCGCCCTTCCTTTTAACTCTTGAGGCTTGCACCCTTCTTTCTTGATCTCTTCTCGGGCACAGATCTTCTTCACGTTTAACGTAAGACTCTCCTTCGAATGCTCTCCTTCGAATGCTCCTGGAATCATTGAAGAAATTAATTCTTCAGAAACTGTGGAATTTGGAACACGATTGTTTTGTAGGGTGACTTCATCGTGACCGTTTGATTTTATCTTACGAATAAGAGAGTTTCGGCGATCAGGAAATCACACTCTCGTCTTTTGCGACGAAGCGTCCTCTTCTCAGACGAAGATGTCGGGATTCATCCTCTTTTTTGTAATTCATTTTCCTCTTCCCGTACGAATATATGTATACTACTATGCATCTAATAGAAATAAAACCAAGAAAGTAAGACGTATTTTTTCCGAAAATATTCAG
Organism: Bombus haemorrhoidalis; assembly: GCA_014825975.1. Classification (NCBI taxonomy): domain Eukaryota; kingdom Metazoa; phylum Arthropoda; class Insecta; order Hymenoptera; family Apidae; genus Bombus; species Bombus haemorrhoidalis. Next base: position 3,341,575 of record CM026162.1, on the reverse strand, counting down.
TAATATTTATTTCTAGAATAGCAGAGTACAATTATATACGAAGTTGATGTGAAATCATTAAAATTTACTTTTTACAAGGATAAAATGACAGTAAAGCTGAGATAAATTTAGAAGTCAGTATATACAGAGCATAACATACAGAGTTATCCACTTAATTCGGAACCCGCGTTTACAAGACATTGAGAATGACAATAGTGTAACATGTATGCTTACTACTAAAATCAAATATTGCAAGCCATCTATGAGCTGTCGATCGATCTAATCGATGCCTGTGTGAGGTGTCCTGTTGTATCTCAACTGTTTAACTTGTTCCTTATTCTTACACTCGACATATTCACAGCAAAATGGTCCAAAATCAGGTAATAGTAGTAAATTTACAGAAAGAAATCATTAACAAATTTTAAAGTACGACGTAGTAAAAAATGTTTAGTATGATAAGGATGAAAATTTCTGAACTAAATAAAAGAAGGACCTCGATGTTTGTAAGATTGTAAACAATTTCATCGTAATTTATAACTGTGGCATTTGTAAGAAAATTTGAAGTTCGAATACCTGGATCGGCTGCCTGACCTTCGTCATCCTTGAAAGTCGGAAGAGAAAGAGTGAACACTTAAGAGCGTTATAAATTAAGCCCTCCCCCCCCTTCCATATGATCTCATAGATCAATGGCCCCGACATTTTGCAACTGCGACGCCTGATTTTTCCGAACATTCTTAATACAATTATCGATATGGACGAACGTCAAAGTAAAACTACGCGAGTTCAGCATTTCCAAATCTAGAGAACGTGCTGTGAACGTGATCAGATATCATAATGATATCAGATAATTGAAGCTATCAGTTGTTAAAAAAAAAATTGAGCTATATGTGGGACTAAAAGAATTTGCTTGCTCGCTTTGAAATTTCGGGGCGCGCAGGAACATGAAGTCGTCGGGCGAAAACCTACGAGGTTTGCTTTTTCAGCGATCGTTCTCTGCTTATTGTAACGTCTTTCGTTTACAAAGAAACATTTTCTTTTTATTTTTTTAAACAAATTATATCGTGCTTCGTGCCATTTTAATTACAAAAATATCACGGACATGTTGATCAAAGTTTCATTAAAGAATGGATCAATAATATAAGTTTTAATATAAAAATTTGCTCGCCACTATATCTGTAATCAGCAATAGATATTCAATAAAGAAACGCTATGTAATTGTTTTATTGTAAATCCTAAAATATCATTAAAATGCTAAAATACCCCTACTGTGAGTATATCTTAATTCAACTTCGTCTGCAGGCACAATTCTTTCTCAACTATTGTTGCGTTTTTTGATAATACAGGATAATTGTACAAAAATTGGGACCTAAGTGTTGCAATAATGAAAATGTAGAAACCGTTCTATTTTTCGAAACTGAGGTGTTAGATGTGCTACACATATAAAAAGACAATGAGAGTGAAAGAGAAGGAGAGACTGACAATTAAAGCGATCCACAAATATTAAAGACTCGTCATAAAGTGAGATCTTTAACTCAAAATTTAAACTTTCTTATTTTTTATTTGTAATTAATGAAAACATATAATCTCATATGCAAGATAGTTGAATTCGTCTCAACAAACACCGGCGTATATACTAAGGAAAAAGGATACGTGGTTCCATGCAATGGTGAAAAAATATTCATGCCAGTACAATTATATATATGAAAAGATATACACGCCAAGTGCCAAAAATTAACATTAAATTTAAACGGTGTATGGAAAAATATTAAAATTACTACATCATTTTACTGATTCCTTATCGTTTGGAACAGAATATTTTCTTTTCTTCTCTAAAAAAAATATAGTAAACAATTAATTTCTCTTTCTTAGGAAATTTATAATTAATTTCATTATTGCGTTATTTTGTCATTCTCGTACTTGTCTATCTCGGATAGAAAATTAGATATGAACTTTTCTGTAGAACTGTACAATTAAATAGATTCTTGCAGCGTGGAATTCAAAAGATTCTTGTCTATGCTAGTGTGCAACTAAACAGGTCAAATCCCTAACTTTAAGCTTAAATACATAGATTCTTGTATATTATAAATTGCAACAGATCGATAACTTTATAGGTTTTTGTATATGCTAACTTTAGTTAATCTCAGCTCTTCGTCGTATGGTGCAGCACTAGTCCGGGAACAACCAGATCTATAAGCGTGAGCACTTCTATTTCCTCTCTGGCAGTAATAAAGTTAATGGACTATAGTGTACAAATGGGAGTGGAGGGACAAATTCATGTCACGTGACACAAGCGACATTTAAATTGTTGAATGGTAGTAGAGGTAATATGACGTCATGTATTTCTCGAGAGTCGAAAGGAAAAGGAATTTGAGGAGAGAATTCTCCTGGCAACAGTGGCGGCAAGCGGTAAGACAGTTGGCAAAGATGGAAACATGGCGGGGGTACTCACTAATTGTGGTGTATCCCGAAATGATTGTCTAGCTTCTCTTTTGGTGCGTTTATAATTTTTAAATGTAATTATTATATGATTATTTTATTTTATAGAGATTTCCTAGAAGTTTTTTCAAATAATATATAACTATTATAATAGCTAAAAAAATAAAATATAAATATTATTTTATTGTAATTTCTTGTTATTTTAAGATATTATTTTTTTAGTTATTAAAGAAGTTTTTACTTTATATTTTTACATTTAGGCAGGAAAGAATATTTGAAAGAATTCAATTAATTTGCGTTTGTTTTCTACAAATATTTCATGCTAGTGTATTTATTTATGATATTTATGTAATATTATTAATAAGATATATCAACAAATACAATGTCTTGGTATTTTTATTAAGTAATGTAATAATTTCTTACTACTTTTTATACACATTTCTGTCATCTTTTTGAAAAATAGTAAATATTCAGTTTAGTGAGGTTATGTTGAGTTCTAAAAAATGTTTGTTGATATGAAATAATATTTATAATGTAAAGAATAATTATAGGTTATAGGGCCAGCAGAATTATGTCACAAAGTTTCTGAAGGATTACATGAAAGTGCAAAAGAAAGGAAGTGGCGTATTGTCGTACATCAGTGTGAACTTGTTGATAAAATCATAGAATCGAGCTTAAGTCTTGGTATAGATTTCATAATTTTTGTTTTTGACTGGAGAACTACTCAATCTTTATCCGAAGTAAGTAGATATAAGTATATATGTCTAACAATTATAGTCTTTATGATATAATATTAATATCGAAGAAAATTATTTCTTAAGGTAGAAACAAATATAAGTCTCATAGATGAACATTATATCATTTCTGGAGCTGTATGCCTTGTAAATTGTAGAGGAATTTCAAATATTATGGGATTGACTTCCCACAAATCAGCAAAAATACGAGAGAAATATAATATTCGATTTTTATCTGCTAATGTTTTTGTAAGTTTTATATGTATATATTTTCTTTCGTAATTTATAATTATTCTATTAATTTTTATATTCTTCTTAGAAACCACAAATTTGTGTTCAATTAAGTAATAGAATACTGAATTTAGTGGAAGCTATATTGGGCATAACAAGTGGAATTCCTACTACTGGTCTACTGATATAAAATTTTGTAAAACTTGTTCTTATATTATTAATATTAAAATGAAGAAAACAAATAGTAAAAATCAAGCATATGCTTCTAGTCAAGAAGACAGTGAAAATGATAGTGACGAAACTGAATGCAGTATTGGCAGCAATTCAACTGCTGGTACCCATCGCAGTGATACACCTACCCGCAGCGCTCGTTATAGAAGAAAAGGTCGGCGTAGAAGTAAAACAACAAAATATAAACCATGTACAGACAAGCCCCTTTACAAATATTGCTGCAGTGTTAAAGAAGATCATGGACAGCCATTGTTTGGAGTACAATTTAATCATCATTTAAAAGAAGGTGAACCATTAATATTTGCTTCAGTAGGAAGCAATCGAGTAAGCATTTATGAATGTCCAGAAGGAGGAAATATCAGATTACGTCAGTGTTATGCAGATCCTGATCCAGAAGAAAATTTTTACACTTGTACTTGGACTTATGATGATTCTGGGAAACCTTTATTAGCAGTTGCTGGATCACGTGGTGTTGTAAGAGTTATTAGTCCTGTAACTATGACTTGCATCAAACACTATATTGGACATGGTCATGCAATAAATGAATTAAAAATTCATCCTAGAGATCCAAACATATTACTTTCAGCATCAAAAGATCATGCTCTTAGATTATGGAATATAAAAACTGATGTATGCATAGCAATATTTGGTGGTGTTGAAGGTCATAGAGATGAAGTTTTAAGTGCTGACTTTGATATGAAAGGAGAACGTATTATTTCATGTGGCATGGATCATGCTCTAAAACTATGGTCATTGGATAAGGCAGATATGCAAGAAGCAATAAAGCAGTCTTACTATTGTAACCCTAGTCGTAATGGAAGACCTTTTGATTCAATACTTCAACACTTTCCAGATTTCACTACACGGGATGTTCATCGTAACTATGTTGATTGCGTTAAATGGTATGGTGACTTCATTTTAAGTAAATCTTGTGAAAATTGTATTGTTTGTTGGAAACCAGGACGCCTTGAAGATTCTCAATTACGCAGTGGAGAAACAAGCGCTACAGTTTTACATAGGTTTGAGTTTAAGGAATGTGATATATGGTTTATACGATTTTCAATGGATTTTTGTCAGCGTACAATAGCTCTAGGAAATCAAGTGGGTAGAACATATGTGTGGGACTTAGAAGTTGATGAACCTGGTCAAGCACGCTGCTATTCACTGCAGCATCCGCGATGTACTGCACCTATACGTCAAACGAGTTTAAGCAGAGATGGTTCAGTTTTGTTATGTGTTTGTGATGATGCTACTGTATGGAGATGGAATCGTGAACATTAATATCTCCATAATATATACAATGGTGCCTTTTTATATTTACATAACATACTGTATTAGATGCTTATTACTGCCTTTATAATTACTATAAATAGTAAATTGTAAATTTATAACAGCATATATTTATAAAGTAATTATAATAATTTCTCTATTCATAAGTAATTTATGAAAAATTAAAATTTAGATATTTATATATTTTATTACTAATTATAATATCCTCTTTATAAAAAAATGTGGAGCTAGTTTTTTATACGTGGAACTATATCAAAAGGAATTTGAAAAATTACATTATGTTGTATTCATAGCAATTTTAGAAAGCTTTATATACCTCTATATGGCTCTAATTCGTCATACATAATATTTTGCGCACTAGTATAATTATTTCATAAAATAAAGTTATTTTGTACAAATATTTAACTGTTCCATTTTATAATTAAACTTTAAACCTACTTGTAATAATATTTCACTTGTGATCAAAAATTAATGCATTTTCTTATAAATAGTAAACAAAATAGTTGATTAATAACAGAAATGACAATAATATAAAATCAAATATTTAAAAAACTTTCTCAAAATTAAAATAACTTCTAATTCTTTTTTATGATTAAAATAATGTCGTTTATAAACATAGATGTGAAGAATTTGACAAGACCTCGATTCTCTCATATTTTTCGATATCGCACAACTAAATTTGGAATATAAACACAAGCAGATGATCCCAAAAGTTTCGAGTACCCGAACAATACAAAAGTATTAAGATCTCGTTCGATTTCGTCAAAATCTTTCCGACCTTCGAAACTCAGTTATATGACTTTCTCATATAACTACAACCCGTGATATGATCCTTATATTTTAAAATTTTTACTATAAATTTAAAATTTGTTTCAATTTACTATACTTCAGTGACTGATTTATACATTGATTTGATAATAATCCTATAATTGAATTGTAATAAAAAATGATGGCTATGGAAGACCAAAGCAATTATTTGAAGTTATATACTTTTTATCCATAAAGAAAAATCAAAAAATACATAATCATTAAAAAATTGAATATTTATATACTTCAAATACAGTATTATCTTTGAAGATGTAATAAATAAGTGCCAAAATGTGATTTATATGTAAGCAGGAAATGTATCATAAATAGAAAATTTTGATTTTATGAATAATTGCTTAATAGTGAATTAACAACTACAGCACTTCTTTTTGCTTCTTTGGAATCTTTGTCTTCACCTTGTCGTTGTTGCATATCCTGTTGTCCTCTAATTCTAATGTTGTGCTTCTCTTTGAATTCATTTATTTCGAGTCCTTTTTTTGTTAACTGATCATTTAGGGCATCTATGACTTTAATTAACTACAAATTTTCAATGTTGTATTGTATTTTTAATTGTATAAAAATAAAAAATTATATATGCAAATTATTTTAACTAACAATGAACAAAAATAGAACAATTCTAACCTGTTCTTTATTTGTTACCAATGCAGGCATTACATCCTCTACAGTACGTTCACATAAAACTCCTCCAGTCATTCGATAGCATTTTCTTTTCGGGTCTATATTTTTCAATGTATCAATTACGATCCTAAAAAATGATAAGAGCATATCATTTAAGAAATAAAATGATAATGTATGCTATCTGAAAGAAGATACATTATAAATAAATTTATAACATTGTTTCATTATAGAACTTTCATTAAAATTTCATGACATGAAAGTTTATGTCAAGTTATTTTTGCTACCTGTTCAAAACATTTAAAATATATTTATAGTAAGCAATAAAAATAAAGAATATAGGTTAGGAAACACATACTTGTGTTCATTTAGTTCCATCTCCATTTCTGACAATTTATTGGCCATTGCCCTTTGTTCATTGCGAAGCATTTGAAATTCAGATAATATTTCTGTGGTAGACTTCGTACCTTTTGAAGACTTTCCTGATTTTTTATCGCTAGCCATATTAGGAGCTCTATATTACTTCTTCATCCGTGAGATTCAGCAATTCAGCATGGATTCAGCGATGCTTTTGGCGCGTGACGTTTCTTAGTTAAGATCGATTTATACATAAATATATCGATTAAATTTTTAAATTTGATACATTTACAACAAAGTAATGTCAGAGGAAATGTTTATTACATTACTTTAAGTATATTCAAATTTTATATCGTACAAAAAATAAATAAGTAATTAAAAATTCAATCTTGCTATAATAAAGAACATTAGGTTTTAATAAAAATGTTAACTTTTATCATTACATTATTTTATTCGGAACTATAAGAAATATTATATATAAAGTATAGGAAATGAAGATTTTATTTATATTAGATATGTATTTCATGCATTAGTTTAAACATATATTTTGCACATGAATTTTTTTGGATTAAATAGTTTAAAATTTATAAACAAAAATTAAGGTAATAATCAAATCTCTTTATTATCTTTTTTTACATTCTATGAGATGAAATTTCATTTTGTGCATTGTTTTTTTTTGCTACAAAATGTAGCAAAATCCTATAAAAGTAAATTACCCACATATTGCATTCTATACAGAAAGAGAGAAGAGCAATATATCATATCTAAAATGAATAATATTTATACAGAAAGTTACATAGAAAGTATATTTTGCTCACCAATTAATACATTCAAGCTCACAACATAAATAAAAAATCTCAGATAAAGCTACTCACATCATCATATATTTGTCAAAATGTTGCATTAGAAGAATTGTTATGTCTCTAGACATAAATATCCTTAACTTACTTAAATAATACAATTAATCTTAAATAATACAATTTATGAGCAGTGGCAAGTGACATACATTTCTTTTTGTTATTAAATGATGATATGTTATAAATAATTTTTTAGGCATATATAAATTTACTCATATCTCATACATTCATCATATCTCATACATTCATCATATCAAATTATTTTATTCTTTACTATCTAAATTTAGATATTAAACAGGAATGCAAAGAAAATGAGTATTATAACATTAAACCTTCTTTTGTATAACAAGTTTCATTATTATATTAATCACTTCATTATACATTCATGAGATGTATATACTTTATATACATATGTGAATGTAAGGTATTACACATATTATTTACTGTACACGTATTCTAATAGCAAGCATAGTCTCAAACACAATATAATATTATCAGACTTCCAAAATAAAATATAGGATAATAACAGTTTAATGTAGAAGTTATGTAAAAGATATACAAAAAATGTTAAAATTAATACATTCAATATTATTATATGTAAACGATGTAAATAATGTAGAAATATAATATTCAACAACAGTTATATGAGGAAGTTAATATTTGATTCTAGCAATCAAATATTAAAGTTATGTATTAAAATAATGAAATAAGTTTAAGCAGACATTTTGCAACATATTTTCAGTATTTAATGAAAAATTATACGATATTTAAATTATATAAATATCTTATAATTTATAATAGTTTCATTTGATTCCATGTCTTTCACAAAATATAAAATTATAAATTTCTAAAAATGTTTTGTTCTGAAGCCTTATTTGATTATCACAACTGCAATCTTTTTTATATTTTAAAATTTAAAATAATACTCTTTCAATCGATAATAATAAATTCAAATAAACTAAAAATGACCACATTCTTAAATTTATGAATTTTTACTGTAATATATTCTATATAGTAAATGTATATATATAGAACATATCATAAAAAGAACTTAATTTACTTTATGTCATGGAAGATATTATACCTTTGAAGTAATAGATACATATGTCACCTTACATGTTATAAATGTATTTGTATGAATTGAACAGCACATTATACAAATATATTATGTGTAGGAATGTATCTCTTTTTCCCCAGAGTGTCTCATTTTAAACACTTCTCTTATCTATTGCAAAAGTTGTTGTAATAAATTTCAATAAATAAAAATTTCCGTATAACGAAAATTTATGAATGTTAAATATGCAATAAATAATGTATTAATTATAATACATTTTATAATACTATTACATTAAAGTAATTCTGTAAAGTTCCTTAAGAAAGAAAATTTACTCAGGGGGATATATATTCAAGATTTAGTTTTCCAATTATATGTATACTTACTGAAAAATAATTAATTTTAAGTTTTAATTATTGATATAAAACTACCCAAAAATATAGTAAGTTTATTTTACTAATATATAAGTAATAATATGTAAAATAATGAAATAAATAAATATAGATGTGTTCATATCATAAAAATATGAATTTCTCTTATCTACAATTATAAGTGGGAAAGTTATATTGTCCTTTTATTTTGCTATTATCTGCACTAAAAAAGATATGTAAACGTTATTAAGATGAACACTTTCTGTGATTCTGCATAAAAAACTATTTTATCATTCCCAAAATTTCATTCCCTTAAAAAAGCTATTTTTAAGTGTACTATCTTCTTGCATAATTCAATATCAATTTTTTGCTATAATTGTATTTAATTTCCAGTACTTAAATATGTATTATTGTAATTTTCTTCACTTATATACAGTAAAAAAATTCGCAATTTTAACAGTTTGAGTCCCAGGAATCTCTGAAAAAACAGAGTCGAAAAATCCTGAACAGTGCGATAGCGCCTGCCTTAATTGGTTACGAAGAAAAACAAGCGGCGCAATAGCGCTCGTTATATTTGTTATTTTTATGAAATACACCTATATTATTATATATGCGTATTATTAGTTTATAAATATTTCAAGTTTTGTTCAATAAAAATCACTGAGAAGATAACAATGAAATACAAAATACCGTCAGTCGTCCGTAGCATTCAAATGTACTGGGACTTTTTAAGACAAAATTTAAACAGTGCGATCGCGCTGCTTGGGACTCAAACGGTTAATAAGTTTTGTTTCCATTAAAAATATCAGCACTTTAATGTAAATTATCTTAGAACGAAAAAAGCTATTGGTTTTATAATGTTACTAAACCGACGTTTCGGAATTCAATCTTAGTAAGAATTTATTAGATTTAGGATGTGCGAGCTGTTCTGTAAGGTGAAAATGGGGTAAATGATATACTGTACATAACAGAGCTACTTCACCTTGTCGTAACTGAAATTCGCAACCATTTGCGAGAGGTCGTGAAGGCAATTCTCCTTCACAGACTAAAGCCCAATGATGCGATCTTTTCTGTCGTTCTTTTTCGTTTGAAAGAACAGGGCTGGTTACGAAAAAGGGTTCTAAAAATGCGCGCGGTGCTGCATCTTGAGCCAAACATCGTGCAAGTCGATTTAAAATAGACTCAACAGAATGACGCGGTTGTTGCCGTGTAACTCTTAAATATTTTTGCAAAGCTCTTGCCATAGATGGAAATACTGCTTGTGCAGCTTCCATGGGATCCATAGGACCAGGATTTGGAGTAGACTCAACTTCTGAATGCAAACGTTTTATATGTGCAAATGCTTCTTCAGCGGCAGTGATTAATCTTGCTCTACGTTTTCGTACTCTACGTTCATAATCATGTTCCTCATAAAAACGTTCATTGTGACTGGAATCTCTACGACGAGTCTGAGTTGTTATGACTGTTCTATCACCACTACCTCCTCGTGACTGAACACTGCCAGTTACTCCACCATCAACCTCATAAAACTTGAAGCTTGACTGTTTTCTACCAGATTTTGATACTGGGAGTCTTTCTAGATATGGATTATAAATAGGAAATTCTGTATAATATCTTTCTAATACCCATACTGCTGCTCGCTGTATTGACAATTGTCCTATTGCATAAGATCGGGATTCACCATCTGGTGATCTTACAATCTTAAATATCAACATTATTATAAATATAATGTACTAAGAATAGATATAAAGAAGTAATTACACAAGAATGAAATGCACTTACTTTAAGATAAAAGATAGGCTGTTGATGGCGAATTTCAATTAGCAATATAGCAATATAATGTATGAATAGTAGAGTATCTGCAAGAGTACCTGCATAATTTACTAAATTTTTATATTCTGTTATTTCACCATTAGCAGCAGTCTTAGCACTCTCAGTAACCTATAATTTATAATGATATAAAAATACTGTAGTTGAGGAGATTGTGAAAGTTAATAAAATTATGTACCTGAACAACATAAAATAACCAGTAAGTACAAATGCATAATGTAGTAAGAAGCAACACTCCCGCTCGGAATAAAAATATGCGTGGCATAGTAGCATTTTTTGAGCGTAAAAACACAGCCCAACTCCCAATACCTAATAGCACCAATTTAAAGGCTAAACCTAGTAATTGGCCTTTACATTCAGCATTACAAGATAATAACTGAAGCTTTTGTTGCATAGTTAAAACAGTTGTAGAATCAGGAAAAAATCCTAACTTAGGCAGTATAACCATTGTTATAGGACTAAGAAAAGCACTTAATCCAAGCATCATTGCTATAACCGGCCCCATAAATCGATTACAGGAACTAAATGATCCATCATTCTCATTTGGCCAATGGCTCACATCTTCAGTTGATTCCGATCTATCAGAAGTATTTCCAGTGACAGCTGTAGTATTTTCACCCCAGTTTTCATCTTGAGGTAAAATTTGTACTTCTATAACTTCTTGACCCAAATTATCAACACTATCTCCTCTTACATTAACAGTTGTTTGAAAAGGTGCCATTTCTGTGGAATCTAAATTGTGTCTTTCTTTCTTTTGACTACGAGTTGTCCTTTAAAAAAATGTTTATGTTAACAAAAAGATCATAAAAAGAAGTTTAACTAAGTTATATTTTTTTTTTTTTTGATTAACTAAAGTACCTGGTACTTCTATGTGAATGTTGCCTGTGATGAGATTTAGAACTATGAGTACGATGATGTTTTTGAGAAGTTCTGCTATGATGGCTATGGCTATGCTCGCTAGCCCCCGATTTTACGCTCTCCGTCTCCATTCCCCGGCAAAGGCTACCGCCCTGCTGTTACCCCATAAGAGCATACCCTCTTCCACTCGTGACCGAACACCAAGCACATGTACTTACGTAAATGTATCAAACGTAAAATTGAAATTTTATCGAATTATAAAATGATATGATATGAACAACAAAGCATTTTTCAAGCTTGAAATTTTTTGCTGCTTTGACATTTTAAAACAAAGAATACATTTCTTTTACATATGATATTAGTTCCATTAAAAATTATTATAATAAAGTTACTTATTTAGTGCAAAATTCTGTTAAAGTACTAAAAAACAGACGCCGACACGCCTAACGTTTATTATTCTGACCCCCTCTAACTTGTCTTGTTACCACATTCCGGAATAATTGTTAGGGAAAAAACAGCATGAGCTCCTAGGGATGTTATATAAAGAAATAAACAGTATTAAATTTTTATGAAAGTAATATATATAATGTAAAAATCTTAAATTTAGCCGCTTTTTCATTAATTATAGGTTGCTTTGTAATCACATTGATAATATTGATATACCATTGAGAACAGGTCAAAAATGTTGGTGCCAATGCTGCTTCAATAAAACGTAGCTTTAGGCTTCTGATCTTATTATCATACCTAATGAACACAAAATACGCAACAATTGACGAAATTATTTGAACGGTTGATTCTTTTTTCAAGGTAGGCTTTTTTGTATATATGATTTTACATATATAAGTTTTAGTAAAATACTGTTCACTGAAAAAAAAACTAGTATATTATGGATCACCAATTGTAAAGAAAACTCTTTATATTAAATTTGCGATAATGCTAACAAAACCGTGACAGATGAAAAGTGTTAAATAACCAGCTAAACAGGTAGGTACACGAAATAAACAATAATATAAAACAATATTATTTTATATATTGTTGAATCTATTCTATTATGAATTATACTTATGCATTAATAGCTTAAAAAAATCTTGAAGAATATTAATATTTTATGTAAATATTTGATTAACTTTTTTTTTCTAATTACTGGTGTATTTTACATTATAAAAATAATTGCATGCAATGCATTGAAATGATTAAGGATAATTATTACATTACATTAATATAACTAGTTGTTGATTTTTTATGTGTGTGTATATAAATATGTATGATTATAGAAAAATATAAACATGGCATTACGTACATATGGTGATAAACCAATAAGTTTCCAAGTAGAGGAAAATGGAGAATATTATTGTATTGGTTCAGAAGTGGGCAATTATCTGCGCCTATTTCGAGGATCATTATACAAACGTTACCCTGGAATGTTCAGGAGATCCATTACAAATGATGAACGTAAAAAATTAGTAGAGCTTGGCTTAAGTCAACATGTACTTGCATCTAGTGTATCTCTCTTAAGAGCTAGTGAAGTAGAAGATATTATTGAGGGTAATGATGATAAGTATAAAGCTGTATCAGTACATTCAACAGAACCTCCAGCTCCTAGGGAAGGAAAATCAAAAAAATCGATGCCTTGGGTGCCTAGTTTACCAAATAGTTCACACTTGGATGCTGTACCTCAAGCTACACCGATTAATCGTAACAGAGTACACAATAAAAAAGTCAGAACATTTCCTTTATGGTAAATACTTAAATTCTTCCATATTTATATGAAAACAGATATTTAACAGATGATTTTTATTCTTTAAAAGGTGATTTATACATGATATTATTCAACATAGAACATTGTTAATACTATAATAAATTTTGAATTTATGATACATTTATTATATTTGTTGTGTTTTTCTAGTTTTGATGACACAGATCCATCAGCAAACTTAGAAAATGCAGCACAACAAGAAATGTTAGTTCCAATTCGTTTAGATATGGAAATTGAAGGACAAAAATTGAGGGATACTTTCACATGGAATAAAAATGGTATAGTTTCTTGTGTACCAATTATATATTATATAATCATATGTTATCACAATAAAACACTAATTTTTTTTAGAAAGTCTCATAACTCCTGAACAATTTGCTGAGGTATTATGTGATGATTTAGATTTAAATCCATTAACCTTTGTACCAGCCATTGCACAAGCCATAAGACAACAAATAGAGGCTTTTCCACAAGAAACAATCTTAGAAGATCAGTGTGATCAACGAGTTATAATTAAGTTAAACATACATGTAGGGAATACATCTTTAGTAGATCAAGTAGAATGGGATATGTCTGAAAAAGAAAATAATCCTGAGAAGTTTGCAATGAAACTGTGTGCTGAATTAGGACTTGGTGGAGAATTTGTTACTGCTATTGCTTACAGGTAAGTACAGTTTTGCCTTAAAATGAACAACTCGTTATTCCCTCTTCTTTATTTGAACTCGCCAGAATGAGAATATGCACAATGTTTTCTCACTCTGGTGTTAGCTATTCTGACGTATTATATCCTACTTGGCCAATCACTTTTTGATTTACTGCTATCTCGAGCTTCCCGCTCGTTCTATGTCTTTTTTGTTCCATTTGAAAACAAAGTCAAACCGAATATACCCCACTCATAATAAGCAACTGACCGGCCTCAAGCACTTTGCTTATTTCTAGGAAAACTATATAAGTAATCTGAATATTTTATAAAATATTTTAATAAAATTTATTAATATATCTTAATCAAATTTACTTTAGTGTACGAGGACAATTATCATGGCACCAAAGAACCTATGCATTTTCTGAAGCACCTTTACCTACTGTAGAAGTACCTTTTAGACCACCTTCAGAAGCTGATCAATGGGCTCCATTTTTGGAAACATTAACAGATGCAGAAATGGAAAAGAAAATACGCGATCAAGATAGAAATACGCGGTAAAAACTATTATGTTATATAATTCAGCAACTATAATATGCATAAAATAAATATGTAATTACAATATTTTTATACTTTTTGTTCCAGGCGTATGAGACGTTTAGCAAACACTACACCTGGATGGTAAAGCATGTAAATTATAACGATAAAAAATTACGGCGTTATACTTATAGATTTATTCTGAAGATATCCATTTTTAGAATTTTTTAAACTTTAAATATAATAAATAAATCCTTATATCAAAATTTAAATAGAGAATAAAATACATTTTAATAAAAATTTACACATTTACCAATATCACAATATAGCTAATTAATATAAAACTTTATTATCAAAAAGTATTTTTATCTTCTTATAATCACTCCCTCTTTGCATGTTTTTACTTACATGTTGTGATTGATGTTACATAACCAAAGAAATAGAAAAAAGGTCTTGATAATCTACTTAATTTTAACTGTTTATGAAATATATGTCATGTGATCATGTAATGAAACATTCATAATATTGATAAGTAATTTTTAATCTCTTCTATTTACTATAATCCAGACTTTCATGTTTTAAAAATGTTTTACAATAATGAAACAATCAAAAGTATATGACTAAATAACATTCGTCTTATCTACTTAATTAGTCATTCATTTTATTCTGAATACTCAATTTTGGTTATTTTCACAATTATTTATTTTAATATCAACATGATAGATAGAAGAATATCAAGTAAAATTTTTAACTTGAAAAAATATGCTATTTAAATCATAAATGTTTTACTTATAATTTGTTATACTTATAAATTACGAACAATTAGCAATATAAATAAAAATATAATATTTATAGGTAAAAATTAATGCAATAGAATTTGGATTAAAGTAGCTTATAATCCTTAATCTATAAATTTTAATTGTAGTTTATAAAAAAAGCTGAACTTAACTGATTAATAGACAGACGTATATTAGAAAGATGTATTATTGATATAAAAAATTTCGGTTACTCCATCCATAATCGCCTGTTCAATTATCATTACGTATCTAGATCCAGTATCGAGTATAGGACTGTCAATCTATAAAGTGTGAGTAAGAGAAGTTGATTGAGGAAGGGGAATACGCACCGAAATGTACGGATATTAATCGACTCAGTTCACATTTAATGCTTAACGGGGCAAGAGTACTGGCAAGCAAAAACAAATTCCAAACATGGATATCAATTCATTGATATACAAATCATCGCAACAAACAAGTACAATTTCAACATTCCATAACAATCCTTTTCCTCGTAGACCTTGGATTACTGATACTGGAGCTGCAGCGGCTGTCAGTCATAGCGGTGTTAAAGGAATTGTGGCTGGTAAAATACATTTTTTTTTATTATATCATTTCTTGTATTAATGATTTCATTTTTAATATGTGCTCAGTGCTCTTTATTATTTATCGGAATAGTCCAATAGAATACACACATTAGTCGAAAGTGAAAGAGAAGTGTAAGTAAAACTAGAAGAACGACAAAGATAGATAAACTGAGTCAGCGCATTCGACACATGATAGATTCAAAGATCGAGAAATATTTAACCTTCGGAATATGCACTAGTACAACAATTTTTGTTTTAAAGATTATAAATGAAATTGTTTATATATTTTTCTTTTAAATATATATCAATGGATTCATTAAGTACTTCTTTACCAATTTTTATCAATCTTTTAAATAATAAAATATTAATGAAATTATGGATATATTTTAGGAGGTATTACCGGCGGTATAGAAATATGTATCACTTACCCAACAGAATATGTAAAAACACAGCTACAACTTGATGGGAAAGCTGGATCTGGTAAACAATATTCAGGAATATTGGATTGTGTGAAAAAAACCATAAAAAATCGTGGATTCTTTGGTCTATACAGGGGTCTTTCAGTATTACTTTATGGTTCAATACCAAAGTCAGCTGTACGCTTTGGTTCCTTTGAAAAAATGAAAGAATTATTAGTAGATTCAAATGGAAAACTTACTGCACAGAATAGTCTTATAGCAGGACTATGTGCAGGTGCATCTGAAGCTATTTTTGCAGTTACTCCTATGGAGACAATTAAAGTAAAATTCATAAATGATCAAAGATCTGCTAATCCAAAATACAAAGGATTCTTTCATGGAGTAGGGATGATTACCAAGGAATATGGTAAATAGAATATTAATATATATTATTTTATAAAGAGTTCAAGTCAATAAATATAATTTTTCGATCCATAACATTTACAATCTAATATAAGTATGATTTTAAAAAGAACTAAAAGCTTAGTTATTGCTTAATTAAATTGCTTAGTAATGCTCTGAAAACAAGTAAATTCCCCTTGAACCATATATGCAACAAGTCCAATCAAGAGCTATGTAAAGAGGTCAAGTTATATTAGTTATGTACTTCTCAATTTACATATGTGACAGTAAAGTAATGTCATACATGTCACAATAAGTTTATTGTGACATTCAATCATATGCTACTAAACATTTGTTATTACATTATACAATGTGTATAAGTTATAAGTGTCATTAATATTAGTACAAATAAAAAATATAACTTTTTACTAACTAGGATTCAAAGGCATATATCAAGGACTAACACCTACAATTTTAAAGCAAGGATCAAACCAAGCAATTAGATTTTGTACCATGGAAACATTAAAAGATTGGTATAAAGGTGGAAATAAAGATGTAGTTATACCAAAAGTAGTTACTGGATTTTTTGGTGCATGTGCTGGGGCATTATCTGTTTTTGGAAATACTCCTATTGATGTTGTAAAAACTAGAATGCAGGTAAATATGTTTTTCTTTTATAATCATTAAGTTATATATATTATATATTATTTTTATATAATTATATATATATTTTTAATATACTTTACTAAATGTTTATCATATTTTCAGGGTCTAGAAGCCTCAAAATATAAGAATAGTATAGATTGTGTAAAACAAATATGGATCAATGAAGGTCCAATGGCATTTTATAAAGGAACTATCCCAAGATTAAGTAGAGTATGTTTAGATGTTGGCATAACATTTATGATTTATGATTCCTTCAAAGAATTTTTTGATCGGCTTTGGCCTTGAAAGCTATTAATTTTGTAACTGTATATTTGAAATGTCAGTGCAAACGTAGCTTTCATAATTTCATCATTATTTATGTAATATATCTATAATCGTACGTGTTAAGAAATGCCTTTATTTCAAATATGATACGTACTAAAGTATTCTGTATAATGGGCATTTTAATGAATGAAAATGAAAGGAAACAAAGTCATATCGAAAAGTTTCAATTTTTATATTAATCAGTATCGGTATTGAAAGCTGCAGTTGCATAGAGCACAAATTCCATTTTTTATATAATTATATTTTTTTATATAAAATCTTATTTAACATAAAATTATATGTATGGAAGGCAAATGGTAATGTAAATTTATTCATATAATTATTTCAATTTTGTTTATCAGTTTATAAATTTTATTTAAAATATTGTTAAATATTTAACATTCCTATAGATTTGAGTTATCGAATGAATGTTTATATTGTGAAAGTGATTTGTACATGGTATGCATAAGTTATGTAGACATATATATATATATATATATATATTTCTAAGAAATATTGTACAGTTTCAGTACAAAAATATACCGAATATTAATTTAAATAATGATGAGAATAATAAAAGATGTTTATTACTTGAGCGAAGAGAAATAGATTGACTTTTTAATTAAATTTTTTTAATGTAGTAACATCTAAATAGGATCAGAGTAGCTAGAGGGTATAAAATGGTATTAATCAGAAATATTTTTATTTATGTGCACATTACATTCCATTAAATATAATTATCTTCGCTCAGATATTGTAATATACTTTAGCATTAATTGAACAAAATTTAACTATAATGGCTGTGACATTCAAATGAAGATAAACCTGTAGAAGTTCCTTCATAATAGAGACATTATAATCTCATAACAACTGCAAACTATCTATTTTATTACTTTAACAATAAGACATGATGGTTCATAATGCTTTGTATTTATATTTGTACTTGTACATTGAAATATATATCTTTGCAGTACTATTTATAAATGTTTTATAAAAAAACCTGTTAATATCTTTAGAGTATAAAAAACCTTCATTATTAAAATTATAAAATATTTTTGTATCTAAAAACTTTTTCATATATATGTTTATAAATGATTATTGTATTACAAATATTGTATTTTTAGTTGAAAGAAAAGATATTTATAGTATTTGCAAATAATATATTGCGATAACAATTAATTTAACACAATTACTGATTGTTTACTGCTACTCTTTATACAGAACACTATTTATATTACACAATATTTCTATTCATATAAAACATAATTTTGTAACATAACATAAATTTATAAAAATAATTTATAAAGTCATATACGTCATATATTATTTCAATAAGTGAATTTTACATTTCTATGCATGTATATACACAGCAGCGTAAATTTATGAGCTATACATGTGGAGTCCAATACACAAAGATACTTACAAAAGCAGACAGTGCCGGCCCCACTCTGGGCCCAAGGGGGAGCCCGGGGTCACATTCCAAGATGGCTGTGCCTGAGGAATGCAGTGGGTGCCCTCCTAAGACGCCTTCCTCCCTCCTTTTTTATTAATCGAATCAATTCACCTATCCTAGCGAATATTCTGATTACTAAGACGAAATAGTTTATTTCAGCGTGTATCCGGTGAGTGCTGCCTAGATTTGAAAGTAGCATCTTGTAGAAAATAAATCTGAATGAGGGAAAGAAAGGTGGTACAGGAAGACCTAGAAAGGTCTTATACTCTAAAATGTGTGGTCTTATCTAATGAAGCTCCTTTGCTGCAGATAATGCTCATGCAGGAGGATGCTACTTGCTCGTCTTAAGCAATGTCTCATAGGGATATCTCTGAGGTAACAAGATCCTACAGTACAAATATGATGACGAATATTATTATCATATTTTAGAATTAAAATCATTTAATTTTATAAATTTGTGTGCTTTTTATTTTTGTTTTCATTATAAAATTTGATCTACTGTTTGCAACTTTGATAATAAATTATGTTTCTAAGATCATATTGTATATATTTATGGATATATACATAAAAATAAAAAACAACAAAGATTTGTATTAAAAGTGATAAAACAAAAATTATGTTGAATTGTATATTTTTTATACAATAATTTTTTGATATTTTAATAATTGATATAAAAAAATAATAAAATTTAAGAATTAAATATTAGATTTTAAAATATGAATGAAAATATTTATTTAAATTTTTTATTTAATAATTATTTCATTAAATCACTTATTTCTATTTATAAAATGCAAATTGATATAAATTAATATTTATGATAATTATATATGTAATAATTAATGTTACCTTATATTAGCTTAATATTACTTAAATAAGTTTAATATTACCTCATTTTTTATAATAAACTTTTTATACAGTGTTCATAAATAATATTTAATTAACACAATGATAATAGCAATATAATATAACTCTGAAATAAATACATACACATGTATGTGCATAATATATATAAATTATATATATATGTAAAAATATTTATAAGGTGGAGCCCGAAGGTACGTCGGCCTTGGCTGCTGGATCAAGATCTCTATTTTTAGACACTGTACGTCGTAGCAATGCAGCATGTCAAAATGGTGATTATGCTCTTGCTGCAAGTTTGTACACAGAAGCTCTTGCTTTGGATCCACTCAGCCACGTGCTATATTCGAACAGGTCAGCTGCCCGACTCAAAATGGGTTTATTTGCACTTGCTCTTCAGGATGCTGTTAGAGCTACCGAACTTAGCCCTCAATGGCCAAAGGTAATAGTTGCTTTTGTTTGTTACTTTCCAAATAATTAGTAAAACCAATATCTCTATTAGGCATACTACCGTCAAGGAGTAGCCTTACAATGTCTAGGGAGACATGGAGAGGCTCTTGTAGCCTTCAGTACAGGTTTGGCACATGATCCTACCAATTGTCAACTCTTATCTGGTCTTGTGGAAGCATCCTTAAAATCACCATTGCGTGCAACACTAGAACCAACATTTCAACAATTACGTGCAATGAAACTTGATGAATCTTCTTTTGTTGTCATTTCTGTTGTTGGTCAAGAACTTCTTGGAGCAGGACAGTATAAGGCAGCAGCTGGTGTATTAGAAGCTGCTCTTACTATTGGTTCTTGTAGCTTAAAATTAAGGGGTTCTGTATTTTCTGCTCTATCTAGTGCATATTGGGCATTAAATTCTTTAGATAAAGCTATCAATTATATGCAACAAGATTTAGGTAAATATTGAAGATAGATAAATTAATAAGTATTTATCAATAGAATATTTCTTTATATTCTGAGTAAAAATATTTGTAGGTGTCGCACGATCTTTAGGAGATACCCAGGGTGAATGTCGAGCTCATGGAAATCTGGGCTCAGCATATTTTAGCAAGGGCAGTTTTAAGGAAGCTTTAACAGCACACAGGTATCAATTGGTTTTAGCTATGAAGTGCAAAGATACTCAGGCTGCAGCATCTGCTTTAACTAGCCTGGGTCACGTTTATACAGCTATTGGTGATTTACCAAATGCACTTGCATCTCATAAACAATGTGTACAATTAGTAAAACAAATGGGAGATCGACTTCAGGAAGCCCGAGAAATAGGAAACGTGGGAGCAGTTTATTTAGCAATGGGAGAATTTGAAAGTGCTGTTGATTGTCATACACAACATTTGAGAATAGCAAGACGCTTAGGAGATCGTGTAGAAGAAGCAAGAGCTTTCAGTAACTTAGGTTCATCTCATCATTATCGAAGAAATTTTGGTCAAGCAATGGCTTATCATGAAAATGTGCTAAGAATAGCTCAAGAACTCGGTGATAGAGCAATAGAAATGAGAGCTTATGCTGGTTTAGGTCATGCTGCAAGATGTGCAGGTGAACTTTTTAGAACAACAAATAATAAGAAACTTAATGAGGAATTAACTTTATTGTAAAATCTCTTTCAAATATATCATTATTTAGGTGATCTTGCACAAGCCAAGCTGTGGCACCAAAGGCAACTTGATGTTGCTTTAGCTACAAAAGATAAAGTTGCTGAAGGACGAGCATGTAGTAATTTAGGAATAGTTTATCAATTACTTGGTGAACATGAAGCAGCACTTAAACTACATCAAGCTCACTTAGGAATTGCTAGATCATTAGGAGATAAAGCTGGTATGGGTAGAGCATATGGAAATATTGGAAATGCTTATAACGCATTAGGATATTATGAACAAGCTATTAAATATCATAAACAAGAATTAACAATAAGCAAAGAGGTAAATTGTTTAAGATATGCAATGAAAAATAAATTTAATAGCAATTTTTTACCATAAAACATAAAAATTGTTGTTTAATATAGGTCAATGATCGTAGTTCAGAAGCTAGCACACATGGAAATTTAGCAGTAGCATATCAAGCTGTACAGGGTCATGAAGCAGCATTAAGACATTACAGAGCTCATTTAGCTATAGCGCGCGAGTTGAAAGATACAGCTGGTGAAGCCTGTGCATTACTGAATCTTGCTAATTGCTTGTCATCTCGTGGCAGATTTGAAGAAGCTGTTCCATATTATGAAAATTATCTTATGTTATCTCAGGAACTACACGATGTTGAAGGAGAAGCTAAAGCATGTCACTTCTTAGGTTATGCTCATTATTGTTTAGGCAATCATCGTGAAGCTGTTAGATATTATGATCAAGACTTAGCATTAGCTAAGGATTTACAAGATAAATCTGGGATGGGAAGAGCTTATTGTAATTTGGGGTTAGCACATTTAGCTCTTGAAAATTTAGATACTGCACTAGAATGCCAAAAATACTATTTGGGTAAGAAAATCGTGCACCTACATATTTATATTTTAAAAATAGCAAAATATATACTTAATATTAATTTATCTTTCTATATAGCTATTGCACATATGACTAAACATTTAGCTGGAAAATTTCGTGCTTTGGGAAATATTGGCGATTGCCTTTTACGCCTTGGAGAAGCTGAAGAAGCAATAAAAATGCATCAAAGACAATTAAATTTAGCACGACAAGCAAGTGATCGCAGTTTAGAAGCTGCTGCTTATGGAGCTTTAGGTATTGCACATCGGACAATAAAAAATCTTGATAAGGCATTAGGATTTCATACTCAAGAACTAACTTTAAGACAAGAAGCTGGTGATTTACGTGGTGAATGTAGAGCTCATGGAAACTTAGGAGCGGTGCACATGGCACTAGGTCAATATACTCATGCAGTGAAGTGTTATCAGGAGCAACTTGAAAGGGCAAAAGAATTAGCAGATTCAGGAGTTGAGGCTCAAGCTTTAGGTGAACTTTATTTATAATGTTTAAACTGCTCAAATTTACAGCAACAATGCTTACTATCCTTCTTTTAAACAGGAAATTTAGGAATAGCTAGACTTAATATGGCACATTATGAAGATGCAATTGGATATTTTGAACAACAATTAGCAACTTTAGAACCATTAACTACGGGCACAGCCTTACTAAATAAAGCTAGAGCACTTGGCAATCTAGGCGATTGTTATGAAGCCTTGGGAGATCCAGAAGAAGCTATAAAATGTCATGAGCAGCAATTAACAGCTGCTACAAAATTGAAAAGTATAAGAGAACAAGAAAGAGCATATCGGGGTTTAGGTCGAGCTCGGGAAGCAACTGGAAATTTACAAGAAGCTTTAGTTTGTTTTGAAAAAAGACTAGTAGCTGCACATGAAGTTGATAGCCCAGAATCAAGAGGCGCAGCTTACGGAGATTTAGGTAATTAATATGTAAATATTATATTATAGAACTATACTATATTATAGAATATATTATATTATAGAATTATACTATAGAACTTATAAATATATTAACTTCTCTTGATGAATGTTATAAGTTGTTAATATCAATTGTGTAGGTCGAGTACATGCTGCATTAGGTAATCACGAACAAGCTGTTAGTTGTTTATCACATCAACTGGCGCTTGCTAGAGGACTTGGAGATAAAGCTGCTGAAGCAGAGGCTGCTAGTGGGTTAGGAGCTGTTCATCTATTAATGGACGATCCAAATTCTGCATTACGACATCATCAATTGGAACTTTCAATTGCTGAAGCTTTAGATGCAGCTGGGTTACAAGCTAGAGCTTGTGCAAACTTAGGTGTAACTCAAGAAGCTTTAGGACAATTTGAAGAAGCAATAAGATTACAAGAACAATCATTAAGTCTTGCAGCAGCAGCTGGTGATCAACCAGCAAGAGCAGCTGCATTTTCCAGTTTAGGTCGACTTCATCATTTATGTGGTGATTTATCACGAGCTTTGAGTTACTTACAATCGGGATTGTCTTTATCTGAAGGATTAGGAAGAAGAGAAGAAGCAGCTAGATTAAGACACAGACTTGGTCTTGTTCATTGGGAAGCTGGAGAAGCAATTATAGCTGTAGAACATTTAGAAAAAGCAGCAAATTTATTAGAATCATTAGATGGAATTTCTTCAACCCTTACCTGTGGGCAACCAAACAAATCTGAGTTATTATCAGAAACGTACAGAATGTTACAAAAAGTACTAATCAGTTTAAATAGAGCTGAAGAAGCTCTGAATTGGGCAGAAAGATCGAGACGAAGTAAAAGTAATTGTTTAGATGATGCTGCGCATTATTCCGAAATTATTGATAGACAACGTGGAGTTATTTTATATTATAGGTAATTTAAATTTATTAATAAATAGTGTGAACAAATTGTAATTCCATAAACCGGCTAGTAAATGTCAAATAACGTTTCAGTGAAGTAGGGTGTGAATTACATGCTTGGTGCTTAGCTCCTGGTCGGGGACTATTACGATTTCATTCTACTAGTTTGGATGATGGTATAGGATTAGAGAAGCGAGTTTTGCAAGCCCGAGAAGCTCTTTTAGACGAAACAAGTGAACTTGTTGAAGAAACAAAAATACCATCAAGAGGACATCATCTCAATGCTAGTTCCTACAGTTTGAGCAGTCTGTTTAGTGTGGGTTCAATTAGTTCACGAGCAGGAAGTGCTCGATGGGGACGAGGAACCAAAGGACCAACATGGCAATCACCATTACCAATTCAAGTACTTTACGATTTACTTTTAGCACCTTTTGAAGATCTTTTACCACCAGCAAGGAAGGAACTAATTATGGTAGTGGAGAAGTCTTTATATTTGGCACCACTTCCAGCTTTACAATCAAACCCTGGAGAAGATTATCTATGTGAAAGATTTTCTTTATTAGTAGTACCATCGCTTGCAGCTTTAAAAAAGCGATCAAAGACTCCTATGCCAGAAGGAGGTGCAACAGTAGCTGCATTAGTTGCAGGAAATCCTGTACTTCCTGAAGAAGTCAGGGAAGAATATAGATGGTCAGAAAGTGTTGCTTCTACTGAAACAGAATCTGAGATTGTTGCTGAATTATTAGAAGCCCGTGCTTTAACTGGTAAGTATCATTACGAATTTAAACAAATTAAAGAAAATTATAAATAAATAATCTTTTCAACCTTTACTAATAGGGATAGAAGCAACGAGGTCGACTGTTTTAAGATCTTTACCTGATGCAGAATGTGTACATTTAACAGTACCAGTTTTCTGGAATTCTGCCAGTTTAGCATTAACTGCAGATCCTTGTGAAGATCCATCTGTAAAACCAGAATACTTGCTAAGCTATTCAGATATTACAAAACTAAGAATAGCTGCCCGTTTAGTTGTAATATCTAGTGGCCACGGTTGGAATAGTACAGAAAATACAACTGCTACATCAGATGGCGTACAAAATTTAGCCAAAGCTTTATTAAATGCAGGAGCACAATGTGTACTTATAGGAATGTGGGCAGTTCCACCTACAGCTGGTAGTATATTATTACGAGCATTTTATAGTGCTATGTTACAAGGTGCTAGAGCATCAAGAGCATTGGCAGAAGCCATGCAAACAGTTCAACATACAAGACATTTCGCACATCCTGCAAATTGGGCTGGTTGGTTACTTATTGGAGGAGATGCAAGATTGTCAAACAAGGTATAAATTTTAAAAAATTTATTAAATTTAATAATTCATGTGTAAATGATAGTTCATGAAATGTACATTTAGGTTGCCTTAATGGGACAAGCACTGGCTGAATTATTACGTGGAGGTCCTGAACAAAGTCGTGATGCATTACGTGTAACACTTCATTTAGTAGAAAAATCATTACAACGAATACATCGTGGACAAAAAAATGCTATGTACACAACTCAGCGTAGTATTGAAAATAAAGTGGGTGCAGCCACTGGTTGGCGAGAACTTTTAATGTCAGTAGGTTTTAGATTTGAACCTGCTGGAAACGGAATACCATCCTCTGTATTTTTCCCACAAAGTGATCCAGAAGAAAGATTAACAAGATGTAGTGCAAGTTTGCAGGCATTATTGGGATTGGGACCATCGTCATTACATGCTCTTGCTAGGTTGTTGCAGGTAATAAATAAATCTGTATATTCTGACATTGCTACCTGTAAGAGTTAATAATCTATTATATTAAAGGAAATTTTTATTGTAGGCACCAGAAGCAGCAGAGGATGTTATTGCTGCAATGAGAAGAGCTACATGTGCGACGGAAGGTCAAGAAGTCACATTACCAGTACAAGTATGGAGAGCATCAGGATCTCATGAATTATTTGCAAGTTTAGGCTTTGATCTCATGGAAGTTGGTCAATCAGAAGTTACATTAAGAACAGGAAAACAAGCATCACGGAGAGCTGTTCAATTTGCTCTTCAAGCTCTTCTAGCTTTATTTGGTAAGTCTAAACTGATCATGTGTGTATAATAAATAAAAATGAAAATATGTCATCTAAATTATAATTATGTTTTTAGATACACAAGAAGCACCTAAAAGTTTGACTTTAGATTCTAGTAGTTCAATGGAAAGTCTAGCTTCTGTTGCTCATATTGAAAAAAATGTCATAGAACGACCTAGATTAGGAGGTGCATTTGCAAATTACGTTCGACATCGCGGTGAACCTGATGGAAAAACTATGGAACCACCAAATGTTCCAATTCCTACATCACGACAACCATGTCAAAATAGTGGAGGTATAAATAACTTAGATTAAAACTTAGATAAGTATTGAATATAAAATTATAATTATATGTATGTTTTGTAGGTGAATCAGATGTTGCTTTCACTCCTAGTCCTCCTGTAGCACTCAATTTAAATCATCAAACACGTATCAGAAATCTTTATCCTGATCAAAGCTTAAGACCAGGATCTAGTTCAAGTAGTTCAGTAACAGATTGGGATAACGGTCATGCAACAGTTTTAAGGCGACAACCATTACCACCTTTACCAGCAACAGTACTAGAAAGATTAAGTGTTCGAACAGAAATTGGATCCAATTCTCCAAGAAAGCCTCGTCATCCTACAACAACTGAAGATATTTGTTCTCAGACTGATTCTGCACAACCTACAGAAACACATAATCAAAATTTAAGAAACGTAGCCACGTCCCTCACAAGTTTAACACGTGAATTAACGCCTACGATTTCAGATGTATATCACGAGCGAAATTTAGGATTAGGATTGGCACCATCTTTATCAAAATTATTAGAAGAAGTAGGTTCTGTGTCTGGAAATGAAGAAAATCAATCAACACGAACGAATCATAATCAGAATCAAAATTGGATGCAAAATGAAGAATTATGTCGAAGAGATGAAGCTGATGGGAGATCCATTGCTGAGTCACAATGTAGTGCTACCAGCTCTAACAAAATACATCGGAAAGCACCTCCTCCTCCAGTGTAGATTATTTATATACTATTTATAAGCATTAAATGATATTTTAAATGAAAATAATAGCACGAGGTACCAAAGAATGGAAGATATTTTATTGGAAACAAATTTCTTAATGTTTTGTGATTTGAGCTGGGAATAATTTACGGTGATTGCTTATTTTGTTGCAATATGACTCTAATTATGCACTTTTTACATAATATATATTTTCCAATACAAATATCAGTAAATGCCATTTGCTTACACTGATAATAAAATTCGATATTAACAAGATACTGTATACAACGGCACCTAATGCTATACTCGTGTTTCTTAATGCAAAAGTGTATTATATTAGCATAAAAATGAACATTGTTCATGTATGTTATATTTAAATTTATTAAATGAAATTTATTATTATATATAAAATGCGACCAGTGACTGAAGTAATGTTTCAATTTAATAACATATTTAAATTTATATAAAATATTGAACTAAAAGTTTGTACTTTTTCATTTTTGATAAATATATTGATGCATTTTTTAATGGGATGCATCATTTTATAAAAATTATGTGCATGTATTTATACTTATATCATCAACAAAATATGAAATTGCTGTATTTAATTATCTTTTAGCATATGAATAAAAATCTAATAATGAAATTAGTAAATCATGAAGAACTGAATTAAAAAAAAAAAGATAAAAATACACTTAAAAATTAGATAAAAAATTAAGATACCTTTATTTTGTTCATTATTAAAACAATTTTAAATGACCAGTTACATTATCTATCAATTGAGCTGGACCTGGACCAATAGCACACACTGTTTTACTTCCTGGCTTTACTTGTGTCTGTCCAGCATCCTGTATTATATTTGCCAAAAGTCCTACAGCTCTAGCTTGTTTTGCTATTTCTTTCAAAGCATTCTCGCTATCCACCTAAGCATTTTTTTATTTACTAATAAGGATTTGACATAAAGCAAATAATATTATATGTAATATATATATAGGAAATATATATACCTTAACAGTAATTTTAGTTTGCCCACACTTTTCCCAAGCATATAAAAATTCAGGATACTTTGTGGCTGCCTTATAAGCTGCAACGGCAGCATGAGCACATTGTGCTGCAATTTTTCCTTTTCCCATTTTTAAATCAGTTCTAATAACTAAAACAAGCTTGTAATTATCTGAATACATTTGCTGAAAATAAAAACTATTATTTTCGTTTGTGTATTTACTAGATTAATTATAAAAAAATATAAATATATATATAAATTTTAATTTTACTTACAATATGATTTAAAGTTTCATTGCAATTATCATTAGAAGATTGCAATTTTTTTCTATTTATTACTGCTATTATTTTATATAAAGAATAACCTATTATTGCTGAAATTATAAATCCTACATTTGCATCTGTAGCGGATTGCAAAAGTATTTGAGTAATATTCATCTTACTAAAATTTATCAAATTCTGTAACATTAAAAAATATTCAATCACACTATTGAAATTTATTTAATTCGTCACAAAGAATTTAATTTTTAAAAATAAATTATATATAAAAGGTAAATATTTACATCAAAGTAATTTTACGAAATGTATATATCCTTAGATTAACTTTTTCTTTTGATATAAGCAAAACTTATATTGTTCCATGTGACAGCTTCTATAAGGTTAGGTATCATTTAAACATATACAATATAAATGTACATAGTACATCATACACATATAACTCTGATAGAAATTAATAATCTTTAGGCATAATTCAAGACATAAAGCATTATATTAAATTTAATTTTAATTCGTTTTTAAAGATACATAAAGTAATATATTTTTTAAATATCTACAATAAATTTGAAAAGAAAGTAATACAATATATGTAATTTTACAATAATTTAGACAACAATTTTTAATTGAATTAAAGGACATTCAGTTTCATTTTTCCATTCAAAATATAAAATTATTTGATAAATTTAAAGAAGACATTATATATATATATACATATAGGGGTGTTATACATGTAACTGTTATGCAATAATTTCACTATGAACGCGCTATAAAGTAGCATGAAAGTAACGCCTCTAATAATGCGAATGTTTTCAGATTTAAAGTATTCTCAGTGACCCAAGCAGAAGACAAAAAAAGTAAAATTAAATGGGAATTATAGCGCATTCGTTTCTTCGTTTGTATATCTGTGGCGCGTTTTGGTTCATACGCGGTTCAACAAACACCCAATGTGGCGCTTGAGTTTGGAAGGTTATGGATTAAAGCTTCGGGGTGTGGCATCATATTGTGTTTTATAAAATAAATAGAATATTGTATGCTCTTGTGATGACGGGTGAATTCATTTTCTAAACGTAACGAATGTGAAGTATCTCCTTTCAACGGTGCGTGTGATGCCTACAACATTTTAACCACCGCTTGAAATTTGTTTTTCGAGAAAATTTTTTAAATGTATTTACGACGATATGACGTTTTTGGTGCTTTACTCTGAAATTTGTGTTGTTTGAATGAAAAAATATAAATTCAAAAATGTTTATCATATTTTTCAATTAATTTGCATATTGATGCATATTTATGTGTAACGTTGACACAAGGTAGTTGATTGTTGCTTGATAGGATACGGTCCATGAAATCACGTGTATTAAAATCTACGTGGGATGTTGGGCGCTATCACCCCCACGAACCCCCACGAGTATACCGAAATGTCTCGGTTAGCCGACTACTTTGTTGTGGTCGGCTACGACCACGAAAAAGAGAGTAAGTTTTTATTTTTAACGAAAGTGTAAATATATCGATATTTTTAATATACATAATTGTTAAACATTTAAGGTGTGTAACAATAAGTAATCTTAGCAAATAAGCTTATAATAAAGTATATACACACATATATATATATATATATATATATATATTTTGTATATCTTCAATAGCGTAAATATTTTTTATTTGTGTGTTACTAATTATTGAAGTCATATTATTAATATTTAATATTGTTTAAGAAATTAAAATATTTGTATTATAAAGGTATAGTTTATCAAACTATAATAACAAAAAAGTTGATGTAATATATCATTTTATTTATTTTTATAGGAGGGGGTATAAGTAATGGAATCATTTTACAAAGGTTTCCAGAAAAGGATTGGCCAGATACACCATTTATAGAAGGAATAGAATGGGTAAGATTCTTCTTTATTATATTTTTATTTCTCATAACTAATCTTTTCTCAATTAATTTTATTTTATAGTTTTGTCAACCACAGGGATGGGCCTTATCTACAGAAAGACAAGAACCACGATTTTTTGTATCTATTTTAACTGATATTGATGCAAATCGTCATTATTGTGCTTGTATGTGTTTCAATGAAACAGTGTCTATATTGCCAAGTAAGCCTGTAGATGAAGAAGAAGATCCTGTAGATGGTGATAGTCGTTCCTTGGTTAGAACAATACCCACAATAGCACATCACAGCATTATGTACGCACCTAAATGTCTGGTGCTGGTTTCCAGACTTGATTACATTGAAACTTTCAGAGTATGTGACATTTTGGCTAATTTAAGACTATGATCATTTTTCTATATCTAACAATAATATCTTTACATTGTTGCTTCAGAATTGCCTTGGTATTATATACACAGTATATGTAGAAAATCTTGGAATACCATTAGAAACTTTGGTAGGAAACATATTAGGTTGTATACAAGTACCACCTGCTGGTGGACCACAAGTAAGATTTAGCATTGGTGCAGGCGATCGTCAAGCACTTCAGCCTCCAATTAGTCCTTCCCTTCCAATAACACACAGTAGTGTAAATCTTTTATTTCAACAACTAGGTAAGTGTAAAACATTATTACAAATATGTTCTTTTTTATACTTTTTATTAAAATATATTTATATTTTATAGGAATTCGTAATGTATTAGTATTGTTCTGTGCTGTTATGACAGAACATAAAATACTTTTTCATTCTGCAAGTTATTCACGATTAACTGAAGGGTGTCGTGCGCTTACTGCACTAATGTATCCATTTAGATACACGCATGTTTACATTCCTCTTCTACCAGCAGCTTTAGTTGAAGTACTCAGTACACCTACTCCATTTATCATGGGTGTACACAGTTCATTGAAACATGAAGTTGCAGAACTTGTAAGATATTCAATAGAATTATATAATATTTTTAATTTTATTATAACGATTTTTTATTAAATGTTAAATTCTTTTACAGATGGATGTAATAGTCGCTGATTTGGATGGAGGTTCTATTATGGTTCCAGATGGAGTAGCACTTCCATTACTTCCAGAACCACTTCTATCACAAACACAAGATGCATTATCTTTAGTATTACAACCAGAATTAGCTTGTGCAGATTATGCTTTTCCACCACTTGCAACAAGAGCTCCTCACTCTCCTATGTTAGATAAAGAATTACGAGCAGTTTTTATGAGAACTTTTGCTCAATTATTGCAAGGATATAGGAGCTGCCTGACATTAATAAGAATTCATTCAAAGCCTGTCATAACATTTCATAAGGTCTTTATACTATTATTGGTTCTATCCACTTTATAGTGCTTAAAGATAAAAGGGAAACATATAAATTGTATTTCTTATTTCTAGGCAGCTTTTCTTGGAGAACGTGGCTTAACGGATTGTGACTTTACAACCAGAGTTCTGGATTGCATGTTTTTTACTTCCTTTATTGCAGAAAGGGGACCACCATGGAGGCCTTGTGATGTGTGGGACGAATTGTATAATAATTTAAGTGATCAGTTAAAACAGGAAGCACAAGATCATAGTAAGTAACAGTAACAAAACATATATTTATTAATAATAATAAAATATATACAATAAATAACATTTCGATATTAGGGCTTATTTTAACACATATTCAAGAATTAGCACAACAATTGTACACAAATGAAAATCCAAATCCTCAACCATACGTACAAAAAATTTTAAAACCACCTGAAGGAGCATTTGCTAGAATACATCAGCCGCTTTTACCGCGCATTAATCCAGAACAAGTTCAAGCAATTATAGATGAGGGTCTTGCCAAAAATAATCTTAAAGTTAGGTTAGTATCAAAAATAAATTTGACATATTTTTATATATATATCATGACTATGATATTTTATACTTATATTGAACATTTTGTGTATAGATTATCGTCATTAAGACCATCACAGCCTCGTATTGTACCTATGGGTCCACATATTTCATTTGTTCATGATACTAGACATTTGGTTAGCAATTCTGCACGTAGACTGGAAGTTCTGCGTAACTGTATAAATTGTATATTTGAGAATAAAATATCTGATGCCCGTAAAACGTTCCCAGCTGTTTTAAGAGCTTTGAAAAGCAAAGCTGCTCGTTTAGCGCTTTGCATGGAATTATCACAGCATGTTGTTGGAAACAAGGCCATGTTAGAACATCAACAATTTGATCTTGTAGTTCGGTTAATGAATTGTGCATTGCAAGATGATTCATCCATGGATGAGCATGGAGTTGCTGCTGCACTTCTTCCCCTTGCTACAGCATTTTGTAGAAAACTTTGCACAGGAGTAATTCAATTTGCTTACACCTGTATTCAAGAACATCCTGTATGGCAAAATCAACAATTTTGGGAAGATGCTTTTTATTTGGATGTTCAGAAAGATATTAAACGTTTATATCTCCCTGGTGAAAATTCTCCACCACGGCTTATAAATGATGGTATCCTAAGTCCTATTAGTCCACGTGATGGCAAGGAATTTCCATTTCGCGATCGGTATTCAATTTATCAAATTCAAGAACCATCGGCTCTTGAAATAGCCGCTGAACAAATGAGGATTTGGCCAACAATAGATCCAGAGAAACAAAAGGAACTTACTGCAAGTGAAGAAAGTACCATGTATAGCCAAGCAATTCATTATGCAAATAGGATGGTTTATTTATTGGTTCCGTTAGATATAGGGGCAAAGACTCATCGTCAAGATAATATTTATGATGATGAAAGAGCAAGTAATAGTATTACAAATAGTGTAGCAAGCGATAGTGGTGATGCAGAGTCTGGTTTTGAAGAAACTGATCCTGGAGAAACTGGTAGTGCTGTTATTCGAATGGTGTCCCGATTTGTAGATCGTGTTTGTACTGAAGGAGGTGTAAGTGCTGAACATGTTAGATGCCTACATCAAATGGTTCCTGGTGTTGTTCATATGCATATTGAAACTCTTGAAGCTATACATAGAGAAAGCAAAAGATTACCTCCTATTCAGAAACCTAAAATTTTGACACCTAATATGTTACCTGGTGAAGAAGTTATTATGGATGGTTTGCGTGTTTATCTTTTACCAGATGGGAGGGAAGAAAGTTCTGCAGGGTTACCAAAGATACCACCACTCTTACCAGCAGAAGGCGCAATTTTCCTTACTAATTATAGAATCGTATTTAAAGGAATACCTTGTGATCCATTTGCTTGTGAACAATTAGTAGTTCGTGCTTTTCCTGTAACATCTTTGACTAAAGAGAAACGAGTTGCGGTGCAGCATTTAGCACATTTAGATCAATGTTTACAAGAAGGTCTCCAATTGCGATCATGTACTTTTCAATTGATAAAGTTAGCCTTCGATGAAGAAGTTACACCTGAGAATATTGAGACTTTAAGAAAATTAGTTCATAAAGCTCGGTATCCACCACATATTTTTCATCATTTTGCTTTTAATGGACAAGTATTAGTTACTCAGACTGCACATCACAAAGGAAAAGAAAAGAATGCTACTCTTAAGTAAGTAACTTCTTATTTAACTTTTTTTATGTTTATTATTTATCACAATAAAATGATTTTTCTTTTAGAGGGTTTGCTAAGAAAACACTTTTAAAGACTGCACGTAAAGCTGGTTTTAAACCAAAGCAGTCATCTAAAAGACAAAAATACGTCTTGCCAAATATGAACATGATTACTAATAATAAGTACATGACATCACCTGGTCGAATGAGTTTACCAGTTACAGATAATAATGATTTAAGTCATGATGATGATCTTAGTGGTAAGTTAAACATTTAATATTTCTGATATTCCAATAATTCTCAGTCTACTTACATATACCATCCTTACAGTAGATGATTTTGAAATTCCTGGTATTGTAACTCAACCACCAACTGATGCTAAAACCTTAGAACGATTATCGGAACGTAGTTATGTCAGAGATTGGTATCGATTAGGATTGTATTCAAATGGGCCACACAATAATCGTAGAAATGAACCATTTCGATTATCTTCTGTGAATTGTGCCTATATGATTTGCAGAAGTTATCCTGCACTTCTTATAGTTCCCTCATCAGTATCAGATGAAAGTATTCGTAGATTTTGTCGACTTTATAGACATAATAGAATACCTGCTGTCACATGGAGGCACCCAAGAACAAAAGCACTTTTAATTAGAGGTGCTGGTTATCATGGGAAAGGTGTTATGGGCATGCTGAAAGCTCATCCAGCATCTGCTGGTAATTTAAAAGGTATCTATTAAGAAAGTGTTTTGAAATGTGTAATTTTTTATAATATTCTTAAATATTTGTTTTATATTCTTAGCAACATCATCAGAAACAACATCATCTTTAGAGCAAGAAAAATATATTATGGCTCTTGTGGCTGCTACTCCGTTATCTGCGCTAAGACAAGGTTCTGCATGGGGAATGTCTGATAGTTCTCTTAGTATTGATTCTTTATTGTTAGCTGCTGAAGATCGCAATGCTACACCCGAACAATCACGACGAAATCCATTTAATAAAGCTATTGGAACATTAAGGTATGTACGTATATGTACCTCTTAAATTTTATGAAATCAATAAAAGATTATTTAATTAATATATGTGTTATTCTTTACAGTTCATCAGGAGGTAAAGGACCTAAGAATTTTGGTCGTTGGGGCTCATTAAAAGATAAGAGACATAATTCCCAAGTCTCTTTAACTTCAGTTCATCAACGTGGAACTGTTAGACATTCTGCAGATTCAGACAGTGGTACTGAATGCGTTCATACTTTCCAACGTGCTGCATTATATATTCTTGGTGAAAAAGCTCATATGAAAGTAAGATAACTTTAAATTAAATTTTTTTAGTTGTATATGATGTAATTTCACAAAATTAATCGTTTGAATGCAATAGGGTGTTAAAGCGGAATCAGCACCAAAAACAGACTTTATTCCAGTGGAATATTACGATGTAAGACATACCAAAGCTGCATTTAAGAAACTTATGCGAGCCTGTGTTCCTAGCTCTCCAAATGTAGAACCTGACCAAAGTTTTTATAAGTATGCATAATCTATTTAAAGAAAATATGATTTCATTAAATATAATTTCTGATAAATAATGTTCGAAATTTCAGATTAATTGAAAGTTCAGAATGGTTACAACAACTTCAAAATTTAATGCAATTAGCTGGTGCTGTAATAGATTTAATGGATGTTCAAGGCTCATCAGTAGCTGTTTGTTTAGAGGAAGGGTGGGATACCACAGCAACAGTGTGTTCTGTTGCTCAAGTATGTCTTGACCCACATTATAGAACTATCGAGGGTTTTCGAACTTTAATCGAGAAGGAATGGCTCGGATTCGGACATAGATTTGGGCACAGAAGTAATCTTGCAGCAAATTCTCAAACAACAAATTTTACGCCCACTTTTCTTCAATTTCTCGATATAGTGCATCAAATTCAAAAGCAGTTTCCATTAGCATTTGAATTCAACGAATATTACCTAAAATTCTTAGCATATCATTCGGTTTCTTGCCGTTTTCGTACATTTTTATTGGATTGCGAATTCGATAGAGTGGAATGTGGCATTACTGCTGTTGAAGACAAAAGGGGATCATTGACAAGTCATCATAAGGGTGTAGATACAGGTAGTGATGATGAAACAATTTATCCTGGAGGTAGATTAGCAGGAACAAATACAGGATGCAATCTTGGTCAAAGCATATTTGATTACATCGAAAAACAACACGCACGGTGTCCCTTGTTTTATAATTTCATGTATACTCCCAATACTGAAAACATGGTATTAAGACCCGTATCGCATTTGCCAAATCTTGATATTTGGCAATATTATTTAGAAGAAGAACTGGCTCATGGACCTGCATATGACTTGGAAGTATTACAACAAGATTCCCAACAAGAAGAAGAAGCAGAAGCTGCTGATGGCGTAGTTAAAAGTAATCGCAAAGTAGTTACACAAGGGTAAGATTAAATTTATGTTATATTTTCCTCCGTTTTCAAATCATGTTATTTATATTATGATGTATCATAGGTATGATGGTGTAAGTTCAATGGTACCCGATCAATTTTCTCATCTTTTAGAAGAGATACATAGATTAGAAACTGAATTGGGTCATTTACCACAAAAATGGAAAGTTCTTTGGGACAAACTTGAACTGCCAAATACAGATTCACTTGCTGTTAGTAACAAACTATACTGTAACTATTTAAGAATGATGTACTCATCTATGGATATATAATGTAAAAATGATAACATCTTTTATTCTATATATAGAGACACGCATCATTTAGCACTGCATTAGTCAGATATCACGGTCGGTTGATTCATAAACGTTCTACATTAGAACTACTTTTAAGAGGCAAACTTGCTAGTGGAAATACTTCTGGAAATGATGGTTCCGTTTATGCACATCCCCATAGGTAATTTTTATATTCATAAAGCTTTGTTTAAAATGAAATAACTGAATACTGAATAACTTTATATTCTCGTTTTTAAAGGTTTGAACGATTAGATTCAGCTACACCAACTCACTGTGATGCTTGTTCTGGCGTATTGTGGGGGCCAGTAAAAGCTGGTTTACGATGTGTGGACTGTGGCCATGTATGTCATGACAAGTGTGCTGATGCAGTACCAAAAAATTGTACAAAATATAAGGCAGTAACTGATAATTTACAAACACATACACTTACGCGAAGCGGTGGTGATAATGGAAGCGTAAATTCAAGTACGAATATTACATTATGGCTTTATAAACTTTTCTTGTAAACTATAATTATATGATTGAGCAATGTTATATATTATTTTATTTAATAATATTAACAATTCACATCTAGGTGTTACTACAATACAAACCTCTTCACAACAATATTACGAACAATTCTCTAGTAATGTTGCTGAAAATAGAACTCATGAAGGTTACCTTTATAAACGGGGTGCTTTGCTTAAAGGATGGAAACAGAGGTGGTTCGTATTAGATTCTATAAAACACCAACTAAGGTATTATGATGCTATGGAAGATTCTCATTGTAAAGGATATATAGGTACGTAGAAAATAATTCAAAATTGGAATACTATAGTATAAATTTATAAATATTTATAATTTTACAGATCTAGCTGAAGTAGTTTCTGTAACTCCAGCTCAACCAATGCCAGGGCCACCAAAGAAAACAGATGATAAATCATTTTTTGATGTAAATGTCTCATCTTGTATCATTTATTATATTTTCAAAAATGAAATTTCTATTATATGTCTTTATATTTGCAGCTTCGTACAAACAGACGAACATATAACTTTTGTGCTGGCGACGCAGCAACTGCGCAAGAATGGATCGAAAAAGTCCAAGCGTGCTTACAATAGCTTGATTATAACTCTAATTTAAATTGTGCAAGTGACTGATAGATTAAAACAGATTTTAATTTTGTTACATACAATTGTATAGTCTAATAGTACGTATTATAGACTGCAGTAATTTGCTTTAAATATTTTGAATCCAACAATCGTTGGAATGAACAGTATCATAAATTGAATGTGATGTACTCATATCCTTGACATAGCATTATTATATAAATGTATATTGTAACTATATATAATTACGTTAAGTTTTAATTATTTCAGCTGGAAGATAAAAGATCATAACATACTCAATTAAACGTTACATTTTTTATTTTGTTTATTATGTTTTTAATTTTAGATGGATATATATAAAACAGAAAATATGTTAAAATATTAGATGAAATACCTATTCTGCGAATTATTGTTAGCGTAATTACAGTTATAATTGGAAAAGTTACGACCTTGCTTGTTAAAGAATAGAACGCGAATTAAAATAAGGGCATGTTTTTTTTTTAAATCTCATGTAGTATTTGTTTAGTAAGTCTGCTATGTTTATTAGTAAAATTAAAAGAAGTCTCTTATATCTTTAATTTTTAGTTGAAATTATTCTCGCATTTATAGCACTTTCTATATGAAATATATAATCTTTTTTATGCTCGCGTTGCACATACCACGAATGGATTTTCAGATAAACAGAATGTTTAAATTTAGTAAAATAAATTAGGTACTTGCAATTCATTTGATACTTTGTTCATATTGTTATGAATTTTAAATATATATTTAAAAGTAGTGTTTCAAATTTTGTAATAATGGGGATTAAAATAAAAATTGCTTCATATTTATTAAAGCGTCTTTGTTCGATGAAGGTTACTTATATTTCAAATTTATACATTTTCCAAATAAAAAATCAATTTATAATCTATTAGTTCTCGTTACATACAGAAAAAGTAAAGTCGTTACTTATATACAAGATAGTCTATGGTTTAAGATTACAGGATGGAACCACGCCGCATACATATATGACCGTGTCTCCCACCATAAAGGATCTGACAAATCATCGGATCTGTGTCTACGTATTGCGTATACGACCGTGATCGTGAGAGTTTTTACTCCATGATTGGAGGGCGTTTTACTCGTAGAATTGTCAATGTTCTGTCAGTGAATAATTTTTCATACATTTTCGATTGCTTAAAATAGTTAAGGTATTTTAAAAGGAAATATTCTATTAGTAACATTTCTTAGTAATCGATCGTACCAATTGTCGTAAATGTTAATGATTAAAATTTTATAAACCTCGTAAAACGAAAGCATATAGAAAATAAGGGTGTTACAAGATTTTTAATTATGGTTATTATATGGTAGTTTATATATTTTTTATAAAAATATAAAGAATACTTTGATTTTTTATTGAAAGTGACAAAATTCTAAATATCTCATATTGTAGTTAGTATTAGTAGAATGCTACTATATATACATATATCTTGACATTGATCCAAGCTATGGTCTGCTATATTGAATCCTTATTTAATTTTCACACGATATTATTGTATTCGCAGTATATCGCTATTTGTTTTCAGAGTGTTGATTTAATTATCAACAATATTATTGTGGAAAGCTCTTCCAAAAATCTAAAATGACAGATTCAAAATATTTTACCACTACTAAGAAGGGGGAGATATTTGAACTTAAATCAGAGTTGAACAATGACAAAAAGGAAAAAAAGAAAGAAGCTGTGAAAAAGGTGAGTTAATTTATTGTTAAAATGCCCTAATTATTCATAATTTTGTATAAAATGGAAATAAGTTACAAGCAATAACAAAACATGTGACATTTTGATATTTTTTCAATTAAACATTTATATTTCATGAATAGTTGAGTAGTTTTATGCAGCATTGGTATGCTTTTAAAAGGCAATATATTTTTATAAAAGGTAAGTCATAAAAATCATTGTTAATATCAAAATACTTTGCTTTAGACATTTATAAGTTATAAATATACAATTTTTCTTGGTAAATCTGTTTCATGCTGCACAAAGAAAAGGATGAAGTAAAAGCATATAATAATTTCTCAAATTTGAGAAATTTTAATAATACTATAGTATATGCATTACATTAGACATTATATTTTAGGCATCCTTTTTTTACAAAAACACAAATCTATAATGAATTATTATTTGAAATATTCATTTTTATTAAACTAAGCATAAATTATAGTAGTATCTTTACTTAATTAATAGCAATATTATTTTAACAATCACAATCAGTATAGTTATTTTCAACTTTATTATGAATATTTTTTTATTACTTATTTATTGCTTATTCAAATATAATATTAATTATGTTTAGGTAATTGCATCCATGACAGTGGGTAAAGATGTATCAGCACTTTTCCCTGACGTGGTCAACTGTATGCAGACAGATAACTTAGAACTCAAAAAACTGGTGTATTTGTACCTGATGAATTATGCCAAAAGTCAACCAGATATGGCCATTATGGCTGTCAACACATTTGTTAAGGTAACGTAGCTTAAAAACTTAATAAATACTTACTATGTTTTATTAATGCACTTTTACCCTCTATATATTTTAATGACACTTGGATGATGTTGAGAGTCTCTGTCTGCAAAGAGGCAAGCTGGAAAAATGTTGTGTAGTAGTTCTTTTAAGTTTTAAAAATTTTTCAAGTAAATTTGACATTAATTTTGCAGCCTGCCTCACATCATGTACAGACCGTGCTTTGCAAATTACATCAGTTTGCACAGAGCTGTCTGCGTTATGGGACGGAATGTATTATTTCTTTTTCTTAATGAATTGCTTATTTTTCAAAGGGCACGAGACTGGAATTTGGCTGAATGAAATATGGCACTCATCTTAAATATCTTAAATTACATAAGAATATATTAATAATCTTTTTATTGGTTTGTGAGTTGTTACCACCAAATTCCAGTATTTTTCTTCAGTTAAGCATTGAAAATAGGAATGGAATTATAACAGTTGTAATATTTAGTAAAATTATTAAAAAATTCACTAAAAGAGCTCACAATATATGTGTTAGTTTTTTTAATATTAATGCACTAATATATTTTATGCTGATTTTCAAAATTGAGCATGGAACTTTTTCTACAAGCCATAAAAATGTTATTTATATTTAAACAGCTTATAGAAAAGTTGTATAATAACACAGCTATATATAATTATATTTAGGACTTAATTGGCCTTACAAAAAGATTAAATGTAAAATAACCTCAATGGTAGAATCAAAAATTTATTTTTTAGATATAATGTTTACCATATAAACAGCATGAATAAACCAGTTCCTTAAATGTTCATTTTATATGTATGACTGCATTATAAATTGCTGCTTGTATGCAGTGCATATATTTACACTATCTGCACGCAAAGTGTTTTGTTCTTTATACAAAATTTTAATCTTCATTGATAAATGTAATCAGTGTTAATTAAAATTAATATTTCATAATGCAATTATTATGAACACTTTGATGTATACATTTTTAAATGTTTGAATAAATATCATGTAACATATTCTTATGTGCATGACACTGAACTCTCTTAATGTGAAATTTATAATTTAATCTTAATTTATAAATCGCTATAAAAAGTAAAGAACTATAAACAGAAAAATCTTAAGATGAATATCTCGTGCTCTTTAAAAAATGATCAGTTCTGCATCACATTACATTAAATGGTTGATAAGTATAATATTTAACAATTAATCAAAATGGTGACGGTGACCAATTTGACCTTTTTCGTTCTGACACGCAAAAGGAGCTAGCGACATCTCCGATGACAAAGGTACCATACCACTTTCTACTTCGTTAAAATTCATGGGTTGAGATAGATAGCCACTGCTGTGACTAGACTTGAATCCCTGGCTTGCCCGATTTTTGCGCAGGATTGCGAGGACCCAAATCCGCTGATCCGAGCATTAGCAGTTCGCACAATGGGTTGTATACGCGTGGACAAGATTACTGAGTACCTCTGTGAACCACTGCGAAAATGCCTGAAGGATGAGGATCCATATGTTCGTAAAACTGCAGCTGTTTGTGTGGCCAAGCTTTACGATATTAACGCAGCATTAGTTGAAGATCAAGGATTTCTGGATCAATTAAAAGATCTTCTGTCTGATAGTAATCCTATGGTAAATAACTTAAATTTATTTCTCACTTAGTATCAACATAAAAATTATTATTTATTATTCCATTTAATTTTTATATTAGGTTGTTGCAAATGCAGTAGCTGCTTTATCTGAAATTAACGAAGCAAGTCCTAGTGGACAACCTCTAGTTGAAATGAATGCCCAGACTATTAATAAATTATTAACAGCACTCAATGAATGTACAGAATGGGGTCAAGTTTTTATTTTAGACTCCCTTGCAAATTACTCACCAAAAGATGATCGTGAAGCACAAAGCATTTGTGAACGTATTACTCCTCGTTTAGCTCATGCTAATGCAGCAGTTGTTCTATCTGCTGTTAAGGTGTATATCTAGAGAAAAATTAATATTTATAGTTAACATTAGAAATGATTATTTCATTCTTTAAAAATAGGTTCTTTTCTTATATAGGTTCTAATGAAATTAATAGAAATGTTACAATCAGAATCTGATTTTGTTGGCACATTAACAAAAAAATTAGCTCCACCCCTGGTAACTTTACTTAGCTCTGAACCCGAAGTGCAATATGTAGCATTACGAAATATAAACCTTATTGTACAAAAACGTCCAGATATTTTAAAACATGAAATGAAAGTTTTCTTTGTTAAATATAATGATCCTATTTATGTTAAACTTGAAAAGTTAGACATTATGATTCGTTTAGCTTCCCAAGCTAATATAGCTCAGGTTTTATCTGAACTGAAAGAATATGCTACAGAAGTTGATGTAGATTTCGTACGAAAAGCTGTGAGAGCTATTGGTCGTTGTGCTATTAAAGTTGAACCATCCGCTGAACGATGTGTTTCAACTCTTTTAGATCTCATACAAACAAAGGTATTTCAAAATATACTTAAAACAATAATTATTAATTTGGATGTTCTTATACATATTTTTGTTGTATTAGGTTAATTATGTTGTTCAAGAAGCAATTGTTGTTATAAAAGACATTTTCCGGAAATATCCAAACAAGTACGAAAGTATTATTTCAACTCTTTGTGAAAATTTGGATACACTTGATGAACCTGAGGCTCGCGCATCTATGATATGGATT
The DNA here is from genome assembly GCA_014825975.1 of Bombus haemorrhoidalis. Taxonomy (NCBI): domain Eukaryota; kingdom Metazoa; phylum Arthropoda; class Insecta; order Hymenoptera; family Apidae; genus Bombus; species Bombus haemorrhoidalis. The sequence goes on along the minus strand of CM026162.1, from coordinate 3,298,330 downwards.
ATTGGAGAATATGCAGAACGTATTGATAATGCAGATGAATTACTTGAAAGTTTCTTGGAAGGATTCCATGATGAAAATACACAAGTTCAATTGCAACTACTCACAGCAATCGTTAAATTGTTCCTTAAAAGACCTACTGATACTCAAGAATTAGTTCAACAAGTTCTTAGTTTAGCAACTCAAGATTCTGATAATCCTGATTTACGAGATCGAGGATTTATTTATTGGCGATTACTTAGTACAGATCCAGCAGCTGCCAAAGAAGTTGTACTTGCTGAGAAACCTCTCATTTCAGAAGAAACTGACTTGTTAGAACCAACACTACTCGATGAATTAATATGCCATATTTCAAGTTTAGCTTCTGTATATCATAAACCACCTACTGCTTTCGTTGAAGGTAGAGCAGCAGGTACTAGAAGATCATTGCCTGCTAGAAGTAATTCAAGTGAAGATTCAACTCAACATAGTGCACAACCTCATGCTCAAGTTATTCCTGCTCAAGATTCTTTAATAGGCGATCTTCTTAGTATGGATATTGGTACACAAAACTTTTATTGCTTACTAGTATTTCCATTGACCTTATAAATTGTGTTACATTAAATTGTGTTGTAGGTGGTTCAACTATGGTCACTCCAACACCAGCTCCTCAATCAGGATTGGGTTTAGACTTATTAGGAAGTGGATTAGATGGAATTTTGGGAGGGACTGATGCTGGAAGTAGTGCACCTGTTGTGTCTCAAACTACTACTGGGCTTCTTGGTGACATATTTGGTTTTAATCAAGGTCCTACTTCTTATACCGCACCTAAAGTTAATTGGTTACCTGCTGAAAAAGGCAAAGGATTTGACATATGGGGAACATTCTCAAGGAAGTAAGTGCATAAGACATAAATATTTATTTATTATATATATATATATTTATTTATTTTATAATGAGAGTAAGACTTTAATTGACTAATATGTTATAATAAAAATTTATTTTTATTCTTCAATAGAAATGGACAAATTAGTATGGATATGACATTTACAAATAAAGCAATGCAACCTATGGGTTGTTTTGCAATACAATTAAACAAAAACAGTTTTGGTTTAATACCAGCTGCATCATTGCAAGTACCAAGTCCTTTAAATCCTGGTGCTAGTATAGATACTAGTGTAATATTATCTACTGCTGGTGCAGTGCAACGAATGGATCCCTTGAATAATCTTCAAGTCGCAATAAAAAATAATATTGATGTGTTTTATTTTGCTTGTATTGTTCCTATGAATGTATATTTTGCAGAAGATGGACAATTAGATAAAAGAGTATTTCTTAGTACATGGAAAGATATACCAGCGCAGAATGAGGTATTAGTTTTCTTATCTATATTGTCATTAAATTCTCCAGCACTTTTTAAATAAGTGGAAACATTTAAATATTTCAGGTACAATACACATTAAAAGGAGTAATGCTGACGGCAGATCAAGTTGTACAAAAAATGCAACAGAATAATGTATTTACAATTGCTAAAAGAAATGTTGAAGGACAAGATATGTTATATCAATCTCTTAAATTAACAAATACTGTTTGGGTATTAAATGAATTGAAAATTCAACCAGGAAATCCTGATGTTACTGTAAGTTAAAACAGATCTAAATTTTTGTAGTTTTTATCTTTTAAAATGTTTAATAATCAATTTATTTCAATTACAGTTATCTTTGAAGTCTCGTTCGGTAGAAGTGGCACCAGGCATATTTCAAGCGTATAATGCAATCTTGCATTCTTAAATAGTAAATTAAACCATTTGACATTAAGTTATATCATATTTCACGCCTTAATCCAATAATTTGTTTAAATAAATCATTTTTATGTATTATTGCATATAACTTATCCAGCTGGAAGTTATTAAAAATATTTGTTCGTATTTTATCATAAATAACAAATTTAATATACTGTTAAACTTATCATAAATGGATGTAACTTAAAATAAAAAAAATTGTGTTAATTACCTACATTCATCGCATTTTCTATATAAAGGGGACGGGCGAAATGTATTTTATATATAACTAAGCTCACTCTCTTTTTTATAAACCATACGCTTGAGCTTCAAAATTATTGAAGAATAAGATTGTTTTACAGTTCTTATTATAAACAAAGCTGGGATATAATAAATAAAATTAATTTTATTCATTTTTACAATAATTCTGTTTATTGAATATAAAGAGAAATGTCTGTGTATATCATTATGTTGTTTTAATCGTGGTTACATTAACATTGGACCTTTCTCCTAAATGAGCAACCTTCTGTCAATCGTGCTTTGCCACCTGTAGATGTGCATAATATTGTACGACACCCATCACATTCTACCGATCTCTGTGCATGTGAAAAGATGGTTTTGATGGCATAACATCCAGGGCATTTCACATCCATAAAATAGCTATTCGGTTTTTGTACAAGTCTTTTTAACTTGTGCTTCCTCTTCTCTTCAGCTGGACTTGGATGAAGAAAATCTTTAGCAAGAGGCATTCTGCAAAGAATTAAGTTATTATAAAATATAAATTTTAGATTACCTTTTAGATTCATATTATCAAATAAAATGTTCTATGGTACTTTCACGATATGGTGCAATACAATAAATAATTATATTTTGGTTTGAGATTTATATGTCCTCAATTTTTAAATAAAAACTAGATTTAACTTAAAAATATAAATATCATGTACTCTATGAAACTTTACTTGTTGGTATTTAGATGTTATATGACACGTTATATGATATAATACACACATTCTAGTACTGTTTAGCAACGTTTATCTGACATATAATTTCAGTTTAATTTTAACAATCTTTAATTTAATCTATAGATAGCAAGTGAAAAATTTAAGCAATTAATATTAAATTATATTATATTTGTTACTCCATATATATTTAAATAATTACGATGAATATTATCAGTATGCGAATTGATGCTACATAAGTGTACATACTAATATAATAAAATAAAGTAAATGTAAATGATTCCTTCTGTTATACCCATATAGAATATAACTTAATATTTAGTCTGACGCTCTTACTTACGTAATTACTTCCGTATTTCGCTTTAAATTCAATAATCTCACTCTTCACCACGTGTTTCTGCAACAACGTTATGAACTGAAAAGAACACGAACCGACTGATTTTACACGAGCAAATTCCCTATTAATGATTTGCTGTTGCCAACTAATCAAATTTATATTACTCAGTCGTAAAGAAACTAAAAGGTAATATAGTCTGTCCAACAAGATAAGGCAGTAAATACAAACAAGATTTGATCGTAATTATTGGCTGCCGACTAGTGACATCCAACTGTTACGTAAAATAAAAATGACGAAATTTTCTGGGGCTTTTGCTAGATTAAAGTTAGATATAAGTTTAGTTCTAAAATAGAGTAAAATTAAAAATACTTATTAATATTGTTTGCAACACTTTTTTGTGATATTTTGTTCATTTAAATAACCCTTTCAATATATTAAAGTTTGAAAAAAATCGGAGATACTGACCAAATTGCTAACTATTACCAAATATTTAATATATTTTTAGCCAATTTTTTGAGCGCTGCAGTCAAGAACAAATATTAAAACGAAAGCATATCTAATATATATATGATTTCAGTCCCTAAACTTCATAGGCCATCTTGTGCATTGTTCAATTTAACTGTGTAAAAGTATTACTTATCATTTCGTTTTGAAATGTCAAAACTTGGTTGATTGATATCATCGAATATCCACGTCTTTAACGCGAACGATTATCATAAAGTGACTGCTGTCAAACACTGTTACGTACGTAGTTGAAGGATCACATACAAATTTTGTGTAACAAAGAACTTTTCAATATCTTTTATTAACCTTGGCCTGGTCATCATAACAGTAAGTATCGTCTTCAAAGAAAGTTAAAAATAGTTCCATTTTACGAAAAGTTTAACTACACTTATAAAATAGTCTTTTAAATTGAAATATTGTTCGCTCTGCGTAGTATATAAAATTTCGTAACATAGTGTTTAATTTTTGTCTATTACGAAACTAAAAAGTTTTCTATTTCTCGAATTATTTAGACATTTCATTTGATGAATACGCAGTTAAGATTAAGTGCAATTTTGTAATTGAGGAATACTGTTATACCGTATGGAAATTTCATGGACAAATTTCAAATTTCAAATCGTTGGTAACCTATCACTTTCAGATAATGATTGAATAGAAATGAGAACATTATGTGAAATAGTAAAATTGTATCAAATCACATAATTTATATGGACTAAGATACATTAAGTAATAAAATTCCGTGAATAATTTTGATCTGTTCAATGTTGACATGTTGAATCAAATAAGAATGTAAAGAACAATATACAATGCATCTACTTTATGTTGGTACATTATATCAAGAACTGTGTTGATTCTGTGGTTAGTATAATTTTTATCAAATTTATGTTTTTAAAATAAAATTTGAAAATTCATTATGTTTTACATATATATACATAAATTACAATATAATATAAATATTTAATTATAAAATTATATTAAATATAAAAGTATATTAAATTTATTATTGAAACTTTCAATATTAAAGAATATGCGCGAAACCTTAATCCACAATATTTATCATTTCAGTACACATTGTTTTGGCAATTTAAATTACAATAATGAGTAGTGAGAATTTACAAGAACATCTATATCAAAATATTGAAGATATGGAGCCACCACCATCTTTGCCTACTTTCCAAAATTTTAGTCATTCATGCGTAAATGTATGGATGGAAAAAATGAATAAAGGAATACTGTCATGTACCCATTTTAATGAGCACTGGAGAGTCTGGGTTCCACGGATATATAGTCCACAACGAAATACCAATTGTCTAGATTGGGTTTTTGATGAAGAAGCAGCAAAAAAAGTACTTTTTAATACTTTAAAAGAATTTATTTGTAATGGAGATCCAAATATTGTACTAAAAGAACTAAGTCAAATGGATAATGTGATATGCGGTAAAGTGTTCAAAATGGGTGAGGCTACATATAGTTGTAGAGAGTGTGGTGTGGATTCAACATGTGTCTTGTGCGCAGATTGTTTTAAGCAATCAGCTCATCGTAATCATAAGTATAGAATGGGTACTTCTAGTGGTGGAGGATTTTGCGATTGTGGAGATATAGAAGCTTGGAAAAAAGAACCATTTTGTAACACACATCTAGCTGGAATACAAGCTAAAGAATCTCGTGGAAATAAATTACCTGGAGATATAGCAGAAAGAGCAGTAATAACTTTTGAGGCAATTTTAAGATATTGCCATACAATGTTATCTTTGGAACATACAATTGGATTACCTCCTGATTTGTGTTCTAATAATACAGCGGATGATGATTATTGTATAGGAGATTATTGTACAGTTCTTTTCAATGACGAGACTCATACATTTGATCAAGTAATTAGTACTCTTATACGCGTTATGCATTGCTCACAAAGAGACGCATTAGAGTTTGTAACAAGTGTTGATAGGGATGGCAGAGCTGTTGTAAAATGTGCAGAATTCCATGAGTGTAAAGAATTACAGAATGATATTGAAAAATTCACATCGCGACATAGCAATCGAGCATTAAAAGTACTTGTAGTTCATGCTCATGTAATTGCTCACCAAATATTTGCTATGCTACTTTTACATTGGCTACAACAATTTATAAATCCCTGTGAAAGTTTTAGGGTGCTTTTCAGTAATGTTGCGCTCAATACAAAATTACCAGTTATTTCCATTGTAGAAGGTATACTTATGAAAGATTCACAATTATGGAAATCTGCAAGAACAGCATGGCACAGATTACTAATGTCTGGAATGCTTATGGAATATGAAAGCAAAAGAGCTCTAGCAATTGTTTTTACGTATAATTACGGTTCTATTATGAAAGATTACATAAGAGATGATCATGATCATTCATTTTCTATTGTCTCATTCTCTGTACAATTATTTACAGTTCCAACATTAGCACACCATCTTATTGCACATCATGATGTACTGTTTATCTTATTAAACACATTTATTTCGGAAAGTTCACGAAGATGTAATGCAGCAGGAAAGTTGGAATTTGAAAGAGATACTCCTAATACTTCATTTAAAAGAGCTCTATATATGCTCCAAGATTTACGATATTTACTAAGCTCCAAACCAGATGTTTGGACTGATGAATTAAGAAAAAGCTTTTTACAAGGACTTTCACTTTTGCTCACATTACTTAGCAGTATGCAATGCATGGATTCTGTAGTGAGACAAGTTGGTCAGCATATGGAATATGAACCTGAGTGGGAATCTGCATTTAATTTACATATTAGACTATCTCCAGTTATTAGTCTTGCATTACAATGGTGTGGTTCAGATCAAATTGTTCTAATAAAAGCTTTTCGGTTAGTTTTAAGAAAGCTATATGAACAGCCAGGACATGAGATTGGTCCACCTCAAGTGAGAGAATTAGCAGATCATAGTGCAACGTGTCTCCAATATGATGTATCATCTGAACCAGTATCTATACATCTCCCACTTTCCAGATTTTTAGCAGGTCTTTTTCCATATCTTGAAATGCATGACTTACATTTTCAGTGTGCAGAGTTTATCAATCATACAAAGCCAACATTAGAACAGATTATAGAACCGGTATTAGCAACTCAAGTAATGATTGCACAAGTACATAGTGGTATGTGGAAGAGGAATGGATATTCATTGTTGAATCAGTTATATTTTTATCACAATGTTAAATGCCGTTCAGAAATGTTAGACAGAGATATTATCTTGCTTCAAGCCGGAGCATCTTTAATAGAAAGTAATGAATTTTTGATCCATGTTTTAAATAAATTTAATCTTTTACAATGGGCAAGTTCAGACTTTGATGTGAATGCTGTCAAATATCTTGAAGATGAAAGTATCAGGCAAACTTTAGTTGAAGAATTTCTAGGATTACTTATAACAATAATAGGAGAAAGATATGTACTTGGAGTTGGACAAGTTACTGCTGATGATATTTTGAAAAAAGAAATCATTCAACAATTATGTATTAAACCTCTTTCTCATTCAGAGCTTAGTAAAACATTATCAGATGATACATATTTGGAAACTGAAATGGAAAAGGTAATACAAGATATTGCAGATTTTAAAAAACCTTCACAAGTATCAGGAGGGAAAGGTGTATATGAACTAAAACCTCACTTATATTCGGAATATAATGTTTTCTTTTATCATTATACAAAAGAGGAAGTAAGTAACTCTGAAGAAACACAACGAAAACGAAGAAAAGCTTTAGGAGAATTACAATGTTGTCCACCTCCTAAACTTCCTAAATTAACAGAAGTATTTAGTTTAGTAACTAATTTATTACAATGTGATGTTATGTTACATATTATGCAAATTGTATTAGAAAGAGCACTTAATTGTAAACCTCGCAGATTTTCAGAATCACAAGTACATAAAATTTTACATCTTATTGGATATGCTCTTCAAGAACAAGAATCTGGTTATTATCCTTTTTTTGCTTTTACAACAAGGGCTGCAAAGTGGAAAATCTATAAATTGTTAGAAGGTTTATCTAGTACTCCACGTATAGAAGCTCATAAAGATTTATTAACATGGATTTTAACAAAATACAGAGAAGTTGCTGGTAATACTCCAATGGATGTTAGTACAACACCTACTGCATCACGTGCAGAAAATGTTGAAACTGATAAAGAATGGAGAACAAAAATGGCAGCAGAAAAACGAGCAAGAATAATGGCACAAATGGCTGCTATGCAAAAACATTTTATGAAAAAGAATGCTGAATTATTTGAAGAGGCAGCTTTAGATGTGAATAAATCTAATGACCAAGACTCTAGTATGAATTCAAAAAAGTGCCCTCAAAAAATACCTGTTGCTGTTGGTATTGGGCAAACATCCAGAATATCCGGTGAAGAAACTTATAAAACTTGTATTTTGTGTCAGGAAGATCAGATTGTAACAGCAGCTGGTCAAGCAATGGTGTTAGCTGCATTTATTCAACAATCTACAGTTCTCTGTCAACACAGAGCTAATACTAATGAACCTGATCCATTATATCTTTCTGCAAAGCTTGGTGCATCACCACACATTGGTACTTGTGGTCATGTAATGCATGTTAATTGTTGGCAAGAATATTTTAACAATGTTCTTGCAAAAGAGAATAGAAGACCATTCCGTTTGCGACAACCGGCAAGTTTTGATGTGGAGAAACATGAATATCTTTGCCCACTTTGCGAATGTCTCAGTAACACTATCTTACCTCTTTTACCAGCTTTAAGAACATTACAACCAACTCCTCAAAATCAACCTGAACTTGATTTTCGTACATGGTTGGAGGCTTTAAGTATTACAATGCAAGTTAGATGTGGATTAAGTGAAAATTTACATAAACCAAAATGTATTCAAGACGAACATGATCCGACATGTCGGTATTGCATAATGCCAGTTCCATGTCATATACAAGCTATTCGTAATCAACTTGGAAATGTTGAAAATATGTTTGAGTTAAATTATAATCAAACTGGTCCATCCATTTCAGAAAATTTAATATCTACAATTCAACTTTTTGCACAAGCAATATACACAAAAGAATTTGGCACCGAACCAGATGAAGATGATGAAAGAGTACCATTATTAGCATGGAAATCAACAGCATACAGTATTCATGCTATAGAATTTCTTCTCCGTGACATGAACAAACCTTTATTGGGTGCTTTGTCATCTAGACAAAGAGACAGTCTAGAAGGACTTGCAAGAATTTCTGCTGTATTAGGATCTAAATGTCAATTACGTACTAGTACAAAAGTGACATGGACAGATAGGGATATTATCCAAAATAATGCAATTTCTCTTTTAACTCTATTGTTAAAAACTTCACCTGAGGGCCCAAGTATTTTCGATTGGGATCCATTTGGAGTGCTTATTCCTTTAATTAATTCATTTCCTAGTCTTTTTTGTACAAGCTTTAAGGCTGTACCATCAATCATTACTGGCGGAATATTTGAATTTTATGCCTTGCAGCTTATATTTATATCCCTAATAGTAAAAATATTATTAACATCAGATTTTAATGAAGAGATGGATGTAGATAACCCAGAGACAACTGAAAATACATTCTCTGAATCTATCTTAACATTGGCTCAAGTTTTAAACATTAATGTTGGCACTCAAGTAGTTGCTAATATATGGAGACGAGTTACAAATGCTTCTTTGCCTTTTCTTAGATGTTGTGCTCTCTATTTTCATTACATATGTGATGTTCCAGCACCAGAAGAACTAACTAAAATAGATGGAGCTACATATGAAAATATCTGTGCATATTTGGGATTACCGACAACGTGTGATGAATTAGTAAAGCCAAATTTAGATATAATTATAAAATTAATAAATATTTGGAAAAGTCATCCCACTGTTCAAATGCATCTGTCTGGTGCTAGTACAGTCACTATAATAAAAGAACCTTTGAAAGTTAACAGATTAGTGGAGCTTCCAGAAGATTATAGTGAGTTGATAAACATGATATCATCATTTACGTGCCCAAATAGCGTCCGTGAAGATTCTAAAACACCGACGCTGTGTCTAGTATGTGGCGAAATGTTATGTTCTCAAAGTTATTGTTGTCAATTTGAATTGAACGACGCACTGGTCGGTGCGTGCACATATCACGCAAGTAAATGTGGAGCTGGAGTAGGACTATTCTTACGAATACGAGAGTGTGAAATTCTTTTCCTAAGAATCTCGAATCGAGGATCGTTTGCTTGTCCGCCTTACTTGGACGAATATGGAGAAACAGATCAAGGTTTACGAAGAGGGAATCCACTTCGACTGTGTCATGATAAATACAGGCAACTGAATCAAATGTGGTTAGGGCATGGGCTATATGAATCCATATCAAGGGCTATTGAATCTTCAAGTAGTCCTATGTCAACCCGGTGGCAGCATCTATAACTATTCTAGGATTTTTATGCTCTAGCCTGGACATTTAGTTATGGATACTAAATCTATATTTAGCAGAAACAATCATAGCAATAAATACTATGATTGTTAATTATCTGTTTGATCATCGAAAGAAACTGATGAAAACTATTTATTTTGATGATACAGTGTGGATGGCTTTGTATATTTAAAATGATTGGATGTTATTCTCGTTGCAATGTCCTTTTAGATTATTTCAGAGTTTACGGAATTTTCTATTATTGTGTAAATTAAATATAAATTTCTTTATAATTATTGACAAATGTTTGAATATTGTTGCTTGTAGAAATTAGTTTGTAATATTATTTGAATAATTGTCACATTGTTTACAAAATTCTAGGATCATATGAACAATCGAAGTTGTATAAATGGAAAAAGTTTCTGTATTAGCTATTTTAAAATACTATTAATGATAAATATCACTTTTTGTGTCATTTCACATAAATTTCATAAAATACATCGAGATCATTTTATGTTATAAATTGTTAAATGCTTAAAAGAATCGAGTATATAAAAATTTGAAAGTTATTGCAGTAATTAAATATTTATTTCAGTTTTAGAATTTCTTAATCAGTAATGCAACACATACACACACACATAGATAAATGTTGAAAAATCATAAAATACTAAAATTATTTCCGTAAATTCAAATAAATACTGTGACATAATATTTGTTTTCTCATTGCTAGTCTTTTAGTTTATTTGATATAATAAAATATATAATTTGATGACACCTACATCTTGCATAAGATTAACTTTTTTATATTAATTAAATTAATTTCTTTTGTATCTAAAATTGCAATGAGTTAACTTGTATATTGTACAGTTACTTAATATAAATTTATTTATGTATAGGTTTATAATATATTTACATATGATATATATAAATATTACTTATATTCTGGATCAGTTCAGAAAGTTTAGAATCCTTAATTAATAATACAACCAGAAACTGCAATTATAATTATTTTCAATTTTGCTTATATGCAATAAGTTTTAACAAATAGCATTAGTTTGTAATGACATTTAAGATGTTTTAATAACGATTTTATTATTAATAACAGAGTCGTTATCATTTATCATTTTCTTTCTTGGAGTGCAATATGTACTTGTTGTTTTATCTAATTAAAAGTATGCAGTAAACGTTAATAATAGCAAAAAGATATTTTACATCTGCGAATATTAAAAAATTTTGTTTTAACGAATTATTTATATATTTATAATAGATTATTTTATGTTACATTACAAACATTTTCAATTTAATTAGTGAGAAAAAATGTTCAGTTTTGTCAATTATGTATAATATCTGATAATACATATACGTATTACCATTGACTAAGTATAGTATAGATCTATCACTCAATATACCTTTGTGTTATGCTTCCAGAGCTGCAGAGTTCCCTTACCATTTTATTATCGTTCCCAGTGTTATCGATTCAGTGTAGAATATTATTAAAACGTTTGTAGTGGTTGGAATTAAAACAAAATTTTATTATGAAATCATTGATTAACTATTTACTATGTGTGATATAATATGATTAAGTATTTACTATAATCGATAATGTCGCATGTGACTCGAAAATGGTACAGCGGTCAATCAGGTCAGATGACCCGCGACTCGTGGATTCGTGAACCATCTTCGTGACAGTCTTGATTCCCAAAATGTAAGACACGAGACACGACATGACACGAAAAAGGATTGCATCTGTATGCCAGGTGTATTCTATATTGATTCTGTACTTCTTCCGTAACTTTATCATTGATTTCAGTCATTTTTAGTCGAAGGCTTCATAAATATTGAGCATGTATGAGGACATTTGCCTTTCAATTGTAATTGACTGATTCAAATGTACATTGTACCTTGATTATGGGATTAATATAAATAAATGATAAGTAGGCTTCGGTTTCAATCTAGAAATAGCTTTATACGTAGCTTTTTTCATCATGTTTCTTAATTTAAAAATATGTAGTCGAAATTAATCAGCTTTGTCAGTCGCTATATAGGAAAGGCATGGTTTTTATCACGGAGGACTGTGGTTTCTATGAAGATACAAACATTCAACCAGTTTCATCTTTTTTCTAATGCCTTAAACATTTCATTTTTCTAAATGATGATATTAATATTCGATACCATTGAAACAGCTGGATAACACAATGAACTAAATTTTCTATATCAAAGCAATGAAATAAGAGGTAATTATATTTACAAAATCAGTATCTTCATATGTTAGTTTTAATATTCAATACAGTAGTGGAAACATAGAAATAAAATTCCATAAACATTGGAATAAATAGAGATTACAAAGGCAGCCCAATGATTAACCTCCTAAGATAATGTGCATGATAAGAAAGTTTTATAAAATTCATAAAATGTATGACAACAATAATTTTTTATTTCTTTTTAAAGAAGAAGAGAAAAAAGAAAAATTTTGTTAAAGAAAAGCATAACGTTTCTAGAAAATTCGTTAATATATTTCGATATTAACCATGTGAGAAAACGCGCAGTCGCAGAAGAAAGTAGAGGGTATTATACTCGGCCGACAAGGGAATGGGTCGCAGTGTTGCGTAGTAGGAAGGAAGATTGTTTTATTGGTAGCAGGATTTGTTTTTTAATCTTATGAGAGGAATCAGTACGATGATGAGTGACACCGGTTCACGTATCTACGTGCGCTGTGTGAGCACATTAATGGAAAATGTCAGGACTAAGTGTACGAGCGGTGATAATGAATTGTGATCCTAGTAGTTGTCCTCGTTTGACAAAAGAATCCTTGTCGAGTGTCCGTCTCTTTCCTGGTCGTTTACGTTGGTACTCGGTAATACCGGTTTATCGATACGGTCAACCGTGGAATGGCAGCAGCCTTAAAAAAGAATCATTCACGCAGAAGGTTGGCCGCCCTAACATTTCTTTCGAATATCTCTCTCGATGGCAGCCACCGCGATACCAAACTAGCTGTTCTATCGCGGAATAGTGTTGCTCATGCACGTACCCTGAGTGATAGTCAGGCTCATCAGGTTGAGGTTCGTCAGGCTGATTTGACTGTTTCTACTGAAGAAGTTGTCGATGACTCTACAGAAGAGCATTTAATATCCTCATCTGCAAAGCAAACAAGCTCTCCGCAATTAGTGCCAAAAAGTGGTGAACACAATTCATTTAGTTCAAATTCTGACGGGGTACTGACTCCTGCAAAGGCAGCAGTGGCTGTATTCCTAGAACAAGAAAGAAATTATCCACAGCTCTCTACTGGATTTCATAGTTCATTCAGAGAACGGTAAACAATTGTTTGAATTTCTTTAAATGTGACCTATACTCTGTTCCACCTTACCAAAGATTATTAACTTTAGGCTTGATTTTTTATAATTTCGCAATTTATATATGTGGGGTGTGTCTATTTACAGAAACTAAATCATCGATTGTTTATATTATAAAGATTTCCTTCAGTTGTTTTGATGTTCTTTATGAGATAAAAAGTAAGATAAGTTCTACTTAAAGTTGTTCATAAATATTACATAAACCTTCTTACATATAAATAATTAAATTGTTGATTTTACTATATACCCTTATTGAATTAAATAAATCGTTTTATATAACTAGAATAATATCAATTGATATAATTATTCATTCCTAATAAAATTAATTATAATTATTATAATTTTCATTATTTATGATTATTATCTATATGTATGCAATTAAAGAATAAATTTTAAATAATAAATTGGAATTCTATTAAAAGTTATGTAATATACAATGCTTTTATTAAAATAATCTTCTTTTTTATTACATAGCTATTTCTTACAATTATTACAGTTAATATTCTATACGCAATGTGTTACATATTTTGTAATATACTTAATAACATGTCTTTCATTTTTATCATTTTTAATGTTTTGTACATTAGTAGTAATCTATATCAGTATTGATTTTATTGATTTTATAAAACAAGTAGGAAATATATTCATTAAAGATAAGAAAAAGATAAGAAGAATGTAAAAGATACAACATAAGGATATATATAGAGAGAGTAGCACATTTAACTAGTATTTGTCTTATTTTTCAAAATAATATTAAATAAGTTATATGTTGGAGTGATGTAACTCCAATAGTATAAAGCCAAAGTACCAAATGTTCAATGTTGTAGTTCATTAAAAATTATTATAACTTTTTCTACATATAAAATTAATATTTATGTACATCAGATGATAGATTTAGAACTAATAAAATCTATATTCCATATAATATTCATTCAGTAATAACATTTTGTGCAATATTCATATATTATTAGGAATAGAAAATATAAGGTATTTGTTTCTGTTTCTTAGTACTGGCACAACTGGCAGTGAATATTCTTTACCTGAAAGGCGAGTTGGTTCTTTACAATATAAAAAGCGTATAACTCATCAAACATCAACTCTTTCGGAAGATATAAAGCATCAATATAATAGTTCCAATGAAAGTATTGGTTCTTTACGTTCAAAACCACAATCTTCAAAATCAAAATCAAAGACATCAAATAATATACAATCTGGTTCTGCAAATAGTGGCATAATACCAGAAGTTACAAGAGAATTGCGTTTAATGCAACGACCTGTAAATGGTTATAAGTTTGGAGATGATAGATTGGTTTTGGTTTCTAATAAACGTGTGCCATTTCTAGTATTTTCCGCTCTTCCATATAATAAAGGACAAAGATCCAGTTGGTAAGATAAATATAATAAAAATTGAATAATGCTATATTTAAAATACATAATATTTCTTGTATTATAATATAACTATAGATCTTTTTTTCTTGTAGGTCTGAACTGCGTAAAGATACAGGACGAAGAAAAAATATATCTTCACAGAGACCATTATCAGCAATTAATGATAATATTGACCCTTTTGGTTTATTGGGAATAGAGCGTGCTAAAGACGGCCAGGTATTTAATTAAATAATACAGGGTGACTCTTTTACTAGTTAATTCAAAAGCATTGTTATTGTAGTGATAATATTATATTGTTTTATATGATCTGTTATAAAAAGCTGATATTGGAGAATGTCATTCACAGTCTGATCTGCAACACTGCTTTTGTTAACTAATGAGATCACTTTCTACATGTAATGAACTCATAACTTTAAATTCCTTAAATTTTAATTATTTTTAGGAAATATCTTATGGGCAGTTGCTTGTCCCATCTAGACAGTTTCAAAAGGACAAAAAGTTACATTTTAGTGATAATGAGGCAATAGAACTTATACCTAACAAACATCCTGTAGTTTCAAGGTATTTATTTTGTGTAATTACTTAATATATTTCCACTCTTGTCTAGTATTTTATCCCCATTTCGTAAGTACAAATATTTTGTAACATTATATTACATAATTTTGAAAAAATTTTCTATATAATATAGTATTTTTATATATTTCCTGTTTCACATATTTTCATTCATCTTTCATATTTCACTTATATATTCTCACAGAATATGCGTTGCACAATTTTTTTTTGTCTTGTAACGAAACTTTTCAACCATATTTTGCAGGACAAAAACTATTACATGGAATGTGGATCACTCTAAATGGTAAAACATATAAGCATATTGTACTAAAAAAAAGATTTATATTACAATTGTGTACAGTAGAAAATACGAATTATAATTTATATTGTTAATTAACTTGGCATAGATTTCAATTTTTATTAGTATATAACTATGTATACTTTTTTCAACACTAAATACATAGCACATGTATTATAATACAGGATTTGTATGATTAGTTTCAAATAAAAAAATATGTTCATTATACATATAAAAAAAATCTTTGTTTGAGTGTTAATTGAATTTGTATTGCTATTGTTAATGAAAAGTAATTAGTTTTGTGTGAATATCATATCTTTATTAAAAATAGAAACTTTCATTTTAGAATTGGTGAATAGATAAAATATTTGCGTATCATCATTAATATACATATCATATACATTTTCATTTATATGTATACATATAATCATTTTTAACGCATATATCTTAACTAATTTTTATTAGTTATTCTTAGATTTATTATGCCGTATTATGTATAAAATATTTGAAAGTTATAACAAATTACACGTGTTTGTTACTTTTCCATGCTGTACTTTGTACATTGATATCTTTTCCAGGTGTCTATCATATGATACAGCTACATATCGTACTCAGCATTTAACGCCCGAATCTCCACCTCTATCTTTTAATACTGATTCTAAAGGTATAGTGTATAAATCATTTGAAGTAGTAAACAAAATAATATATAATTATGAAATATTTCTCTTTGTAATTATAGCTTATGATTGGGATGAGCAATCATTACAATACAATCCTAATTTGTTGGATGATCCGGAACTCATAGCTGGAAAGCATAGAACATTGCTTACATTTACATCATACATGGTATATATATATATATTTTATAAACTTGTGATATAATGTACAATAATATATTTTTTAGTAACTAATTATCTTTCATTTTTTATATAGGCATCAGTTATTGATTATGTAAGACCATCTGACTTAAAAAAAGAATTGAATGACAAATTTAAAGAAAAATTTCCGCATATACAACTTACCTTGAGTAAATTAAGAAGGTCAGTGTTAAAAAATATGACGTTATCTATAAATATGTAGTACTTTTTATATGATATTTATTTATATATTACAATGATATATACCTATAGTTTAAAACGAGAAATGAGGAAAATAGCAAAAATGGAATATGGTATTGATCTCCTAACAGTAGCAATGGCTTATGTATACTTTGAGAAACTTATTCTTCGAAATGTTGTTACGAAACAAACGCGGAAATTATGTGCTGGTGCATGTTTGCTTCTTGCAGCAAAATTGAATGATGTTAAGGGTGATGTCCTCAAATCATTAATAGAGGTATTTATTTCATATGTAAACATTTGATATCAATATATTATATTATTATTATGTGAATCAATATTATATGGGGAATACTTTTGGATTAAAGTTTTATGCGATTTACAGAGAATTGAAAGTGTATTTCGTCTAAACCGCAAGGATTTAATTACATCAGAATTTGCTGTTTTGGTGGCCTTAGAATTTGGTTTACATCTTCCAACATGGGAGATATTTCCACATTATCAGAGATTAATATACGAATCTTGACCTTCTTTCACGACGTTTTTCTTACGTAGGCCCAGAACATTTTCTTCATAAAGTTAAAATTTCCGAAACAATTATGAAAAGTACAATACATAGAGTTTTTTTATATAATAACGTACAAAATTATAAATAAAAGGGAATAAGAATTTAAAAGTAAATAGATACACTATGGTTACTAACTAATTTATTATTCTGTAATATCGTAAAAAAATATGTTGGTAACAGTTATAAACAGCTTGATAGGCATGAATAATTACAGAAGGGATATTATAAAATATTTCATTTTTTCTTAATATGACTATTTACAATAAGTGGGCTTTAATAATACGAAGCTATGATTATATGATAAAGTTGTTTAATACTTCGTAAATTTATAAACATGCGTATTTGTAATTAGAGTAATTGTACGGAATGGCGGAAATTGCTGCATTGTGTGTTATTATGCGTAACAAGCTGTAAGAATTGCAAATAACAGTGTATACTTTTGAAACATTGTAAACATTCAAATATGTTCCAATCTTTTAAGTACTTATTTAATTTTTAATTTGTTTCTAATGATCAAAAAATTACGTTATGTATAGTACTTAGTGTAGTTAATAATTCCCTTCTGAGACACAATAACTTATACACAAAGATGATGTTAATTATACAAAGTGGTAGGTAACCTGACAAACTTATAAAGAGGAAACAACAAATGCTAAGTTTAGAGTCAATAGAATACTTTTAAATCTTAGAGATATCAGTTGTAGTGATTTAATCATATAAATGTAAATGCTTCTTCCAATTTTTATAATATATAAATGAAATTATGTTTCTGAAGCTTTTAAAGTTCTAAGGTTTACTATAGATATTAAAAAAATATTTTCGTCCTTTAAAAAAGTTGCATACAAATTTTATTGTTTCACGAAAAGTTTATCTTAAAACATATGTATTTAAACATTTAAAGATTTTATTTAAATATTACAAAATTTTATTGTTGTTTTAAATTGCTTTTAGTTTCGTAAGTCTTTTAATATATGATAAATATCTAATTATAGAGTCGTTATTTACTGGAAAAAGGTAATTATTAAACATCCAATTATAAAAATTAATATTATTGAAGAGTAGAAAAATTATAGATGAAACTACCAATGAAGTACTTTGTTTTAAATGTAATGAAAATATTTACGAAGTTAAGTTATACTTTTTCTTATTATTCATTATTTTAATTGCTTTTGCAGCAAACTTGTGATGTTTTAAAATGATAAATCCCAAACGATGTCTTATTTTTTTATGTTTGTTGGCTATTAATAGGATGAATAGAAGAGAAATTGGCAAATATATTATGTATTATTAATTAATATATTGTATATTATATATATTATTAGATATCTGACATAAGTGGAATCTTCTCTGGATGAAAACTCGATCGTTTTTTCTTCTTGTTTTTTCCTTTTTTTTTAATCTAGTCAAACCAATTCACAATTCAGTTTAATTGCTTCTGTTTATAGCCTTTAGAGTGGTTCATTTTTATGAATTAAAGTTGGGACAGAAAATGATTACACAATATTAAGTAATAGTAAATTATTATTTACTGCATGTGCTTAAAGTGCTAATTTTTGCAATCATGAATAACAGTTTGTCAAAATAAAAAAGTTACAATCATTTTCTTAATTCAATTATGTCTTACAACCTTTTCAAAGCATTTGAAATATATGAGATTGTATCTATAATTTAGATTCATGTAAATTATAATATTGAAAAGTATGCACACTAATAATATATATGTTGCTGCTTGTTTGATTAAACAAATTACAAAAACCATATTATAAATTATTCAAAATTCATATGATGTATATCAATATTATCAAGTATCTCTTAGAATGTAAAGTAAAACACCAGAGAGATGCTATAATAAATCCCTTTGCATATTTGCTGTAATCGTACTTAGCAAATTTTCAGAGGAATATTTTGTTATAAAATTAACTTTACTCAGATCTTCTTTTTTGTTAGCTTTCATTTGCATACATAAAGAAGCACCAAAGTATTTCAGTTCTTTAAATACTGTTTTCACAACAAAATTTTGTTCTGCATGCTTTATCATAGAATTTTACTTGCAAATTTAAATTTTGAAATATGTGTTAGCATTAAATAATATGAAAAGGGTACTTTTATAAAATATGTAGGAATTGTCGGCAGTATTTATAATGTTTTTTATATTGATGTCATGTCTTTATATTAACTTTAATAGAGATTGTGTATAAAATTATTATGTATAAAAATTTCTATTTTAATATATCTTTAGTTTTATTCGTTGATTAATCTGTATTGAATAGTAAATATTTTTTTATTGTTATAAATAGTACAATAATTGTTATAGTATAAAAAAATAACGAGCGTGAAGAAAGCCTTAAAGTCTTTATTGTTTATGTTAATAATATTTAAGACAGACTTTGACTGTATTATTTCAAGAGATTGTTATTACGCGTAAAAATATACGCTCAAATTAAAAGAAAGTTGTTAAAAAAAATTTTTTTACGTGTATTTCTTTCAGTTTACGTATGCAACTGAATGCCAGTAATATATAATTCAAATCAGTATATATCTTAAATTTTTATAATTTTCATAAATCTATAGTGTTCATCCTATATTAATTACATAATTTAATTTTTTTTAGAAACTACAAGAAATTGCAGAAAATTTCATATAAATACTGCTTTTTATTGAAGGAGGTTTATTTGTGCAAAAACATAAAGATTAAATTTTAAATTGTCGGATGTATTTTTATAGTACATAAAAAGTTATGTGTACAAACTACGTTTTTGTAATGTTATTGCTGTTAAATTTTAATTATCGTAATATCGAATTTCCGTATTGTGTTTTAGTAGACTTTTCCGATATCGATTCGCAGGATTTAATCATTGTAAGGATACGTTACTGGTAAGGATTATACACTCTTGATCTTCAGAATTGAGGGTTATTATCTTTTAATGTTAATTCTAAACATTTATAATATTATTGATTATAGTTTTTTAATGATTATCATGGAAATGGTAAATCATTATCCTTGCCTGTAACAATAAAGCAATGATTGTGATTTTCATTACGAACCAATATATTTAGTGAGATTTAGTAATTAGGTTATAGATGTAGGTATACATAAATATTAAACATATTATGTACAATAATTTCACAGTCAAAGTGGACTAGGCCCACAATTCTTTATTTCTAGTTTGAACTGAAGTTATTCGGGTATCATTGAGCATAGTTTCAAGTTTGTGCCATTATTAATTATTTACTTTACATAACTTTATTTAAATTGGGGAACAATTATAAATATTCGTTTTTGTTTAATTTGCTTTCATCCTCGACTGATTTGAGTAAAAATATTCGAGATGTGTTGTATATAATTCTTAACATTAGACTAAGCGATGTAGTTTTATAATATCATAAAATATCATGTTCAGGGTAATTCGATTAAAGATCCTTTGACTGTTTGTTATTCGATACTTTCAAGCTAGTTCTCCCAAAGTTAGTTGAAATGAACGTAGTCTACTACAATTGTGAACTTCCGCATTAATACATCAAATATTGTACATACTTATTATTGTACGTACTTATGTATCTCATACATGTCCTGTGTGTGCGTGCTCATGTGAATATTTATTTATACTTGTACAGAGTGATAGCATTAAGACTGAAAACTTAACGAAACCAGTTTTCAGTTTCCTCTTTCGATTTTTTTTAATCATCATGAAAAACGCCCATGATGTAATAATTAGCCGGTAGAATTATGAATGGAAATCTAGAGGATGACGGACTTTGATACGACATACATTTATAAATAACGATTTGGTAGACAATGAATTAAGATTTGACCAATGGATCAACGATTTAAAAAATATCTGTTCATCAGAGATTTCTGTATAATACAAACACACGCGCGCGCGCGCGCGCGCGCACACACACACACAAAAGTAGTCCTTTACGTTATGCGATATAGTTTTTATTTGCGTAATACTAAAAAAAGTATTCGTATTAACGTTTAACTTATTACAGTTGCAAATCATCATTCTCAATATGTTACATCAATTAGCTTTGTGAGATCGCGAATATAATGCTGTGATTACTTAAAGAAGAAATCGATTGAATCTTAGTCGCTCACAAATTTAAAATGGTCGTTTTATCTCGATTTCATACTATAATCAACATTGCTCTTTGCGAACTTTTTCAGTGACAGTTTTTGGTAAGCGCGGCATATGAATCTTCTTTATAAAATCATTTTCTTCCCAAGGCAAGTGTAGGTAAGATAAAAATGAATGTATAAAAAATATTTAAATCGTGTAACGCAAATTATGCTTATCACATTTCGATCAGCTGTTCTTACTGATTCACTGAAGAAGTTATTGGAAATAACATCTGAATTGTATGCACTCACGGTACGATAGCCAGTCAATTGCAAGATACTTTATCACATTACAATATAGTATCATAGGATGTTGTAAACAGCGATTGATAGTTTGTGTACGACTCTTTTAAGATAAATTGGATAACGAATGTATAAATACAAATAAAATTTGAAGAAAGATATTTAAAAGTTGTGTTAAAAATTTTAGATAGCTTCCTAATTTAAATTTTTCCTACTTTAAACCCTTTGTTTTTCTTGCCCTTTAAAAAAAACTTTTTACCTTTATATATGTTTATTTAATATTAAACACGATAGTACTGAAGTAATTTCAAACTCAAATCATTTTTGTTTAACGAATTATTTTAACGCGATGACGAAACTTCACGCTAATCGGACGTGCGAATCGCAGTTGGCTAACGCGAAAAGAACGCGCGAAGATGTAAGGAGGAAGCGCACAGACGCGAGTCTTCAAAGCGTGCCGGTGCCCACGCGCGAAAATCCATCCGGAAACGCCACTTTATGTCCTCTTCGCGATGGTTCAGAAATTAACTTTCCTCGCGTTCATACTGGCGTATTACCTACGGAAAGTTTTTAATGATTTTGCAGACAATTACAAGTAAAATTACTTTGGAGGGTTTTCGTTTGCTACCTCTATAGGGTTCAGTTTTCGAATAAGTTTAAAAGAACAAATACCAAGGTTCGCGTTTACATTAAATAATTAATTACTAAAAATGTTACAAAAGAGCAACTTTATATAAAAAAAAACTGAGACAAAATTATATCGGTTGTAGGCGAAGAGGTACAGATGTTTTGTCGCGTTCTACGCAACATCTACAACGTGTCACGTTATCTTGTTGTATATCGAGGAGCAGAAAATTCTTGTCTCATATGTGTTTATTCTCAACTGTCCTGAAATAACAATAGCTTCTAACTGTTTCTACTAACGGGTATAACTTATCTGAAAGTTTATTTGATATGTGGTGATTTGAAATTTGATGATTCGGAGATTTTTGCGAAACACATGTTACAAGGTTCGATATCGTGTGTCTTTTTCTTATCCTTGAAGATAACATTTATATATGTTTGTAGAATTGTTTAGTTTGAAACTTTTCCCTAACGTTGGTGCATGTTCTGCGACACTTGTGATTTTGGTCAAGGATTTGGTGGTAACAAATAAATAAATGAATAGTTTGTCAGATGATCGAACAAGACTTCCGTTCGAGTTCACAAACATTCGCAGTAAAGTGGCCACTCCAGAACGAAGGTTCTCGTTTTCGTCCTTTAACGCCATAAGATAGAGAGTCCACTTACCCTTCTTCCTTCTGTTTATCTCTCCTTCCAAAGGTTTCTGCAGTAGGAAATCTTAGACGAAAAATATTTCAACACGATGTTAAAAAGCTTTATAAATCTAGTCGTCTGAAGAAATTATAATAAATATATATAAAATAAAATTATTTCTTGCTTATTAATATAATAATTAAGTAATCCACGTATTTGTGAATCAAAGAAATTTAGATTTAAATTCAGTTCGAATCAAATTCAATATAAATTTAAATTTTAAGAAGTAATGCAAGTATAATTTCATATTAATGTCTATCTAATTGGGTGTATGAAATCGTAAAACACGTTTCATGAGAATATCATTTATATTTTATGTATTTTTACATATTTTTATTTTTTATGTATTATACTTTAAATTATGAAAGAGAAAGATGCGGCATCGGCGAGACGTGAATTATGATTTTATTTTTTCGCTTGTAATTCAAGTAACCACCGTCTTATTATGGGGCGCATAACTGTCGCGTGCGACGGACAGGAAGTGAGCCGTAAAACCTATTTGTCGGCTTCTCCATACACACTTTTCCGTGCTTAACCGTACCTCTTTCCTCTGTTCAAAGCTTCTAACATTTAAATCCTTTCCAGATTACAGGTTTTCGTAGATTTACATGAAATATTTATGAAAATATTTATAAAAAACAACGATGAATTATAAGAAGCTAATTGATCGAAATAGAGATCTATGAGAATTTATTACAATTTGTATACTTGAATTTTATAAAAGAATATAAAAATGCTTTATTATTATTTTAACGTCGTATTTATATTTTCAATTCGGATGAACATGTGTTTCTTGCTTTTATTTATTAAATTTCTTTTTAAGAATATAAATTCCTTTTAGGATAGCGACGATTGAGCCTAATTAGGTATTTAGGATTAAAAGGAAAACGATGAATAGAGCGTTAAGTCTACCTAATCGCCGAAAAGAAAACGGTTGAATACCGAAAGGACGTAAAATTCTCAGAGACCCCCTGCTGACGAAACTTGAAACTGATCTGCTAGCAGGCGTGAAACTTTATTACTGAAAGAGGATTACAGTATCTTTCATGGTGATAGTGATACTATCGTTTCCTTAATTCCGTAGATGGTGAGCACCAGTTAAGATCGATATACATATAATTAAATTATGAAGTACATCCTAATAGACTAAATATTTTAATATTTTATATTCAAGAAATATCAAGTATCGTATAAATATACGAGCACTGTTTTGTGAAACGAAAATGTTAAATAAATTTCGCGTTTATCTTTTAAAGGAAAGAAATGCACGAAGAAAACTTGTAGCATCTGTTGGTTTGCAAGAAAACATTTCGTTGTTAGATAAACTGTAGTTCTCAGCAGAACGAATTTCTGTCCCTTTTCGAAAACAGCTGTGTCTCTTTACCGAAGTATTCCCTGGCTTTCTTTATTAAGAATTTTTCCCCTATTTTAAATATTATATACAGTTAAAGTTTCGAGTACCCTTTTGGAAATTGCCTGCAGAAATTTCCCTGAAACTTCAAAGCACTCATCTAAAAGTTCTTCTCAAATTCAAATAAAAAAAGAAATTAGTAAGAGTAGAAATAATAAAAAATCGAATGACATCATTCACTGATCTTCCAGTTTAGAGGACCAGAATTTAATTCTGTTACATGCAATCATCAAGTATAATCAATTACATAACATGAGTTAGACTCTTGATTTCATTGAAAAAGGAGCAAGAGAGTGAAGACGAAGAAAATATGTTGACTTATATCCACCGATAGTAAGCAGGACAAGTTGCAGTTCGAACTCGGTGATACTCGAAGCGGTTACGATGACACGATCGAGAGACATTACAATACTGTCATAAAATAGGAGGACTACAGGTAGCCGGAGCTGTCAGGTGAAAGCGCGCGCGCTTTGTTGTGGGTATCGCTTACAGTTAATCCACAATCCAGAATCCACTACAATGGTGCGATGACCGGCGTCGTAGGCGGTGAGGGGACGCTTTCTATGCTGTAAAGAAAAAAAGCAAAGCGACGATAGAGGCAAGAGCGGTAGTGGAGGAGGAAAAGGGCACATAAGGGAGCGAGAAAAGCGTAGATTTGTATCTCGCGGCTCTCCGTTTCGTTCCGTTCCTCTTTGACCGCCGACGCACCGCGGACGGATTCTTGATTTTATCTTCTCACTACGTCTCGTCGCCGAGACTCGAGAACAAACTATTAACGGCCGTCTGCTCGCCCGGATTCCGTAATTTATGGTGACGATTCCTCCGTTCCCTTGTACCTAACGACTCGGGCGTGCATCGTTCCTTAATGCGATCGTGTGCTAAGACAGCGATTCACTCGAAAGTTTCAAATGCGCAGATCGACCGCGTAAATCTCACGCGGACTCGCGCATGCCCTATGATTTTTTTCTCTCGATTACATTTATTTCTTTTTTATCGTAAAAGAGGAAGCCTTTCTTCGATGATGGTGCAACTTGAGTAATAAGAAAGGAAATTTTTGTGTCATTTGTTCATTACTTATTGTACAGATAATAGGCCGATATATCTATGTAGATTAATCGAGTCACACAACAGAAGCCAAACTGATCTATATTGGATATAAACATTTAGAATAATTAAACACTAATTATATCCTGCTACTAAAATTATGAAATTTTATTGAATATGAAATTGATCATTTTGGCATCCGTATAACTTAATAGATAAAGAAGGATCGAATCTACATTTTAAAAAGGACAATCTATTTCAAGTAGTTCAATCAAACAGTGAAAAAAATTCATATGGAAACATCCACGCGAGAGAAATTTTAATTTAAGTGAGTTTAGATACTATTTTGTTTTATGGTTCTAAATCCTCACTTCGAAAATCAATTTTTGTACAATTCTTTATATTAAGTCTCATTTTGTGTACGTTATATTTGACATTCATTTCGATTCACTAATCTAACACACGATTGTATTGTGGTTGTATAGGTATAGATATGTTTCGCAGCTACTTGTAGCCAAGCTGGAATTGCATCGACCAATGGGATCAGCGTGGGCGCGGCACTCTTGTGGTGGGAAAAGAGCACCGACCAATGGCAGAAGGAACCGTCGAATGCAGTGATGGATTGCTGCAACGGAGTCGTGTGCAATTCCGAAACGCATGTTCAGTCATCGCTAAGCTTCAATGCGGAGGACTTGGCTCGAATAGATATTTGTACGATTTGTTGTGTTTTGGTGACATCGTGCAGTTAAGTGATATACGTTCATCGATCGAAAAATGAATTCGATGATAACTATGCCAATGGAATTGCAGCTACAACTGATACAACATCAACAAATGCTCTTTCGTCAACAGCAGCTAGCTCTTCGACGACATAGATCAGGTTAACGAAAATATTTTCACTTTCATAATTTTACGTTACGACAAATGCAGGTTGATATAGATATTTCTAACTGTATGAATTGTGTCAATTTCGCTTCGATATTAGAAATATCGTATTAAAATTTGCCATTTGATGTTGATCAAAGATCTGATTAATCTTTTATTACTGTACTTTTCAAGAATACAATCTTCAGTACCGTCCGATACTGCGAATCGTAAAAAGAGTATCATCTCACAATCCTATTTGTATTGTAATGTTTGTATATCCTGTTTGATCTTTTTCTAACTTTTATGAGTTGTATGTAAAGCCAACAAATTCTGGTTGTCATTTTTGACCGATTATTTCTGATAATTTTGTTAATCATTCCCCGAAAAGTCTCTTCATTTATGTTATCGTCGAAATCTTATTTTAACGTCGATGTTGTAACCAGAGTAAATAAAAAAGATATTCATTCCACACATTAATGTCTACGGACATTCTCACAACAATACTAATGACCAAAAATCAATTCCAGCGTCAAAAGTAATCCTCACAGTAAATTCAAAAAATTCTTTCTCTTGCCCCCATCCAATCTCGAGACCGACCTCCTATGTCAATCTCTCCAATTCATCCAATTAAAGTCGCGCGGAATGCAGTCGCGAACCGCTTAAACATCTCGATCTCCATCGTTCACCTTCGTATATAATCACAAATTCTTCAATTTCGTTGTTTTTCACGTGTCGAGAAATGGGGACGAATATCTTGTGCGAAGAGTGTGTGTATAATACGCGTCAAGTTGTCCGCGGAGGCGACATAGATCCGCGGGAGTTCCTCTAGGGACCAAGATGAAAGGCGCCGACTTTCGGTCGAGCGGACAATCGTTATCTGTGCTATACAACGGCTCGGTACCGATGTCCTCTCGGTAGGAAGAGAAAGAAGATGAGCCGATGCCCGCAATTATCCTGGCCGGGTCTAATGCCTCGACCGCAGAACCGCGAGACAAGTGCAGGGTGAATCGCTCATGCGGCCAAGCGACGACGCCTCTATAGATCCACTTGGAAAAGGTGTTCTTCCTGGCATTCGAGTTACCTCATCCGCGCAATTTCTTGTCCCTCTCTCGCTGATCCAGTATCTAGGTGGACAAGACTGCAAGGATAATGATTTTGTTGAAGATTCTACTGTTTTCCCTTTTTTTTTGTTCCTTTCCGCCCCTTCTTTTTGCGTGAACGGTTCGTTTCGTGTTTTTCACTACGAAAATATCGTCCTTCTTTTTGATCTGTCCGTAATGACGTTGCTTTGGTTATTTGTTTTTTTTTTTTGTCTCTTACGAGAGTCATGGTCCCATAGATTCGTGGGAATTCTGGTTGAGAAAGCTGACGAACCCTGAAGAACCCTGAAGGATTCTTGCCGATTTACGGTAGAGGTAGTCTGAGTTTGTTGTTAATTTCATTTTTCATCGACGATGTCTGAATTATGAAGATACTCATAGATATACGTTATGAAAAATGTACAGAGAGTTTAGTATGATTTATTTAAGAAACGAGGGTTGGGAAAATGGAAAGGAAAATCAAGATCTGAGAAAATTGATAAATTCAGACTGAATTCAATAAATTAATAAAAGTTTTATTTGGATGTCTTTCAGAGGATATACCAAATCCAAACATGTGGACGTTGCAATGTTTAGGTGGAGGACCTCCACTACCTTCGGAAGTGAAAATTGAATTGCAAAATCGGCAATTGTGGCAGCAATTCCACGCCGAGACCACAGAGATGGTGATTACGAAGGGAGGCCGGTGAGTGTACTGTACAGACTATGATTTTCAATAATTATACGTTTGATAATTTAATATTAGCATACCAAATATTCGTATAAATATGATAAAAATTAATAATTATTTGAAAGTGGAAATTAGGATATAACAATATTTTCTTCTTTTCTTGACATATATTACTGGGACTTTCTACCTTGGATTCCATTGGGGTTGAAATGGCCCGTCAGGCGCCATGTGACCACACCCTCCGTCGCTGTCGAAACCTTTACCGTCTCAACCTGAAAAAATGTGACCTATCCCTCGATTGTTTCTATGGTCATCACAGTTTCCACTTACTAACAAACAGTTGGGTTTGGTTCTTGTTGGTTTTTACTTCACTTTGTAAGCCGTATGCTGTTTAGGGATTTAAAAATGCTTTTATTTCAACTTTCCGTCTATGATTCACGTCTGATTTTTCTTTTGTCTGTTTTGTCGAGAGATAAAAGGACTATCACGCACTAATAAAAGAAACATTCAGTATTCTTATATGGATAAAAACTTGTCTGAAATTAAAAATCTAAACTTTTATGCTTTGAGATTTCATCAGATTCAATCTTAATAAGATCTCAAAGTTTTCACGATGAGTCAAATTGTTCGAATGCAGTTTTCGTACTATACGCATAGTATCGGTTAGAATAGGCAAGTGGACGCTTTTAAGGAGAAACGCTTCTAAGCGACGACAGGCCGATTAGTTTCACGGAAGGTAGTCAAGAAAGATCGTAAAAGTAAGGTCGTGACGACGTGTCCATGTTTATCAATGACACCGATCTCCGAATCGTTCTTCGAAGGTAGATTTTGCGAGAAAAGTCGTATAAACCGGACGGATGTAGGACGAATCACACTTCCGGCTGTTCTATGGCGGAAATGATCGAGCTACCAGTCACTCCTTTTCAGATACTCAGGCGTATCTATGATAAGATTACTGGGAATATTGCGTTGTCTCTCGCGCTAGATATTTCGCTGATGTCAGCCAGATGGCTTCGTTTCGTGAACGCGGAAATGAAAGGGGAGGGAAACGCCAACGTGATGTGAATGCGACAAGATTCTTCAAATATTTCGTAACATCCGGTCATCTGGAATACCTATATGTTACGAAATGCAAATAAGCTTTTCTCGGCTTGCGTATGCGCACGAAATTCATTTTAAGGTTTTAGCGAATAACTTTGACGTCGAAGATTATTTGGAGAAATTTCTTTTATTAATAAATATGTTTATTATTCCGTAACCAATTTTTCCGTCTATCCTATCGCTACTTTGTATGGACCAATTATTAATCCTTTAGAAGCATAACGGATTCAAATTTACAATTTTGATAATAACATTTATGAATATGAATTCTTATCCGAATTTTAATTTGAACTATTTGAGTTCTACAATAAGGAGAATTAGTGATCTCTTATACATCAACTTTCGTTCTTCGACAGGCTTAAATAAATGAAGTTTTATTGTACATCCTCCATGTCGCATAAAAATATCTTGCCCTAATCGAAGTAGGGATGTTGTCTAAAAATTCGTATCTTCGATTCTATCTTCTATCGCAAAAAGCAGTATTCCATGGATAAACAAGATAAAAGAAATGACTGGTCGGTCACAAGATGATCTGTGGGCGGTCGGGATTTTACAATAGTTACAAAGGTGTTTGTCCGTCCTCATATTCGTGCCTTCCGGTCCCCAGCTACGATTCTTGCTTAGCGAGAACACCACGTGCCAACCACGTGCACTCCGTTACAGGCCTCGTATGCACCAATCAGTATTCCGTGACACGATCGACTCGTTTGTTCTCGTCGTTCCCTTCTAGCGGTCTTCGATTTGTTTTGTTCTTCATGATCGGTTATCCTCCTCTTCTTCTTACTATTACCTTGGCCTCTTGCTGTTAGCGTCCTTGCGTCAAAACCGATGAATAGGTTCACGGAGAAAACGTGCGTTCCAGAAGTAATCCCGAAGTTTGGTTCATTTTCTCTACTTCTTCCTATCCTTCTCTTTTTCCCTTGCAACAAGGGTTTGCTCTTCAAAAGCGGAGATAATTAATTTCACGTTTTGCCGTGATTCGCCTGTTACTGATCCGCTATGAGCATCTTTATCGGCTTACGAGTTTATGGTAGTCGTCGGGGTTAGAAGAAAAGCTGACCGAAATTAATGCTAAAGGAACGTCTATGTATGATCTTGAGGAAAAGTATATAGGATTTTTTGAAAAATTCGTACCAATTTCTAAGTAGGACATTACGAATGTTTACACTTTTGTGAATTAAAGAATAGGAGTTCAGTAGAGATTTGTTTGTCCCACTGAACGTTGTAGCGAACAGTATCCTTTGAGTATTTCATGTATTTAAATCTATGAAATTTAAAAATGTATATGAAATAACAAAAGCATGCTTATAATACAATATTAAATGAACGAAAGAAATCTCTGCTAATATTTTTTAAAGAAACTGAATCGATAACGTAAGTGAAGGTATATTTATAATTCGAGCTGCCGTTCGGGTATAAAGTCTAATGAAGTTCAAATTGTACCACGTGACTTTCGATTCATCTAATCTACGAGATGAAAGAAAAGCGGGGCGCGTGCTACCGTTCTGCACTCGTTGTTTTTATCGCGCTATTAACAGCATTATCTGGTTGCTCGATAATGTCGAGAGGCTTTTTAAAAGGACCAGACGTTCGCATCATTGGCGCACGGGTCTTCCAGCAGACGTCGCGACGGCGTAATCCTCCACTTATAAGGGCGCCACTTTTAGTGGATTCAACGACACAGAGCATGGCGTCGATCTTGAGAATATATCATTTCAACTTGAAATCAATCGATGAATAATTGCTCAATAATAATAAATTTCGTGATAGAAAATTGGAAATACCAACGAGATGATTCATTGGGATTCCCTTATTATAACTATGCATTGTCTTTATAGTTTTGTATTGTTTTCTATTTTTATTCTCTGACTTAAATTCATAAGGAGGATACGTCTTTATACGATCCTTCTTTTAAGTCTTCAAATATATCGCAAATGTAAAGAATCAAGTAGCAATTTCGAAAATGGGTACAAGTTGAATTTCCCACTGCTAATTGCGTCCATTAGTTCAGATACGTATCTCCCGTAGCTTTAACTTTGAAGTAATAAACAGTGAAGTAATCGAAGGTTAAAATGAACTTTTCACAAGTTTAACATACTTTTGTTCACTTGCACAATATTGACTGCTAAAGGTAGTTAAAAAATTGTTAAATTTCTTTGATAATTTCGTAGAGAAAATGGAAGAGAAATAATAGAATCATATTCATAACATAAAATCATACAATCATAAACTTCGGTAGAAGTGAATAAAAGAAATGTGCGAACAAAGGAATGGCTCAAAAACTGCAATTAGGTATGCAAACGGCCCGAATCAGCGCAGATTGAGTTTCGGTGGTTTACTCACGGGATTATCCGCGAGTTTGAAATGTATACACGAGGGAGAAAACTTGCAGTTGGGATCGAAAGATAGTGGTCGTGATGTTTTAAAAAGTCGCAGGAAGTAACAGACGTTCGAGTCGTTGGTTCGGCGACGCCCACTCGTCGCCGGCACGTTAATGACCGAGAATATTCTGTCCCTTCGTCCTCCTGTGGTTTACTTATGTTACCTGTGTGCGAAAAGTTTATTTGATTTATCGTGAACAACGTTGAAAAGTTAAAATGCCCAAAGCACTCATGGTGTCGGTGAAATAACTTTACGGCTACAATTTAATTCGAAGTCTTGGTCTCTTATTTGGAGTTCATTTCATGAAATGTGAGTGAATCTTATGTGCTTTTTGATTGACAATGTCACGACGTGGCTTATTTAAGTTGATAATAAGTTGGATTTATACGCCTATTTACATTTAATTAATAATCCTTCGTCATTCTAATTCTTAATATTCTTTTTAATGAACGATAATTTTTTGAGAAATCCGAATTCGTTAGACAAAATTATTAAAGTGAATCCTTTGTGGTTTCGTTACAGGCGAATGTTTCCGTCGATTCAGCTGGCAATTACGGGATTAGAGCCTCGTGCTCGTTATTGCGTTCTTCTCGAAGTGGAACCGGCGTCCGATCGTCGGCACAAGTACGTCGGCAGCGGTGGCGGATTGGAGAAAACTTGTGGGAATGCAAGAGGATGGACGTCGGCTGGTCCAGCCGAACCTCAACCACGAATCGATCGAAGAATTTACTTGCATCCGGATAGTCCGGCAACTGGTACGCACTGGATGCAGCATTCGCTTAAGTTCGATAAACTAAAGCTGACTAACAATGCTGTTGATCCCAGGA
This sequence comes from Bombus haemorrhoidalis, assembly GCA_014825975.1. Classification (NCBI taxonomy): domain Eukaryota; kingdom Metazoa; phylum Arthropoda; class Insecta; order Hymenoptera; family Apidae; genus Bombus; species Bombus haemorrhoidalis. Next base: position 3,266,081 of record CM026162.1, on the reverse strand, counting down.
ATAATGTGAGTACCATTTTTATCTATTAATTATAACAATTTATTATAATTAAACGAAACTTTAAATGCTATCTATATTTGTGAGAAATGAATATGAATCCTTTCATTATGTAATTGATTTCAAAAAATATTTGTAGAAGCCAGAGAAATTAATTATTGGATGTATTGATGTCTTTTCCGACTCTTTGCTTTTTGATTAAAAAGAATGTCTTTTGAGAAAAGGCTTGACGGAAGTCCGGGAAAGGAAACCGAATGGTAGCGGCATTCCATTTATCTAGATGCCCCGTGTTTGGACAGGCCAGCGTGTCCTTAAATGCTCCTTCTTTTTCTTTCTTTCCGCGTCTCTGGTTTCGACTTTTGCCTACGGCTTGCCTCGTTGCTCGAACCGCATGCGGGAGGTCGCCACACACGGATCCACCCTCTTAGCTACTCGTTTCACTTCCGATTAGGACCCATTCGAAAAAAAGCAACCTCCAGTTAAAGAATTCCGAGCGATACTTCGTTTACCGTCAATTAGCTCCTAACTTTTTGTCCACGGATCGTTCTTTCGATATTTATTTCTCTTTAATAACACGCGACAATATTTCTGCTCTCCCTTATATGTATTTATAAAGAACAAAAGAAGAAATATATTAATATTATTCTATCATATATCTTTCTTCAGTTATCTTTTTCATTGCGATATTTTATTGCTAATATTTGCACTTCAAATATTTCAAATTTATCGACTTCTTTTTTTATTCTCACTTCGTTTACTCTGTCAAATCTTTCTATCGATACAAAATATTAATATTTTACAGACCTACATCCAGTTAAATGTACATCGTCCACCTTTTTCTTTTTCGGCCTGAGTCAAATCATATGCCTTTTCTAATGCATTAGGTCAGTTAAATAACAGGGGTCTCTGTTAACCAGGTAAGGTGATCAAACTAGTTTCCTGACTAGATTCCGCACGGAAGCCAGGATCGGGATTAGAATCTCGAAGGGAAAACGAAGATGTTGCGTACACCTACCTTCTAGAGATTTAAGCTACTCAAAACGGTGCCAGGTACGTCGGTTTCGGTCGTTGTCCGTGAAGAACGAAGATTAACACGCTCCACGACACCCTGTAATCGATATACCTCCCTTTCTCTCGGCGAGTGGGTTTGTTTATGCCTCAACAGAACGAATCTTGGCAGCTGGCACATCCATGGCGCCCCTTGTCATTTCTTTCAATTTTTCACCAATATCCCGGAAATTATTTCTGCGGATCTGCGTCGCTTTCAATACCTATGGAGCGATTATTAAAACGAAGAGGTTTTTCTTGCACGCGGACTTCCTTTGACGAACGGCCAGTTTTTCAAAATTCCGTCATGAATTCATTAACATTTTTGTGTCGTTTCACTTTTCGAATTTGATACTCTGATTGTATGCAACATGGAGGTTTTTTTTGTACAAATTTAAGAAATATGTGTTATATTGTTTAATGTTATAATGTTAACAGATGGAGATATTTTATTTTGTTAAAATTATTTTAAACTTTGCTTCATTGCAAAGAACTTTGTTGGAAGAAGGCGAATAGGTTAAATCCAGTGATCCAGGGATACAATGAAGTAACGCTAAAGTAATCGAAGTGCTATTATGCAGCTTTGTGGTTCATGCAGGATTTTGGATAGGTCGAGTGCGTGTGATTCCGAGAAGGTTGAAGGGCCAGTCTGGTTTTCAAGAATCGCGTCTGTCCCCACCGTCGTCGGCATCCTTAGCAAGGCGCCAACTTATCTCGACGAAGCGGCGCTCTTTTAGCCGATTCTTCAAACTAATTACGAATTTAATAAAATTCTCTCCGCTGTAAACTAGTCGAATGAAGGGAATCCCTTCTTCTTTACGACAAAAAAAGCGGGAATCTCCACTAACGTTTGCGTTGTTCTTGCTATACAATAATCGCAGAATGTATCGAGTGTATCGAATAAACGATGTGTCATTTATTTTGAATTAATAAACAATATAATATCATTTCTATGTTGCTAGATTTTTAAATAATTGAAACACAATTTGTTGAGTAAGTATATTCTTATTTCCAGGTTGTTCTGACATCTATGCACAAGTATATTCCGCGGATTTGGATAATTCGTTCTGATGATGCAACTAGATTGAGCGATCTATACTCTCATCCAGCATCAGCGTTCAAGTTCAATGAAACACAGTTCATCGCTGTAACCGCCTATCAAGTAAAATATTCATATAAACTTATTTATAATTCCAATGCACAGTAGTAGTTTCAATAATTTTACATGAAATCCTATGTATATACATACCTGCGTATATCAATCTAATGTAATTTTTCTAGAAACCTTTTTGTACCTTTCTGTTTTTAGAACGAGAACATCACAAAACTAAAGATCAACAACAATCCCTTCGCGAAGGGATTTCGAGACTGTGGTCAATCACGTTGCAAGAGGAAATTCCAGTCGGAGGCAGAAAGATTGAACCGCCTGGATGACGACGATGAGAATATGTCTTTAGAATCAGAGTCAAATAAAACATCGAATCATTCAGATATCGCCAATCAGAGACCAAAAACAGCCTCCAGTGAGACAGGAAGTTTAGATGACAGCGGTGTTAGTAGCTGCGGAGGAATAAGTCCACCTCTTCTCCCAACTATTCATCGAAATTCACCGCTTATAAATGTCGATCGCGATATACAGCCACGATTGCACAGACCATGGGTCGATTCTTCCCCACAATACTCGTCTTCTGTGGTAACCACGTCATCCTCGTGCTCGTCGCCTAGACTCAACGATTTAAATTTTCCCGCGTATTATCTTCGACTGTTTTACCCATCTTTGACGGTGCATTCAGATTTTGCGAAATTGCCCTATCAATCGATGGAGCAATTTTCCAAATATCATTAGGAAAGAGAGTGCGTAGAATAATTTTTCGGTTGTGTGAAACAAGTTGATACAGGATTATCTATTCGAAACATGCACGATGAACCAAAAATTTTGTTACATCTAGAAAGAAAACTTCAATATGAAGAGGGAAATTCCAAGTTGTGTAATTTCATTAGGTATAATATCGGATTGGAATTTGGAATTCCATGAAAATATAGAAAAGATCTACGTTTCTGATAGATGTATAGATTGCTAAAAAAATTATAATGTCTTTCTGAGATGTAAGTAGTAAGGTATACTTAAATTTCCATTTATTTGTATATTCTCATTAAATTGTTGATAAAGGACCAAAGATATTTTAAATAAATTTTTGATGCTGAAGATTTCCTTGTGATTGTGATACATCGATTAAATTAATTTCTTTCTTATAAAGAATAAACAAACAAGGAAGTCTTTACGATACAAAATTAGATGAAATTTTTTGAACGTCAATATAATTCAAGATTTACGCTCTTCGAATAAGGTCAAATGCTAGAAATAGGTGCCTAACATCGTGAACATCACGTAATTGTAAATAAGTACAATCTAGTGCCTTATAAAATACAATTACTATAAGATATAAAAGATATACATGGTTCCTTAATATGCTCCAAATGCGAGGAGCAAATGAAGTTTGCTAGTATTACAAATGCTATATTTATATATGTAATTGTTAATTAACCAAATCCGTGTATATTATGTAATTTTATCTATAAATTTTGTACACTGCGAGCATTGAAATACCAAAATATGTTTGTCAATAATATCGTTACTTAAGATACATAGTTTAAGGTTGATCAATGATTTTTTTTTTACTATGCATTCAACTTATATTTGTAATAAATTGCCATCTACACAATATGTTACATTCCGTTATTATTCATTCTTTATCCTACTTTCATTTTTTTAATTTTTAAAAATTATTATGGTCTCAAACAGAATACTTTGACCAACAATAATATAATAACCAACTGGGGCCAACTATTTTGTAAGTGAAAATTACTTTAATAAATATTCTATCGTATTTGATTAAATTTCTATTTCAAATATGTTATAGCTCTTTCGTGTACTTCCGCGGAAGAAAAGAAGAAAACACTTATTTACAATTCATAGAATTAAATTGAACATTTCGTGTAAAACAAGATGGTCTTGTAAAAGACAATATTCTTTGATGTGACCAGACGCGGAAGTTTCTGGATAGAAAGACATCTTGGTAGCCGATTAGGCAAATCTCGGGGAAACCGCTATTCTCAAGAGGAAGTATCTGTAGAGACACAAGTTCTTATTGTCGAGAATCGTGTCGCGCCTACGTGTCGCCTTTCCAAGGATCCTGGCATCTTCTGGTATCGATGTCTCCCGAAACACTTTTGTATTAGCAAGTCGCCGGTTCGTCGACTACTCGACGATGTCTGGATTTGTCGAGCTTCCGTACCACGATATGTCTCCTCTCAATGCGCCCTTTTTTTTCTTTCTTTCGAGTTTCCCAGCGAAATTGCTTGTGCATTGTATAAAGACTCCAATAGGCTCTTGTGCATTAGTCGAATCGTGAGAACGTCCAGCATTTAGCCATTTGCAGCAGATTTCTTAAGTTTTCTAGCGATATGGTTTATTACAACACGTAGTTTCAAGTAGGTATGTTTTCTTATGGCAACTGATTTGTGGAAGAATAGAAAAATATTTGATCCTATTTTTTTTATTTATTTCTTATATATGCATGTTATGTTACATATTATACAATATCGTTCAGTGTGAATTATTCTAACATTGATTTCCTATGAAGAAACATTATATACGTGTGCTGATTTAGTTGTACTTTGTTATAATATCGCTACATTATTGCTTTTCCTTATATTATAACCATTTGATTTAAACATCATACTTTTTCTCTTCTTTCATTTGATCTGATCAACGAAATCTTCAATTTCACACTTCAGTTTTTTAATTGAAGATTTCAGGCGAAATATGTAAATGACAAAATCTTGAATAAATATTCTTTTCACCTGGCCCTTTAGTTTCACTAAATCTATATTCGAAATTCCAACACAAACATCCGAATTTTTAAAATAATGATTTAAAGCCAAGTAGAAAATGAAGATATCTTAATCTTCGAGTAACGAAATATTTGTTTCCCAATTGGATTTACAAATATCTTTAAGAAACTACCATATTCCTTCCACTATTGTACTTTAAGTAGTAAATAAAACGGAACGTAACTTTTCGCAGTGAAACGACTGATCGTTGCTCGAACGTGCAAATCATCGGAACAAGCGATTGCACACTGGCGCTCCGCGAGAACAGATCGAAAAAAAGACGGTTGTCCGTTCGCTGGACATTGTCATGAATACATTTATAGAGGTTCAGTGGAGCGGTTAACGGGATTGATAGGTCGGTAGATCACGGACGCAAGATTTTTCCGGACGGTACGTACCGCGTTTGAATACGCAATCACATTCCGGAATCGGACTACACGCGTCGCGATACCGTACGAAGATCTACTTGTCCTCAAACACCTGTATGCTTCATCGATTAAATAACGTGGTATCTGTGCGATTTAGACACCATTTACACTTGTCCTGCGATATGAATTAATTTAAGACAACCGACATGTTTTTACACCATATACTTGCATATGTGGTTCGACCACTTTCCATTTCTTTAAAAATACTACATACAAGGTTTACCGTATAGAATGTTGTTTCTTGTAACCGAACTCGATGTTTATAATGCAATTCCCTATCTTTTCGTTTAGTTTGTTGAATAAAAACAGATTAAAAAATTTTATGCGAAGCTTGTTTTTAACCTACTGATCGGATTATTTCTTAACGAGAATTTTCTATGATCATGGAATTCAAAATTAATAAAGACGGATCAATCCTAAGTAGATCGGTTCTAGTTTTTGCAATATAATAATTAGTTTTGATATAATCTATTTTTAGGGGAGGTAAAATGATATGTAAAAAGATAATAGATCTCTAAGTAAAGAAATTACTGTGTCTATGAGATTGAGGATTCGAGTGATGAATTATGTCGTTTAACAGGTTAACAGCTTCGTACTATCTAAAAAATACTGGTATGCGTATCAATTTCTGTACAAATAAGAAAATATTAGACAATAATTCTACTTATTTAACGATCATCAATACTACCATTAATTCTTTGCTTAATATGAAATTCCGTTTCATTTTACGTTACTTATTTCGCGTTTTACGTACAGTCTTGTCTGTTCTATCCTTTCTATGTCTTTCAACGATTTTCTTGTCACTAAAACGTGACAGGTTTGTCCTCGGGTATACAGCATCTCTCGTCGCCGCGTCCGTTACTATATTTAGGACAATAAGGTGGATATTTGTTGGTGAAGCAAAAAGAACCCCTAGTGCCGACCGGTGTATGCTGGCCCATGGCCACATACTCACCGGCTCTGAGAGCGATTCTTGGTCCGGAAGGGCATCGTCTTGAGCATGGCTCAGCCATCGTTTCCTGGCCGACGTTGTCGATACTCTGCGCCATGTAACAGACGACCCAGACGTGGCTGCATAGTTGATAATTCGGCTTGTTCTCGCAGTATGGCTGCACTTTGCCACCGTTCACGCAGAAATCCACGTGTCCCATGCGACCACCCTCTCCATAATATCCCGCATTCGTATGAATCACTTGGACAAAATCTGCGTCCCCACTATCCAGACGATTTACATATCCGGGACGCAGAAGAGGTCTCGCTGGGTCCAGACCGATTATTCGGTGCATCCTGAACAACAGAAAGTTCGCCATGATCCCACAGATGTGCGCGCCTAACGAGTGTCCCACGCAGGTTGTTCTCGAGATAGGCAAACCTAGGTTTCGTAAGGTGGTCAAAGTGCCGGCGAGGCAACGTGCTACTGGACGAAGGTTCGATACAGCCGCTGGGTAACAGGGTGGTGCACACAAAGCACCCCAGTCAACCAAGAATACGTTGTAGCTTCCGTTTCGAAGGTAGGCGTCGCGAAGAACGGATATGGGAAGGGTGTCGTCACCGCCTGAAAAGAAAAACAAAGAATTTAAAAAATTTTATTTTTTCTCATAGGTTTTGAATAGTTTTTCTAGATAACTGATATCAGGTTACAGATAAGATAACGAGTAGAATTTAATTAAGATATTTTTCTATTGTAGGAGTTAAGAGATGATTTCAGTAGCACCTATATATTACCTTATTCTTCTATCAAATTATAATAAGAAGCAGATTCTAATCAGGATGAGAAAATATTCTTCTATGTAAAATTTAAGAAAAGCTATCAAAAACGTCCATGATAACTTTATTCTAATACCAAAATACATGAAGTGATCCAATAAGAAATATTCTTTTATCCTTTTTAAGCTGTAAAAGAAGTTTCTTCGAGTTTCCATGATAATCTCATTTTGATATTTAATTACTAATATTTAGATATACGTAAGTTGCACCAAACAACAAATAGATTCCAATTCAGTCTCTCCAACGAATGTCACTACAACTTTTCTCGTTTCATAGTTTAACACGTCAAATGAAATGAATTTGAGCAAACATAAAATATTCATGCACCTGCGTATCCGTGTATCAAAAGAACGTTCTCTTTGGTTGGATCATAATCCTGTCGCAGCCAGTCAGATTCTCTAGAATCGAGTTCTCGTCTTGGTCGATGGAACGTATAAAGGAAAACACGAACATCAGGGTCGGGACAAGAATCCCTATCGTTTCCCCGTCTCCAGACGCAAGTTTCTCGATTGTACTGTGCCGCGAGACCATTTTGCAGCGCTTCTTGGATGGGACCGCGTGGTTCTTTCCTCATAATTGAAAGAGCTTCGACCGAGAGCACGGCGAATAGGATGAACGACGATTTTAACGTTGGCACGAGCATCTCGCGATGGTAGTGTTTGCCGTGAGCGCGGCGATAGGAGAACTGATCGTATGTACGGTAATTCTTCGAGTGCCGCCTTGTCCTTCGTCGAACTCCCACCTTTTTCACCTATCGATCCTCGTTAGACAATTAGGGGACCCAAGAATAGATGGGAGGGGAGGATGAGTGAGTTTCACGTCTGTCATCGATTCTGTAATCGATGATACCTATAGTATGAGAAACGATAAATAGTTAACGATGTCGGAGTTCCTCATGTGTTTTGGTGGCATCACTTTCGATACAAAGCTATGTCGTAAAGTTGTGACGAGTATGATAATTTTTGGTGAACCGGATAGAAATTGAGTGGCAAACACGAAACGATAAACGAATGAAGGAACCTGTTTCTTATGCGTGGCTTACAAAGAAATATGTGTTTGGAGATTATTATGATCAGGATCTTAGCTAAACGAATTGAAGCTATTTATGGTCTTTGAATTCCCTTTCATTTGTCTCCATTTTCATTTTTTGAATAATTGATTACTTTTAAATTATTTAAATATTACTTAAATGGGGATAATCATATATTTTTGCAATTTGATTTTTTAGCAATTTTATAATAACAAAAGAAATGGCGAAACTTAAATATCATAGGAGATTAAGAAACAGCGTGATTCAGTTTGGATCGAACGTATGTTTCACCTTTCGTTCTTTGAAACAGTAAAGTTATCGAGAATCAGGAAAGATGCTTATGTATGTATTCATTATGTATGTATTTCATGGAAAATTACGAAGTTCACCAGCATGCCTTTAGAAACGTTATGCTGTTATATTGTATTACGTTATATTAAATTTTGAGATTGACTGATAGAGGAATGAGTGGATGAATTTGTAATAGAAACATATTGTATTTTGTGTGTGTGTGTGTGTATATTGTAATAGAAACATATATTGAAATAAGTATAGGTATAAGTACAGGTATAGCATATGCTGATTCATATCCTCACTCTTTCTGTTACAATATAATAGAATATGATAACGAGCACGTTCATAAATTTAGCAAAGGCATTAGCAAAAAAGTTAACCTTAGTGTGTAACTTTAGCTGAAGGCTATAAGAAGCAGCAATAACAATCTACTTGTAGCCTTTTTGTTTCTAGACATTGTAAACCAAAATAACGTTTATATTTACGGGCACAATAATATGAACCTCTGCTTGTTTTTAGCCTTTTGCTTCACTAAATTCTATTTCCTTCGTTACAGCGGTGTCCAGGACAAGGGTATACAAAAGAAAAGGTGTAAAGTTTATTTTAAAGTAATAAACTTCAACATTAACACGTTGGCGTTGGCGTGCGCCATCAGCGGGTCACACGTGTCTGTCCCGAGGGGCGGCGATGGGTCACACATGTATTTCATAAAATAGGTAGTACAAAAGGTTTATATTATTTTATCTCAACATTATAAGCAGACATACAATAGTAAAAACATAACAATTCAATATTATAATCTTAATATAATTATTTCCTTCCTTCATGCAATTTTTTAAAACAAATTAGGCAGAATGCCGGCTGGCCCTTACAACGATCACAATATGTTGTTACTTTTCTGGTTCTTTTCGCGACATACTCTCTATCTTTTATTCTGAAAATGCGTTTACAAGAAAGTTGTAACTTTTACACCGCCGTTTCGTTTTGTTCGCGGGCCCTTGATACGACTGCAGAAAATGTGGTCGTTTCTTGGGCAGTACTTCATTTTCACTTCGCATTTCTACTCTGTGGGGATTTACTACATTTAAAAGCTGATAATTAATTTCTTCGCGAAATTTTCAAATTTTAATACTTTTAGTATCCCATTTTCTATGTACATACCACGCATTTACGAGGCAAGTCCCACATATTAATTCCATTACAATCTTTTTATACCATTTTATGGTTCTGCGCATATAACCATAATAAGATGACATCTGATCGGATAGATCAACCCCCTTTTTAGCATCATTATAAAAAAAACAGTGTCTGGCTTTAATTTACTATTTTTTCTCTGAACAATAACATACCTCTGATTTTTGAAAGTAGCTAACAGACATACTGGCATTTTATCAGTTCATTAAAAAAAATTAACGTAATCTAACACTATTTCCTTCGTGCATGTTCCTTACGCGCGCCGTTGTACTCCGACGAACATGCATGACTATTCTTTTTTCCTGTACGGAATTAAAAAACTTTTTGATTCGCACTATGAATGTTTCATATACAAAAATGTTCACAAAATTGTGTGCGATGGTCAGACTTCGCGACAGACCTCTACTTTTTGAGAAAAATCGAAAAGAGTACAAAATTAGGGACAAAGCTGGTCCGGCCAGATTTATTTAAAACTTATAGATATATGCAAATTGATATTGATAAACTATTGTATGTCAATGTATTAGACGAAGTCCACGGAATTAATTGAACCCAACAGAAATCGTACTTTTGTAATTTCTCTATAAACTGAGGTCAAAGTTGAACAATTGCGGACGTGTCGAGTAGTCTATTGTGACCCTGCGAATCAAAATGTGAATACGGGCGCCGCCCCACGGAGAAAACAGTGAAATAAAACGCCGGTGTCAACGTGTGAAATAACGGAATATTATATTACGTAATATTGCATTACGTTATATTCTCTCAAGTTATATTATAATACGAATATTATACTACACTACATACTCCATTACATAATATTATAATATATTATATTATATAACGTTAATAGATATCATGTTATATTCTATTACTTCAGGTTATATTGAGTTATAATACATCGTGTAATATCGTATTACGTTGTATTGTACTACAATATATTGAATAACGATATGTTATACTACAATACATTATATAAAGCCGAATTACGATATAATTATATAGCATTACGTTGCATTATATTACATTATAATTTTAAACACATAGTTGAATTACATTATATTATATTACGTTATATATTACAATATTATGATGTAACGTATTATATTACATTACATAACATTATATATTACATTAAGTAATGTAGTATTAAATTATGTTATAATATGTTATATTGAATTATTATCTGTTTTACTACGCTATAGTATATCAAAACACATATTATAGTACGCACTAATGCAATATGTTATGCAATATTACATTATAAAGTATTACGCAATATACTATTACGATATAGCGTATTACGTTATATAGTATTGCGTTATCACGAATAATGTTACATAGTATTACGCTATAACATATAACGTCATACGATAATACCTAATAACGAACAACGTTATACATTATTACGTTATGACGTATAATGCTAAATATTACAACATTATAACGTTTAACGTTATATAGCATTATGACGTATTAAGTTACTACGTTATACCATTTTACGTCTTACAGCATTAAAGTATAACGTATACCGTTATAATGTATTACTTTATGACGTCTAACGTTATATAGAACTACGTTATAACGTATAAGGATATATGGTATTACGTAATAACGTATAACGTTATATGGTATTACCTTATAACGTATAACGCTACGTAACATTACGTTATATCGTTTAACGTTATATGGTATTACGTTATAACGTATAACGTCATGTGGTATTACGTTATAACTTATAACGTTATATGGTATTACGTTATAACGCATAACGTTATATGGTAATACGTTATAACGTATAACGACATATGGTATTACGTTATAGCGTTTAACGCTATATATAATTACGTTATACCGTATAACGTTATATAGAACTACGATATAACGTATAACGATATATGGTATTATGTTATGACGTACAAAGTTGTATAGTACTACGTTATAACGTACAACGTCATATGGTTTTTCGTTATAACGTATAACGTTATATGGTATTACGTTATAACGTATAACGTTATATAGTTTTACGTATTATGGTATTACGTTATAACGTATTACGTTTTATGGTATTACATTATAACGTATAACGTTATATGGTATTACGTTATAACGTATAGCGCTATATATAATTACGTTATACCGTAATACGTTATTTGGAACTACGTTATAACGTATAAAGTTATATAGTATTACGTTATAAGGTATAACGTCTTATGGTATTACGTTATAACGTATTACGTTATATGGTATTACGTTATAACGTATAACGTAATTTGGCATTACGTTATAACGCATAACGTTATATGGTATTACATTATAACGTACAACGTCATATGCTATTACGTTATAACGCATAAAGTTACATGGTATTACGTTGTAACGTATAACGTCCTATGGTATTACGTTATAACGTATAATGTTATATGGTTTTACGTTATAACGTATAACGACTTATGGTGTTACGTTATAACGTATTACGTTATATGGTATTACGTTATAACGTATAACGTTATATGGTATTACGTTATAACGTATAACGTCATATGGTATTACGTTATAACGTATAACGTTATATGGTATTACGTTATAACTTATAACGTTATATGGTATTACGATATAGCGTATAACGTTGTATATAATTACGTTATACAGTATAACGTTATATAGAACTACGCTATAACGTATAACATCATATGGTATTATGTTATAACGTATAAAATTATATGGTATTACGTTATAACGTATAACGTCAAATGGTATTACGTTATGACGTATAACGTTATATGGTATTACGTTATAACGCATAACGTTATATAGTAATACGTTATAACGTATAACGTCATATGATATTACGTTATAACGTATAACGATATATGGTATTACGTTATAACGTATAACGTCAAATGGTATTACATTATAACCTATAACGTTATGTGGTATTACGTTATAACTTATAAAGTTATATGGTACTTCGTTATAACGTACAAAGTTATATAGTATTACGTTAGAACGTATAACGTCATATAGTAATACGTTATAACGTATAACGCCTTACGGTATTACGTTATAACGTATTACGTTATATGGTATTACGTTATAACGTATAACGTTATATGGTATTACGTGATAACGTATAACGTCCTATGGTATTACGTTATAACGTATAACGTCCTATGGTATTACGTTATAACGTATAACGTTATATGGTATTACGTTATAACGTATGACGTTATATGGTATTACGTTATAACGTATAGCGCTATATATAATTACGTTATACCGTATAACGTTATATAGAACTACGTTATAACGTACAAAGATATATAGTATTACGTTATAACGTATAACATCTTATGGTATTACGTTATAACGTATTACGTTATATGGTATTACGTTATGACGTATAACGTTATATGGTATTACGTTATAACGTATAAAGTTATATGGTATTACGTTATAACGTATAACGCTATGTAGCATTACGTTATATCGTTTAACGTTGTATGGTACTACGTTATAACGTACAAAGTTATGTAGTATTACGTTATAACGTATAACGTTATATGCTATTACGTTGTAACGCATAAAGTTACATGGTATTACGTTGTAACGTATAACGTCCTATGGTATTACGTTATAACGTATAACGTTATATGGTTTTACGTTATAACGTATAACGTCTTATGTTGTTACGTTATAACGTATTACGTTATATGGTATTACGTTATAACGTATAACGTTATATGGTATTACGTTATAACGTATAACGTCATATGGTATTACGTTATAACGTATAACGTTATATGGTATTACGTTATAACTTATAACGTTATATGGTATTACGCTATAACGCATAACGTTATATGCTATTACCTTATAACGTATAATGCTACGTAGCATTACCTTGTATCGTTTAACGTTATATGGTATTACGTTATAACGTACAAAGTTATGTAGTATTACGTTATAACGTATAACGTTATATGGTATTACGTGATAACGCATAACGTTATATGGTATTACGTTATAACGTATAACGTTATATGGTATTACGATATAACTTATAACGTTATATGGTATTACGTTATAACATACAAAGTTATATA
>CM026162.1:3037914-3246153 GCA_014825975.1 Bombus haemorrhoidalis | reverse complement strand
GAAGTTCAAGGACCCGCAAAACGCGATCGTTTCTCGCTTTTGAATAAAACTGACTGCAATTTCGTCCCTGATTGAGATATTTCGACGTTTAAACGCTCGTTCTGTTGCATTTTGCACGGCGAATACACTACAATCACTTGCCAAAGTCGAATGAAGTCCAGTCGCTCGCAAAACGCCATCGTTTCTCGTTTTTTACGACTACTAACTGCAATTTCGTCCCTGCTTGAGATATTTCGACGTTAAAACGCTCCTTCTGATTCATTTTACACGCCGAATACAATGCATTCACTCCTCAAAGGCGGATCAAGTCCAACGACTCGCAAAATGCGACAGTTTCTCGCTTTTGAATAGAACTAAATGCAATTTCGTCACTGTTTGAGATATTTCGAGGTTTAAACGCTCCTTCCGTTCCATTTTACCCGCCCAATACAGTGTAGTCGCTCCACAACGTGGGCACAATCACAACGGCTCGCACAACACCGTCGTTTCTAGATTGTGATGAGAAGTAACTGCAATTTCGTCCCCGTTTGCGATATTTCGACGTTTCAACGCTCGTGCTTTTCCATTTTACATGCAGAATACACTGTAATCTCTTCTCAACAGCGAATCAAGTGCAACGACTCGCAAAATGACATCGCTTCTCGATTTTGAAGCAAACAAACTGCAATTTCGTCACTGTTTGAGATAGTTGGATGTTTAAACGCCCTTTCTGTTCTATTTCACAAACCAAATACAGTGCAATCGCTTCTCAGCGTGAAGACAAGCTCAGCGGCTCGCATAACACGATCATTTCTAGATAGTGACGAAAACTAACTGCAACTTCGTCCCTGTTTGAGATAATTCGACTTTTAAACGATCCTTCTGTTCCATTTTACACGCCGAATACACAGCAATCACTTCTCAACGGCGGATCAAGTGCAACGAGTCGCAAAATGCGATGATTTCTCGATTTTGAAGAAAACAAACTGCAGTTTCGTCACTGTTTGAGATATTTGGATGCTCAAACGCTCGTTCTGTTCCATTTTATACGCCAAATACTGTGCAATCACTTCTCAGCGTGAAAACAAGCCGAACGGCTCGCATAACACGATCATTTCTGGATTGTGACGAGAACTAACTGCAACTTCGTCCCTGTTTGAGATATTTCGCCGTTTAAACGCTCTTTCTGTTCCATTATACACGCCGAATACTGAATAATCGCTTCTCAACGGCGAGTCAGGGCCAAGGACTCGCAAAATGCGATCGTTTCTCGATTTTTAAGAAAACTAACTGCAATTTCGTCCCCGGTTGACATATTTCGACGTATAAAAGCTCCTTCTGTTCCATTTTATACGCCAAATACAGTGCAGTCGCTCCACAACGTGGACACAATCCCAAAGGCTCGCAAAACGCCATCGTTTCTAGACTGTGATGAACACTACCTGCAAGTTCGTCCCTGTCTGAGATATCTCGACGTTTAAACGCTCGTTCTGATCCATTTTACACGCCAAATACAGTGCAATCTCACCTCATCGTGGACACAATGCCAATGGCTCGCAAAACGCCATCGTTTCTAGATTGCGATGAAAACTACCTGCAATCACGTCCCTGTTTGAGATATTTCGACGTTTAAAAGCTGTTTCAGTTCCATTTTGCACGCCGAATACACTGCAATCAGTTCTCTACGTCGCCGAATCAAGTACAGGGACTCGCAAAATACGATCGTTTCTCGATTTTGAAGAGAACTAACTGCAATTTAGTCCCCGTTTTAGATATTTCGACGTTTAAAAGCACTTTTTGTGCCATTTTATACGCCACATACAGTGCAATCAGATCTCAGCGTGAGGAAAAGCCCAACGGCTCGCATAACGGCATCGCTTCTTGACTGTGGTGAAAACTAACTGCAATTCCGTCCCTGTTTGAGATATTACGACCTTTTAACGCACCTTCTGTTGCATTTTAAACGCCGAATACACTGCAATCACTTCTCACCGGCGAATCAAGACCAACAACTCGGAAAATGCGATCGTTTCTCGGTTTTGGAGAGAAGTAACTGCAATTTCATCCCCGTTTGAGATATTTCGACGTTTAAATACTCGTTCTGTTCTATTTTACGCGCTGAATACACTGCAATCACTTCTCAACGGCGAGTCAAGCCCAACGACTCGCAAAATGCGATCGTTCCTCCATATTCAAGAAAACTAACTGCAATTACGTCCCCGTTTGAAATATTTCGACGTTCAGCCGCTCATTCTGTTCCATTTTACACGCCGAATACTGAGCAATCACGTCTCAACGTGGACACAATCCCAACGGCACGCAAAACGCCATCGTGTCTAGATTGTAATGAAAACTTACTGCAATTTCGTCCCTGATTGAGATATTTCGACGTTTAAACACTCGTCCTTTTCCATTTTACACGCCAAATACAGTGCAATCACTTGCCAAGGGCGTATCAAGTCCAACGAATCGCAAAATGCGATCGCTTCTCGCTTTTGAAGAAAACTAACTGCATTTGCGTCCCTGTTTGAGATATTACGACGTTTAAACGCTCGTTCTGTTCCATTTTACACGCCGAATACACTGCACTCACTAGCCAACGGCGAATGAAGTCCAGTCGCTTGCAGAACGCCATCGTTTCCAGACTGTGATGAAAACTAAATGCAATTTCCTCCTTGTTTGAGATATTTCGACGCTTAAACGCTCGTTCTGTTCCATTTTACACGCCGAATCCACTGCAATCACTTCGCAACGGCGAAACAAATCCAACGACTCGCAAAATGTGATCGTTTCTCGATTTTGAAGAAAACTAACTGCAATTTCGTTTGAGATATTTCGACATGAAAACGCTCGTTCTGTTCCATTTTACACGCCGAATAGTGTGCAATCACTTCTCAACGGCGAATCAAGTCCAACGACTCGCAAAATGCGATCGTTTCTCTATTTTGACGAAAACTAACAACAATTTGTCCCTGTTTGAGATATTTCGACGTTTAAAAGCTCCTTCTGTTCCATTATACAAGCCGAATACACTGCAATCGCTTCTCAACGGCGAATCACGTCCAACGACTCGTAAAATGTGATCGTTACTCGCTTTTGAAGGAAACTAACTGCAAATTCGTCCCTGTTTGAGATATTTCGACGTTTAAATCATCGTTCTGTTCCATTTTACACGCCGAATACACTGCAATCACTTCTCAACGGCGAATCAAGACCAACAACTCGGAAAATGCGAACGTTTCTCTATTTTGACGAAAACTAACAACAATTTCGTCTCTGTTTGAGATGTTTCGACTCTTAAACGCTCGTTCTGTTCCATTTCACACGCCAAATGCACAGCAATCACTTCTCAACGGCAAATGAAATCCAGTGGCTTGCAAAATGCGATCGTTTCTCTATTTTGTGAAAACTACACGCAATTTCGCCCCTGTTTGAGATATTTCGACGTTCAAACGCTCCTTCTGTTCTATTTTACACGCCGAATACTGAGTAATCACTTTTCAGCGTGGACACAACCCAACGGCACGCAAAACGTCATCGTTTCTTGTTTTTTGTGAAAACTAAATGCAGTTTCGTCCCTGTTTGAGATATTTCGACGTTTAGACGCTCGTTCTGTTCCATTTTGCACGCCGAATACACTGCAATCTCTTCTCAACGGCGAATCAAGTCCAACGACTCGCAAAACATGATGGTTTCTAGATTGTAATGAAAACTAACTGCAATTTTGTCCCTGATTGAGATATTTCGACGTTTAAACACTCATTCTGTTCCATTTTGCACGCCGAATGTGGTGCAATCACATCAGGACGTCGAAACAGACGCAGCGGCTCGCAAACCGCGATCATTTGTAGAATTTGACGAAAACTGTCACCACTCATCTGTTTGAGACATTACAATGTTTAAACGCTCGTATTATCGCATTTTACACGCCGAATGTAGTGCAATCACTTCACGACGTCGAAACATGCCCAGCGGCTCGTGAAATGCGATCTTTCGTCGATTCTATGGAAAACTGACTGTTATTTCTCTCCCGTATGAGACATTTCCACGCTTAAACGCTGCTTTCACTCATTTTTGCACGGAGAATGCAGTGCGATCTATTACCAATGTCGAAACAAGCCCAGCGGCTCGCGAAATGCGATCTTTCGACGATTCTAGCGAAAACCGATTGTTATATCTCGCTTGTTTGAGATATTTCGACGTTTAATCCCTGCTCTTACCGCCTCTTGCACGTAGGATGCAGTGCAATCGCTTCCCAACGTCGAAACAAGCCCTGCGGCTCGAGAAACGCGATCTTTCGTCGATTGTAGCAAAAACTGAATGTCATTTTTCTCCCGTTTTAAATGTTTCGACGTTTAAACACTGCTTTTACTGCATTTTGCACGAAGAATTCAGTGCAATCGCTTGCCAACGTCGAAACAAGCCCAGCGGCTCGCAAAACGCGATCTTTCGTCGATTATAGCGAAAACTGACTGTTATTTCTTTCCCGTTTTAGATATTTCGACGTTTAAACGCTGCTTTTACTCATTTCTGCACGCAGAATACAGTGCAATCATTTCACAACGTCGGAACAAGCCCAACTGCTCGCTAAACGCGATCTCTTCTCGTTTTTAGTGAATACTAACTGCGATTTCATTCCTATTGGAGATATTTCGACGTCTAAACGCTTGTTCTGTTCCATTTTACGCGGCGAACTCAGTGCAATCACTTGCCTACGTGAGAACAATGCCAACGGCTCGCAAAATGCGATCTTTTCTCGTTTTTAGCGATAACTCACTGTAAGTTCGTTCCCGATGGTGATATTTCGACATTTAAACTCTCCTTCCGTTTCATTTTACACGGCGAATACAGTGCAATCACTTCCCAACGTCGGAACAAGCCCAACAGCTCGCAAAACGCGATCTTTTCTCGTTTTTAGCGAAAACTCACTTTAAGTTCGTTCCTATTTGAGATATTTCTTCGTTTAAACGCTCGTTCAGTTCCATTTTACACGGCGAACACAGTGCAGTCACTTCCCAACGTCGCAACATGCGATCGCATGCATCGCAACGGCTCGCAAACATGCGATCTTTTCTCGTTTTTAGTGAAAACCGACTGGAATTTCGTCCCTGTTTGAGATATTTCGACGTATAAGCGCTCGTTTTGTTCCATTTTACAAGGCGAATACAGTGCAATAACTCCCCAACGTCCGAACATGCACAACGGTTCGCAAAACGCGATTATTTCTCGTTTTTATCGAAAACCAACTGTAATTTCATCCCTGTTTGAAATATTTCGACGTTTAAACACTCGTTTTACTCCATTTTACGCGCCAAATGTGTCGCTCGTCAGTTGTAAAGTTTGGAACAAGCTCAGTACTTCGCAGAAAAGCAGTCTTTGGTTGAAATTGTCTGAAACTAGCTGTTATTTCGCTGCCGTTTGAGATGTTTTATCTTTTGCTCGCTCTTTTCAGTCCATATTGCACTTCGAATGTGATGCATGTCTGTTTTAGCGTGAAAACAAGCCCACCACTGCGCAAAACGCGCTCTTTTGAAGAATTAGCCTGAAACTAGCTTTTGTCACGTTTTGATGAATGTCGCGTTTGCTTGAACGTGATAATACGACTTGGAATCTGAATTCGATTTTCTGATCGGCACGGTAGTTGTTGCCACCAGCAACAGTCCGAAGACTATTTCAATAAAATTTGTATTAATTATTATTCGAATCGAGGCTTACTGCTGAAAGAAATTAATCAAAACTTGTTCCACTTAGCTAAAGCGCAGGACTATCTTGAACTATTCCAAGGATCGTGCTGGTCACGACAACTGAATGAAATCCCAAAACCTGTCGCACTTAGCTAAGGCGCAATATTATTCGAAGGTTCCAAATCGTTATATTCGCTTAATGATTTAATGTATTAATTACATGTATATGGGTAGTGTTAATTAGTGTTTAGATGCAACCGGCAAAGTGTTTCCACGTTTCAGTTAACCTGTTATGTGTAGGGATACTGGCACAGGAGAAGAAGTTGTTCGAAATAGATAAATGTTTTCGATATGCAAGATTTATTTAGTTCAACTGGGTTATGTTATTATCAATATGTAACGATTTATTCAAGTTTATTCGATTATAATTGTTATAATAAATGTTATCAATATACGAGTATCTATTCGTATTAATTTTATTATATTATAAAAATAAATGTTTTCGATGTACTAGATTCTATTCAGTTTAACTTTATTATTGACAAAATGTATCTTTAGTCGTCTGGGTATTTAATATCGCAGGAATCATAATCATTGTCGTATAATACAGGCGATGCTGCTCGAAACGAAAGCGGATGCAGTTGGAAAGCTTCTTCTGGTTGGAAAGCACGCCGGTGTTCGGGTATCGGTAAATTAGAAGGCAAGAAACTAATTTTCGAATTTTCGCTCGTTAATCTTAATTCTTTTCTTCCTCTCTTTTAAATTCAGCAGTTCTCAGTCGTTTAAACCAACGTTCGGCTCGCTTTCTGTTAATGTGACCCTTACATCTACGATTCTTTCTTACTTTCGGCATCTAATATAAAGGAAGTAAGTTTAATGATTCTCTCTGTGTGTAACCTGTGTGATTTCGCAAGCCTCGCCCAAAGATGAGCAATATATATGCTGGCAATGGGAAGAGAAACACGAAAACCCATAGACGTCTTCAATGACTGAAAGCACCGTAATGTGCACAACGTCTTCAACTGCGCCAGTATCACTGATTAATACAGCGAACGGTCGTTTATGAGTTCAATGTGTCTTAAAGTAAAATCCGAATTAACCGTATAATGGTTATTTTCGATCGTCGATTATAATTGTCGACGAATAGTTTCATTTTGATGCCAAATGTTGTACCAATACAAAATTAACGGAGAAGAGATATACAAAATTCAAATTCTCAGCTTGTATATGTGTGTTGTCGATCGCACTTAAATGTACAAAACTATCGGTTAACTGAACTTTGACAAATTAATTCCAACTCAGTAGTCAGTAATAGTAATTAATACTTATAAACTTTCAACTAACTCAATTTTGATCGAAGACAACTCCTAAATTAACTAGTTTTTTTTTTTGTTGATTTTGTTGATTATAAGTAATTGTGTCAATAATTGACAATAATTATAGACTGACTAATTATTGGATATTAATTGTATGACTGATGAATATTAACTGAGTGGTGTTTACTGACTGACAGACTGACAGATATAAATTCTCCGGCTGACAAATATTAACGGATTGTTCTGACTCTCTACGCTTATTTATATCTAAGTCTACCATGAAATAATTGTCACGTGAAAGATTGCTTCCATGGGAATCGAAACGCTGCAGTCTTCCTTTCTGCTGTTTGTTCTGAGCTCCCCATCGGCACTACGTGAGAGAATGTCGATGCCGTCACCACTTATCTTTTGCTGTTGTATCGTTCTTTCTTTCGTTCCCTATTATCTGAAATGTTATGGCAGTGAATTTTACCGATTGAGATGCGCACGTTCTTGAGCTTTTCATTGGATTGTTCATGCTTGTCGTTACGTGAATTTAGATCAGTATTTCCATTTGTATTTGTAATTGCTGCTTTCAGTATTTTACCTTGATTTTGATTAATTGGTGTGGTTCTTGTTTTCGACAGCAATAGGTTTCGTATTTCTTTGTTGATTTTTTGATACGCATTCTGCTTTTCTTCAATTACGAACATGGAGGCATTTATATCCGTAATATCTGATCCAGTTATAAAGGGAAGGTGATATTGAACGTGTTAGTTTGTTTAATAAAGAGACGCGTGATAAAGTTGTAATAGTCAATTATAATAAAAAAATCACTTTAAGTACAAGTACAGAGATAGTGTGGATCGGTTATAACTGTCGTTCGTACGACTTGCTCTGATAGTTCGCTATATTAACTCACGTCCTAGACTGGTCTTAGAGAGGATATTTGTCTATTTGTATTGATCGGTGGAGTAATAGAAAGTTCAATTTTGATTCCGGTTGACAATTACAAATAATGGCGATGTTGTTCTGTCCGAAGTTCGTTTACTTTTAAATCTAGCAAATCAAAACAACATTGATACCCAAAGGCACAACAACAACTCCCAAATCGAATCGTCCTAAGACCCATGTGCCGCTACATTCTGCTCCCGTTTGATAAATCTTGATATCTAAACACTGGTCTCACTCTATTTTTTACGGCTATTGCAGCGTAGTTTTTATATGGAAGTACGCACGGAACGGCTTAAACGACAATGTTTCAAGAATTTTGTCGAAAATTGCTATTATTCTGCTCTCGTTTGACATATCCTGATACCTAAGCACTAGTCTCATTCCATTTTTGACGACGATTACAGTGTAATTTTATCATGGAACCATGGAATGGACTGCCTATACCGCAGTCCTTTGGAGAGTTTGGTCGACATTTGCTGTTATTCTCCCATCATTGTGTAGATCTTGATATCTAAATGCTGGACTGTCTCTATTTTTTACGGCGATTATTGCGCAGTTTTAACGTAGAAGTATTCCTACAACTGCTCCTGTTTGATAGATCCTGATATCTAAATTCTCGTCTCACTACATTTTTGACGCCGAGTGTAGCAAAGTTTTGAACAATGGAGTACGCGTAAAACTATTTAAACTGCAATCTTTCAAGAATTTGATCGCAAATTGGTATTATTTCGCTCCCGTTTGATATATTCGGATATCTATTGTTACGAGCTGGTCTTTGTAACCGCTGTCTATTTAATTTTAAATTTTAAATTTTAATTTGACTAGATGTCTTTAAATCAATATCATCCCAGAAACGGTAGTTGCTACAACCAGGAATAATTGTTAAACTATTTTGATTGGTTCGATCCTCGTTCGTTACTTCGAAATACGGCGATCGCTTAAAACGACTAAATGAAATAAATTCAAAAATTTGACTCGCCTTTCTAAAGTGCAGCACTATTTTGAGTACCCCAAATGTTCGTGCTCTTGATATCCAAATTCATTAGGATACATTTATAAGTAGAGTTGACTAGCGTCTTGATGCGACTGGTAAATAAATTGCACATTTTGGCTTGCCTGCTATGGGCGGGGTACTAGCGCAAGAAGGATTGAAATTTCTTTGGAAAAATAAATATTCTCTTAATTGGTAATTTATTTGATTCTCATTAGTTATATTTTTGGTAGCAGGTTCTGATCTTTATTTACTATCCTATATTAAATAACGTTTATGAAATATGACAGATCGTCATTATTGTAATACACGAGCGATGTAGCCACGTAGGGTACGGCTCTTCACATCGAAGAGTACCCTCGCGATCGGGTATGGAAGAATTTGAAGGCGAAAAGCCATTTTCGGTTTGATCTCGTCATATTCCCAATTCCTTACGTAGCCCCTGCTCTTCCTTTTTAACTTTGACGGTTAGGAGTCGTTTCAACCAACATTTTGCTAATTTTCTACTGTTATATCCTTCACCTCTAAAATTCTTTCTTACTTTTGGCATCTAATGAATAAAAGTTATTTGTATCTGTGTTCTCTGCGGGAACCAATGTGGAATTGAGAAAAAAGATCGTAGGCGTCTTCAACTACTGAAGATACCGTAATCCGAAATTATTAAAGAGGAAAATGTTACAACAATTATTACAAAACCCTCACCTTGTTAATATATATGTCGGGTTATCATTAAGATTAGGGTTAGGGGCGTTTGACGAATCTTCACAAGAATTATTCATTATTGTTACACAATTGAGGTAACGTTTATTAACACAAGTACGAATGTTACAGGATTGACAAGTGGCTGCGGTAATTATACACTGATGGTAATGGCCTTAGGTTCGATAATGAATCCGCGGTCAACGGGATAACGAATGTACTTTACTCCCAAGTCTAGATCAAACTCGAGTTAATTTTCCCGTAGTACAAGGATTACTCGGCTTTAACTCTTTACCGAAACGTAGAGTATTCGAAGACGTTAGGTAACTCGCTAATGAGATTTCAAAAAAGAATGACAGTCCGTCACGGACGATGACGCTGTAGAGGAAAACTATGATGGGGTGTATTCAGGGACACGAGATCATCGGATTCGTCAAGGACAGTCTTCGTTCGGAAGGTGAGGGAAATAGACGTTGCTGTTAATTGGCTAATTTCTATGTTGATGGTTAGAAAAGAATGCTGGTCGCCCTTGAGAGAGAGTTGCTAGCGAGAAGCGTCATTCGTGATGAAAGCAGATTTCCGTTATATTCTCGCAGTAGGTGATATATTTAGGAACTGTTAGGAGAGAGACTGTTTGTTCATTTGAAGGATCTTAGTTAACTAAATATTAAGATTCATGGGGGGGTCCTCGGGCTAGCCGAACATGTACTGTGGAGATGCATCGATATCTGATAATCGTCTTGCCCGAAGAATGGTCTGGGTCTGCGTGTGGCAAGCCACGAGGCAGAACCCATTGGAATGTTTATTGTCGAGTGTCGCTACAACTATTCTTTTTAAAGGGAGCTATACAATTACTCTATACCTATCTTAGGTAAAAACGTTCATCCGGTGACCGTGGCTACGTTCGGCGACTAGCCGTCGCCTCGAGCCCAAGCTCATTATCGCAAATCTCGGACAATTATAATCGGTTTGGTTTATGGAAATTTAAGTATTGGGAATTCTCCAAAGAATTCCAAAGGGGAGGCCCGATGTTCTTCCATCTCCGACACGGCCATCCTGACTATCATATGTCCTCGGGTGTATCTAAAATATTGGGTTTTTCTGAAATTAGACTCGATATAACTGACGTTATTTACAATTTAACTAAATGTCCAAATAAGCCATGAGCCCAGTTCAACAACAAAAATTTTGATCGGATATTTGGTAATGAAAATAAAAGAAAGCAAAAATCAGTAGCATTATGATCAGTATTCAAAATGCTAGTTGCATTCTGAACTACCAGGCAGACCGTAATGACATGATTTCGCATCCAAATGTATCTCGTTTTTCTGGATCGCACGACCAGAGCTTCCTTCGTTACACTATCGCTCCGAACACATGTAAACTGCAAACTGTAAACGGTCTCACTGAGCTTCGTTACATTATCGCCCCGAACACATGTGAACTGCATCACACGGTCTCACTGAGCTTCGTTACATTACCGTCCCGAACACGTGTGAACTCACCCCGCCACATGGTTATTGTGCTAATGATCTTCCGAGGTGAGGGTACTCATATCGTCATGGTCACTGTTCTCGCTATCACTACAGACATCCAATTCAGCAGGAATACAACTATCTGGCATTTTCCTCAATCTGTCATGACTGTATTTATATAATCGTTTACTCTCTAATGTCTTTAAAATATACCTATCTCCTTCTAAAATCTCTGCTATTACGAATGGGCTCTTAAACTTTGGATCTAACTTAGTTTGATTCCTTTCCTCGTTCTTTCGTAATACGAAGTCACCAAGATTGAATCTATCTACTTTAGCTTTTGTCTTGTTGAACCTATCCGTTACGCCACGAGGCTTACTATAGGCCGTATTCCTAACTGGCGCTCGCGGTACTACAGTGCCGCAGACAGATCGTCTTAAAGGACCGGCGAAACGTATACAATGTAGCGGCAAATGCATATATATCATCAAGCGTCGAGCTCTAGAAACGTCGATTTCGTCCCGTTACTTTATCTATACAAAGAAGGTGACATACGTGATCACAGGCGCGAACGGTGGCGTGACCCGAGCGTAGTAGGGGTCGTCTCCCCCAGAGAAGACAAAGCAAAGCTTGAACCTAACCCCAATCAGTCCTTTTTGAAGATTCTAACAGCATACATCGAGTGGTTTATCCGGTAAAACTAAAGTCTCATAGTCTAACGAATTCATCAAGAAATATCATAGTCGGGTCGAATTTCTGTAACACATTGATTGTACACATCGCTAAATAATTTGTGACGTTTTCATTATAATGTTGGATATTGTTAAATATACAAGTTAAAATTAACCTTGTTAATTCAGTGTTAAATTCATTGAACCATCTTTGTTATCTTAACCGAAACAGGGGAACGATTAATTCGCGGCGTCGATTATCCGAATCGTAGCGAGAATTTACGCCTCTAGCTGACACGCTTTCCTCGCGATCACGTTTCTCCGCGAACGCTCGTAACACTATCTTTATCATACTTAGCGCTACTTGCTACGTTTTATATGGCCTGCTGTCTTATATTGAAGATAGTAGTTCCAACGGACTCGCTTTAGTCACGCGATTGATAGTGCAATTCAAGGCCGATTGTACTTCGCCAATTGCGTCTTGCCATGACCGTCCGGTCGTTTCTATTGTTGTAAACATATTTTTTAATGTGCCCATAGTACGCTCTACCTGCCCATTAGCTCTACTAACACCAGTTGCTATTAAGTGGAGTTTAATATGTTTATCTTGACAGAATTCTTGGAACTCTTTACCCATAAAACACCTTCCCTGGTCCGCTATTATGCAACAAGGACTGCCGAACAAAAATATGACAGACTTAAACGCTTTAACGGTGCTAAGAGAATCTATTTTACGGGTATGATGCAGGTATACAAATTTAGTGAAACAATAACGATCAAAACAATAACGTATTCTTTCAAATCACTTTTACCGCTCAACTTGCCTGTTATGTCTATGTGAACTGTATGCCAAGGTATGCTGGTCTTAGGTATCGGATGTAATTCGGCTTGTATTTCACCCGAATTCGCCTTAGAAACTTGACAAGCATGACAGTTTTCTACGAATTTACGAACATATTTCGCCATTCCTTCAAACCAATAATACTCGTACAGTTTCTCAAGCGCTTTATCCCAACCTAAGTGCATAATTGACTAGTGTATTTTTATTTAGTTCCCGAAAATCTACGCGCAATCTATCTAAGCCGTCCTTCTTTTTCACGAGTAACATAGGGCTCGCGAACGGTGAATTACTAGGCCTTACGATTTTTGCTCTAATTAATTCGCTTATTCGCTCACGTACTATTCTTCGCTTTTCCTCGCTAAGTCTATAGGGACTTCTTTGTACGGTGATGTTAGGATCAATTAAATGTATTTCTAACTGGCCCGTGTTTGCGCGTGTACGTGGTAGATGACTTAATCTACCAGTTGAGGCTTCCATTACGCAGGAGTCGACTCGCCGTTCATTATTGGAATCATACTTTCTTTTCCGCAATAACGGACAACCAGACGCGACATATCCCTCCTTATGGCATTTGAAGCAAGATACCTTCGACGATGTGGCTGGTCGGTTTTCCTCTGAGTTTCGTATATCCTTCACCTGTTCCAATTTTATTCTCTTGCGGCACTCCGTCGTTCTATGTCCGTAGTGCCCACAGTGGTAGCGCCTAGTCCGGGGGGCTGATGGCCTGCGGTCATTTAGTTTCAAGGCCCGTCGGTGAGCTTTCTGACGAAGCCGCTTCTCTTCGTAGGAGAGAAATCGCATTTCACTCTGAAATTGGTATTCCGTCTTGATGTCACTCGTGAGTGCCAATCTTTTGAAGCGTTAATCTTGTGAACTCAGGTAGGTAAAGAGCAGTAGCATTAATTGTTTCGGCCGTCGGTAAATTTTGCCACCTCGTCTTCAGGAGGGAACGAGCACGATTACCGTGAGCTCCTGGGAATTCGTTCTTCGATGATATCTTCATTAGCGCCGAGGTTGCTGTCTCTTGGCCACCAAAATGCGCAACGAACTGTTCCTTAAACGCTGGCCAGGTAATCTCTTCGCTGCTCATCATTTGCGTAAGTCAATGAGCTACAGAACCCTCAAAAGCAAGATTTAAAGCAGAAAATAACGCGCTGTCTCATAAAAGGCATTTATCTTTCATACGCAGATTAACAGCTGCGCACCATGCGGCTGGATCGGCACCCACGACTTCTGGGTTAAAACGTGGTAGTGACAATTTTTTGATTCCACATTCGGTTTTTGCGTTAGCGACTGAATTAAATCACGCATGATGGCCCACATGGTCGCGTAATGTTATAACCGGCACTGAACCCACTTCTGATGTCGGTTCGTCGTTATAGTTAGGATTAGGGTTAGGGGCGTGTAATGAACCTTCACTAGAGCTATCCATTGTTGATACAATATCGAGATATTATTTATTAGCACAAGTGTGGATATTACGTGATTGACAAATAACCGCGGTGATTAAGCACTAATGACAATGATCTTAGGATCGATAACGAATCCGCGGTCAACGGGATAGTAAATACACTTTCCTCCAAGGCCTAGGTCTAAATCTCGGTTAAAATAAAAACGTGAAATATTAATTGATTGTGATGGACGTTGTTTTCTTGTTGATGAGATCGTACGAGAGAATGTGTTTTCCGTCGCAGTGATGCTGCAGAAGAAAATTATGATGGGATGTATCTAAGGGCACGAGATCATCAGATTCGTCGAGGAAAATCTTCGCTCGAAAAGTGAGGAAAATGGACGTTGCTGTTAATTGGTTAATTTCACTGTTGGTGGTTGGGGAAGGATGCTAACTGCCCTTGTGAGGAAGTTGCTAGCGAGAAGCGTCGTTCGTGAGGAAACGCAGATTTTCCGTATCTTCCCGTAGTGGGTGGTAGATTTAAGGACTGTTAGGACAAAGACTGTCTGTCCGTTTAAAGGACCTTAGTTAACTAAATCCTAAGATTTATAGCGGGTCCTCATATAGCTGAACGTGTACTGTGGAGATGCATCGACATCTGGTAATCATCTTGCCCGAAGAATAGGATCTGTGTATGGCGAACCACGGGGCAGAAACCATTGAAATGTTTACTGTCAAGTGTCGCTACAACTATTTCTTTAGGAGAGCTATGTAATTATTCTATGCCTCTATTAGGTAAAAACGTTCATCCCGTGACCGCCGCTACGTTCGGCGACTACTTGTCACCTCGAGCCCAAGCTCATTATCGCAAATCTCGGACAATTATAATCGGATTAACTTATAAAGATTAAAGTATTGGGGATTTTCCAAAGAATTCCAAAGGGAAGGCCTGGTGTCATTTCATCTTCGACATATATGTAATGTAATAAATCTTGAGATAATTCAGGGGATCGATTCTGAAGTCTGAAAATCGAGTTTATTGTGAAAAAAATACTTAAATGAAATACAGTAGTGGACAACAATTAATACAAATCTATAAGAGTAAACAATAAATAACAAGTTCTGTGCAATGTCTACCGGAAAATCGAGAATCGATTTTCAACGTCCTGTGTTACCGATCTTTCTCCGTCAATCTTCAATGTTTTAAATAATTATTCTTTCTTCTGTGATCTTGTCTATCTCTGATGTTGCTCTCTGCCCATTCGTTTGGGAAAATGAATGTTTCTCAAAAATGATTGTCCGTAAAACAAAAGAAAATCGCTCTGTCCGTGAAACAAAGAAAGTCGTGCTGTTGTGCCGTAAACAGAGAGAGTCCCTATCAAACTTGAACTCTAGGGAGTTTACATATATGTTGTCGATCGCACTCCGGGATTATCTGGTAGATGATAATAACTCTTAATATTGATCGTGTAACTAGTTAACAGACTTTGACGTCAATAACTGTATGTTCGTTAATAACTGACTGATCGTAACTGCTCCAGAATATAATTGTGATAGACTTCTTATTAATAACTGACTAAATATTAATAACTGACTGAACACTTATTAATAACCGTCTGATTTGTTAATAACTGACTATTGCTCTTAGTGGCTACTCTTATTTATACTAAACTACGATTGGATAGTTGTCACGTGATGGTTTATTCCCATGTAAACGTGGAATTTCGGCACGTGATTTTCTCAGCGGACGTTGCAGTTTTCCTTTCTGCTGATATCCTTCCTAAGAGTATTGCAGTTTCTTCACTGCTGGTACGGTCTTTTAAGCGGTACTTTCTTCGCCACATGGGCGACGGTGATTCTTGATCCTTTGCCGCGTCGCAGTTGCTCATCTCTACTGACGATACGTGGCCTGCGTGAGAGCGCCGTTTTTGTTTACTTGTCCATTTATTATTTTTTCATATTGAAAAAATACATATGTTCATACGTATTCAAATCAAATAGATCGTATCATTCAAATAGAACATACGTTCTACCTCGTATTTCAATGAAATTTCTCTAATGATCGCATTTTACAGTGCCCTGCGTGTATTAACATAACGAGCCTAACGTACGCTGTGTTTGGTATTTAAAATAAAGTAAAACTGGCATCATTTATCAAAATATTTTAAACCAAAAGAAATATCTCAAACCCGCACATCAAACACGTTAAAATGGGGCTGCTATGTTCACGGTTAGATTACGAATGGGTTACGTTTGGATGTGCAAACTCCCATGAACTGTTACCGCACTTATAGCTGGATTTTTTCGCATCTGTGAAGCACCCAAAAATATATATATAACTTACCACAATTCATATAGAACCCCAAAAATATACAAGAAACGACTCAAGATGCAACTTGCTGTAGTTACGCTTAGATTACTGTTGAATTGTCTTCGGAGTTTCCAGCACCAACTAACTTCTACCGAAGTTACAATTGCATACTTCACAGTTACACACCCAAGGATACATACTCAACTCAGTACAATTTATGTAGAAGTCCAAAGATGAATACCAGACGGGCCAAAATACATCTGCTGCTGTTGTATTTAGCTTATGGCTAAGTCCACGAAATGCATTTATCGCGTCTGTACGCCCTGGAATACATGCCCAACCGACCACAAATTCATGTTGAAGACCAAAAATCCGCATCAAACACGTCAAAACACGTCTGAAGTAGTTATGTTTAGGTTACGATTAGGTTACGTTGAGATCTCTCAGCGTTCACGAGCTTCTAGCGAGGTTACAGTTGTATTTGACGTGTCTATACATCCAATAATACATACCAAACTCACCATAGTTCATCTGAGAGCTCAAATTTCACATCGAACAAGTCAAAACACGTCTGGAGTAATTGCGTTTACGTTGCAACTGGGTTGCGTTTGGATTCCTCAGACCCCGCATGCCTTTACAAGGGTGAAAATTAGAATTTTCGTATCTGGTAACGAAATAGTTTGAATAGTGACATGGAAAAGTGATTCTGTAAACCGAAAAATACAAATATAACCCACGGATATGCATCTGTAACGATCGCATTAGGATTTTGTAATACCCATGTACGCGTCCATTATATCCATGTCTTTAAGCTCCCACGTGCGTTTTCAGAGTATATTTTGGAATTTCCATGTTTGGAGCAATTAAGTTTGCATTTTTCACCCTTTCATCCTCTAAATGCGGTTGAAAGTACTTGATTTGGAGTTTTCGACTCCCAAATGGGATTTCATGGTTTAGGTTGAGAATTTTCAACCTAATTCAATTGTTAAGTGGGTTTTGACGCGTTAGATTTAAAATTTTTATGCTCGAATTAGATTTACAATCTTTTACTTTAAAATGCGTTTTCATGGATTAGACTTTGGACTTCTGATTTTCAAGTGTGTTTATAACAGTAATGCTTTGGATTTTTGGCTTCCATGTGTATTTTCTGGGTTTCAGATTGTCTATATATTTAGTATCTTTTTGTTTTTCACAAATATTTTGCATTACTGTTATAAATAAATAAAAAATAGTTTTTGTAAATTTTTTATTTTATTATTGTACGTTTACGGTAAGTTATAAACACATCATACAAAAATATTATCTGTCTGTGTTATGTCACAACGTATTTTAACAAATCATTATTTATATATAAAAATACGATTTTTCTACATCCCATTATAAGCTGGGCCACCCCCGCCTTCTGGCACAACCCAGTTAATATTCTGACTTGGGTCCTTGATATCACAGGTTTTACAGTGAATGCAGTTCTGAGCATTAATTTGCAACCTCTCTCCTTCTCCAGATTCCAATGGTACAAATTCATAAACACCTAAAACATAAATAAATAATAAATAAATAATAATAATTAAAGCTCTTTTATTATCTTTCTTCGTATATTTTATTTTGCAAATATTTGTTGTATAGATTGTATTGTGTGTATACTATACAATATATTATATACTACTGCGTATATTTACTTTATAAACTATTTATTACTAATAAGATATTAGTAATTTACTCCACTGATAGAACATCTACAATATATCAAAGCTTAATATTCGATAGTCAATATAAGTTAATAAATTTATAATCACAAAATTTATCAAGCATAGTTTCCTTATAGTAAAAAATGTATTAAAGAATTATCTATAATTCTCAATAGTACCTATTTCATTATTTTAAAAAATAAATATGTCTAGTTAACGTTAAGATTAGGGTTAGGGGCGTGTAATGAATCTTTACAGGAGCTATCCATCGTCGCAATCGAGGTAACGTTTATTAATGCAAGTATGGGTGTTACAAGATTAACAAGTGGCGGCGGTAATTAGACACTAATTAGACAATGGCCTCAGATTCAATAACGAATCCGCGGTCACAGGGGAACAGATGTACTTTTATCTAAAGTCTAGATCGGGCTTGACTTACTGCTCTACGGTACAAGGATTATTTGACTAGCCTTTATTGGGGTGCAGAATATTCATCGGTCGTAAAGACGCTAGATAACTGGCTGACGAGACTTCACGAAAGAGAATGATTTTCCGTCACGATGACGCTGCAAAGGAAAACTATGATGGGGTGTGTCCAGGGACACGAAATCATCGGATTCGTCGAGAAAAGTCTTCGTTCGGATAGTGAGGGAAATGGACGTTGCTGTTAATTGGTTAATTTCACTGTTGGTGGTTGGAGAAGGATGCTAACTGCCCTCGAGAGGAAGTTGCCAGCGAGAAGCGTCGTTCGTGAGGAAATGCAGATTTCCCGTATCTTCCCGTAGTGGGTGGTATATTTAGGGACTGTTAGGATAAAGACTGTTTGTTTGTTTGAAGGACCTTAGCTGACTAAATCCTAAGATTTATAGCGGGTCCTCAGGCTAGCTGAAAACATGCTGTGAAGATGCATCGACATCTGGTAATCATCTTGACCGAAGAATAGGGCCGGTGTGTGATGAGCCCTGGGACAGGGACCGTTGGAATGTTTTTACGGTCACGTGTCGTTACAACTATTTCCTTTAAGGAGAGGTGTACAATTGTTTTACGCCTCTATTAGCTAAAAGCGTTCATCCCGTGACCGCGGCTACGTTCGGCGACTAGTTGTCGCCTCGAGCCCAAGTTCATCACTATCGCGAATCTCGGACTATTACAGTTGGGTTAATTTATAAAGACTATGGTATTAGAAGTTTTCCAAAGGACTCCAAAGCGGAGGCCCGGTGTCCTTTCATCTCCGACAAATATATAATATAATAATGATATTAAATGTGTGAAATAAATGTGTACTTACCAGCAGGACAAAATCGACCTTCTGGCCCGGCAAATGTTGTTAAATTTCTTTTTACTGGTAGAGTATCATCAAGCAAAGTAAGATGTGGTGGCTGATCAGTTTCATGATTTGTACCAGTAAGTGCCACTGAAGATAGTAAATCAAAAGATATTTCATTATCTGGCTGTGGATATTCTATCGGTGTACATTCCGATGCTGACTTCAAGCTTTTATAATCCGGACCTGGAAAAAATAATAATAACTTCTATCTTTTATCGATATTTACTACCTTCTTATTTAATTTTGTTATAAATTATTTTACCTCCATGAGACAAAGTCCATGGCTCTCTTCCTCCAATTAACATTGAAAATGCAGAATATAGCAGACCCCCGTAAATACCAAATCGAGTATGAAAACTGGGTCTTATATTCCTTATAGCTTTCAGTTCTTTATAAATCCAACTGTTTTGTATTTTATCAGTATAAGATTTCGGTTCTAAACCTTTTGTTGGCGAAGGATTATTTTCTGCATTAATTATAGCTTCAATTGCACTTTCTGCTGCTAGCATGCCACTCTTCATAGCATTATGTGTTCCTTTAATTTTAGGTACATTAAGAAATCCTGCTGTGCAACCAATAAGACAACCACCAGGGAATTGAAGTTTAGGAATAGATTGAAAACCTCCTTCTACTAAGGCTCTTGCACCATACGCAATTCTAACACAAAATGTAAAATTTAAAATGAACCTTCCTATAAATATAAACATTAATTTATTCGTATTTGTATCTTACCTCTTCCCGCCTTCAAGTACTGGTCTAATGCTTGGATGTTGCTTAAATCTTTGAAATTCCTTAAATGGATGTAAATAAGGATTAGAATAATCCAAACCAACAACGAAACCAATAGTAACCAGAGGTGTATCTTCACTAAGATGATATAAGAACGAACCACCATAAGTATCTTTTTTCAATGGCCAACCAACAGTGTGTTCAACAGTCCCAGGCGTATGTTTTTTTGGATCAATTTCCCAAATCTAATAACATTAATATCTATCTTATAGTCTTAAAATTATATTAAAATGCATTAAAATTTATGTTTAATGATATTTACTTCCTTTAATCCTATACCATAGGTTTGTGGTTCGCAATCTTTCCTAAGATTTAATTTCTTTGAAATCTGTTTTGTAAGATGACCATGACAACCCTCTGCAAAAATTGTACATTTTGCATGCAATTCCATTCCACGTTCAAAAATATCCTTTGGCGAACCATCTTTACCAATACCAACATCATTTGTAGCTATTCCTTTAACGGATCCATCTTCATGATAAAGTACTTCTGCAGCTGCATATCCAGGATATAATTCTACACCTGCAGCTTCGGCTTGCTCACCAAGCCAGGCTACAACATGACCTAATCTAAAACAAGAAATTAAGTGAAGAATGCTTAAGATACTAACATGATTAACTTATTTTATTATATGATTAACTTTATCATATTATAGTTTATTACCTAACAATATAGTTTCCATGATTGTACATCGGCATTCCTTTTAAGATAGGTATTGGTAATCTGCCTTTCTCAGTGAGAAATGCAAATTTATCTTCTGTAACAGGGGTATTTAGAGGTGCTTTTAATTCCTTCCAATTTGGAAATAATTCATTTAATGCTATTGGATCTATACAAGCTCCGCTGAGAATATGACCACCAATAGTAGAAGCCTTCTCAACAAGCGTAACTTTCAATTCTCGTCCATGCTTTCCTGCTAATTTACGTGCTTGAATTGCAGCAGATAATCCAGCTGGTCCACCTCCCACAATTAAAATATCTGTTTCATCTACATATCTTTCCATATTTATACCTGTAAACGATATGCTTGAATTATCATGCAATAATATATATTAATTAATAATGTAATAATGTATATTATTAATAAAAAGTATTGTTTCTTTATATATTCAATTTCATATTTATAAATTATACCTTTCCATCTTGGATCTGATTCTCTGGGTATAATAGTGTAGTGAGTTGTAATCCTTCGAAACTTTTCTTGTGAATAAGCTCTTTGAAACACCCATTGAAATCTCTGTTCTATCAAGAAGTAATAAGATATTAGTAATATTTGGTACAACATTTTTACAATTAATATCTTATTATTTTATAATATCTTAATTTTATTATAGGAAGTGCACAAATGATAATCACCTTCATATATTATATTTCTTTATTATTATTATATATAGGTACATGTTAAATATTTATAAGGACCAATAAAAATGTATATCACTTGCGCACTACTTACTACCTTGCTACGTGTAATTTAACAAATATAGTCTTGTATAGATCAATAAAAATCAGCAGTATCAACAAACAATCAAACCTAACCTAACAGTGAAAGTTTAAAGAGATTTCTCAACACAGTAATTGTCTAGCATAATACGTTTTCACTTGTGTCTCTATGTATATTATTAATATATTATATGCATATATTAAAATATGAGATATATGTAATTGGTGTATGAAATAAAACTATATAAAGCTATATATATATATATATCACAAAAGTAATGTATGTGCATATGTATATTTTCTATGTATAAATCGCAATTACAAAATAAAATAAGTTTTTATAAGTTTTATACAATATCTAATAATGTAAAAACGTTTTATTTATTTGATAACAGACATTAATGAAGAATATTTGTTTTTTATCTTTATTCATTATTTAATATAAATTAAAACTCACAATATGCTCTATTAGTGATATAAGAAATGTTATAATAATAACAACAAAAAATCTAAAATTAATATATAATATTTATTATATATCGTAATATATAATAAATAATGTATAATATATAATAATTTACAATAAATTGCAGTTAATAAAATGAAGATTTATGCGAGTAATCTAACAGTCACTCGTCAAAATCCAAAATTTTTAAAGATAATAAAAATAAGATAGTAAATTGTATTGTATATCAAGCAAATATTACCAATAAACTTACGATTATTTGACGCAATAAGTATTACTCGAGACATAACTGCATATCACAATGAATGAACTGTGATTTCGATAATAATGTGAGCTACTACTCAGTTATATATACATATGTATATTGCAGTATCAACAATCAACTGCTGCTAGAAATGTATGTCAAAATCAGCCACCAAAATTTAAAATTCGAGATTAAAGTCATGATTTTATCATAAATGATATATGTATATACAAAATAGGTTATCACCATCACCAGTACATATAGAACAGGATAAGCCTATGTACTGTGCGTTGCTGGAAAGATAACTAGCGAGACTGTTGTCCTGTTTGTAATATCTGACACTTTCGACTAATACGTGTTCTTACCATTATAATCGTGTTCAGTCTATTCGAAATAACCAATCGGTCTAATATTCCTTGCGTTAGTCATCGTTGTAATAACGCACAGTAGATTTGTGTGGTATATGATACACTGCATATATGTATAATATTCCTATATCTATAATAACATCTTATGGAACTTTGTGCCATCACAGACCAGGTACAAATTGGACGTGACATGCAACATGTAATGCTTTTTCTAGTTCCACGTTTTTAGAATCATCTGAACCCCTTATCATTTTCGTATCACATGAGATGTTATCGACTCAGTATCGTACTTTATTCTTAGTCAATGCTACTAATTAAATTATGTAAAACTAAACATTTTCTATGAAATTACAGAATAAAATATGTATCGAATAGGATATCCTATAATCATAACGAAGAATAGAATTTTATACTTCTACAATGCTACAGAAAATATTACTTCATTACACTCTATCACAAAAATCCAATCCATTAAATTTCAGGAATCAATGATAGTCTCGTTAAGAGATTAATAAGTTGCCTAATTAAGTAAAAACATATTCACAATCGTAGCCAATTAACTCATACTGCTTGCTACATAATACCATAATTGTATCATAGTAGTCAACATTAAAAAATTAAAAAAATAGTAACTCTTGCTCAAAATTACTGTTTGAACCAACTATTAATTCAATCTGACGCGTGCTATAGAATTCTTTATGTTAGAATTCTTTATCTCGTCTAAAATAGTAATTCGTGAAAGATAGATAGATACATAGATAGATAGATAGATAGATAGATAGATAGAGAGAGAGAGAGAGAGAGAGAGAGAGAGAGAGAGAGAGAGATTTCATAGCCACATACAAATCTCTAAATTGTTGAGAACGGAAAAGTATTTTAATGTAACGCTTATTCTGTTATTTATTGATGATCATAGCATCTTGTCTCTGCTTTTAACTTTACCAATTTTCGCGTCGGAATTACATACATATACTGTAAAATTCCATCTATTTGAACTTGTCGCGGGATAAGTAGTTCATGTATATAATATGAGCTTACTAATTCTACCTACTATTTACGATTTGTCGTTCGTATAATAGTAGCTCACGTTCAGACGAATGAATTTAAACATCAGACATTTATTTAATAGAGCACTGATTAAACTTTTTAATTGAATAAACGGAGCTATAAAATATGGAACTTTGTGGCCCGTATTCGTCAAAAGGGAATACACTTTAAAAGCGATAAATTTAAAGGCATATTGAAAAAGAATGATCTTAACAATGTTCTTTAAATGTTTAGATTATTAAATTAAAAGTATAATATATCTAAGTCTATACAGCATACGATATTATTATATCAATAAATATAAAGGACAGTGGAAGTGAATTGAAGGAGAAGAAAATTATTCGGAAACATTAAGATAGTATATTTGTCTAAAATATCTGTTGTAAATTATACTCTTTTAACATCGATTGATCTATTATTTATTCAACTTTGACAAGGAATTCGATAATTCCAATGTTGGAGATGTGAAACCATTAAGAATTATTTTATTTCTGTTCAAGGAATCTCTCGTTTTATAGTCACGAGTACTGCACGAACTAAGTAGATATAACACTTAAACATTTAACTAGATTAACAATGCTTTGTTTGTAGCGCAGTTCATTCGAGATGCGCCAAAAATATCTAAGTACAAGCATTTAGAAGAGATTATATATCTTACATTAACATTCGACGTAAACATACGAATAATCTATAGAACGTATTTCCTAATAATAACATGTATTCTCTTATTCGACAATTTTGAAACAATTTCGTTTTCATAAAATTATAAATTTCTGAAATATGCACGTGCTATACAAATATTTATATAGTGTATTTATGTGTTATATATACAGAGTATTTCATAAAATATGATATATTTAGCATGTGACATTCGTGTTTTAATGAATAAACCAATCGTTAATGTTTTCGATAGACTATTGAATGTTAATTTTTAATTAAAGATACTTAAAAAATAGATACAAGATAGATAAAAATAGTTACTGTTAGTATTTTCCCTTACATATTTGTGTACAATACCATAAAAATTAGTTAAATTCTGATATAAAATGGCATTTATATCTTTGGTGTAAAATCACAAAAAAGACAGTACTTTTGAAAGTTGATTCTTTCTAACGTATAAATAAAACGAGACAGACAAAGCAAATGGAAAACGGACTGCATTTCAATTTTGATTGCATTTTAAAAAATGTTTTGCACTAAATTTATAGCGAAATAAAAGTATTATTATCTATAGCGTACAACATGCAAGAAAATGATAGTATTATAATTTAGATCCGTTACATGGATAATTGTTTATCTACTGATCCCTAGAAAATTAATAATCAATAATCGTATGAAAACATGACAAACTCATTATTATTAATTTAAATTAGTATTCTGCAAATATGGTGTACACAAGTGTCTGTGTGTGAGTGCGCGCGCGTGTGTGCGTGTATGTGCGCGCGCGCCGTATGAAATACCCTATATATAGAGTATTTCGTAAGCTTTACATCTATTACTAAAAGAAAATCGGCAGTTTCAAATTCGTGCCCTGTAATTAAACTAAATCATTGCACAAATTATTGAATATTATAAAATAAAACCATGTTCAATTATACAATACATGAAAACGTAATTAATAATAATTCATTGAATTTTCCGTTAGATATTTTTCGACAGCTTACGAAACATCCTGCATATAATATATTTATATACTATGTACAAACGCATTATCGAATTCATTACGGGTACTCTATTGCTGCGATCATCCTATTACGTGTATGTATATTAAATGTATATATTTTTCATATTTTCGTAACTGATATTCGACAGAAAAATCGACAATTATATATCATTACCGATCACTGTTTGTTTTTTTCCTTTTTTCACTAATTACTAATAAATTGTCTCTCCTACATGATTTTATGCGCTTCGGGAGAAAATAACGTGTCTTGCTTTGTACTTTAATAAGTGGTAGACAATAGAATCATTGGTGTTTTATTTTGAGAACTCTAAAAATGACCGATCGTTCGGTTGTTCAAGCATTCTGAGACGAAAAGAGCCTCCAATGCACCGGACGTATACTGGTCCAGAACGTCTTTGTATTGTCAACTCCTTGCCACTTTTCCTCCGATATCTATAATATATCTTTTGAATATCTGAATATTTTCAATTAATATTCCATTATGAATAAATATCGTTAAATATTATATTAACAGGAGAAGATTCTGAGTTAAAGCTTGTTTAAATTCATTAAACATTAACAATATAAAAATATGTGCATATGCCTCATAAATAATGGTCAAGTGTAAGGAGTTGCAATTGTATTATGATATTCGAGAGATGAGTTCCCGACCCTCTCGAAATTCTATTCATAAACATACGTGAATTTTGCAATTGCAATCGGGCAAAACGCACATGTACCCCATTGTTTTTTCGAACAAAATACAATCACACTCAAAGAATAAATATATTTCTGTAGAAAAGAATATAAGTTCTTCATACATGACTGTAACATACTGTTTGAACGATTTTTCACTGATCCAGAATCGTATTCTATTCAAACTGCATTTTTTCTTTGTAGTAAATATGATAACATGAAACATTCTTAGTTATTTTTATAAATACATTCCTCTCAAGATATTATATCTTTATGCACGTATATTTTTATATTTTTGTGCACGAAAGTTCTGTATTTATTTACACAAGTGTTTTGAGTATCTTCATTACTTCATTGCAATTTCAATGGAATTCTTTCATCAAGAATTTGACTTGCTGGTGCCCATAACATAATGTTTTCATTAAACATACATTTTCTTTCGATTCAGTTACCGCTTCATTTCACCGCAACATAAAACAACAATCTCGTTATTCGTTTTGTTATCTTAACCTCAAGTCTAAGTGGAACATAATTCCTATCAGAAAATAATATCATTCCTTCCACTAAATATTACGTCAAGAAATAGCTGGACTTCTCTGATAAACTATTTATATAATCATTTTATTCTAATAACACGGGATTATATTAAATTTGTTTAGAGATAGGGACAGATGATATAAAAATATTTAGTTGTAAAGGAATGAAAATATCCATGAATATTCAGTTATCGCCATGAAGCTATGAAATATTATGTATATTGATTAATTACAATAATTGTCTAATTACAAAAGTTTAAACAATTGTACTTTTAAAAATCGTTATTTATATAAAACATAACTCTGGCGTATTAAAAATCGATGATGGACTCATTGCGTAACTTTTTTCTATATTATCACTATTAACATAGAAACAATTAATCGTTGTATTAAACGTAAATTTAAAGATAATACAAAACCATCGAAATATGCCGCTAATAACAAAATAAGTAGTATATCGACTAACAGATTGCGCTTAATTGTTTCCATTCCAGTGGGTACATTAACATGAAGTGGACGGCATTGGATTAAACTGATTCGACATGTTGCAGCAAAAACACAGAGCCAAAATATTTGCGTTTCTAAATTGAAAACATATGTATATCTTAGTATTGTAAAGACGCATTATTTCAATGTAGCTATTACTTAAGGCAGTGCTGTTTTCTATTCACTAATAAAATGAAGGCATCATCATGCACCGCTACTATGGTTCTCACGCAAGTATCGAAATTAAACATACCTCAATTGTCTTTGCAACTTCCGGCCAACTTGTCCTTTTCGTCCATATTTACCCCACTGTTTCTTAGGTTCACATATTAATCGCTAAGGTTGTAAATTGTTACTACTACTCGTATTTTCTCTTTGACCCACAGAATCCAATGAAACATCTCCTCTGCTATCTATACTGTGACTAAATTTACTACCTTTATTAATACTTTCTTAAAAAGTATTATATTAAGATGCTCTTTTAAAACAATATAAAAAATGTATTATATGATAATATTATATTTCCCCAAGTAAATGTTTCGAAAGATGAAACGTATAAACAAATATTCCACACGAAAGCTGTAAGATATTAAGAGAAACGGATCATGCTGACATTCATTGACTTTATTATAACCTTTATAAGCCTTGTGAAAGTTAATTTCAAGTATTAAAATTAGAATCTATATTTTCTACTACATGTTCTTGTAATTGGCATCAAAATACTTATGTAACATTTGCAAGTAAATTACTTATATCTTTTGAACAAGTCATTTTCAAGATATATCGATTTTCGAAGCTAACATGTTGTTAGCATTAGCGACATTTTGAGGAACAATTTCCCAACAATACTCGACGATATGAAACGTAAGCAAATAAAAATTTATCGGCAGCAATATTACAGATTATAAAGAATTCTTTCAAAGGAAAATAAACTTCTCCAAGCAAACGATTAAGCATTTCAACATTTATCTATTAAACTTATCAAGGACATTCGCACACGAAATCGGTTCTTTTTCGGGTAACCATGATGTAAGTACAAAGTCCGATCGAGTAATCTTCCCATTGTAAATATCAGATATACATAATGGCATTTTTGAAAATTCTTATTTCAAGAATAACGTGTGCATATCACATGAGTAGGTAATATTTAGAGTGTAGAGTGCCGGCTTTTTGACCGAAGGTTGTAGATTTGATCCCTCTCAATTGCCACTGACAAATAATAAGCAGCGTGTGATGTGGATCTTACAGTACACCATTGTAGACTGAAAATACAATGACGGACTCCTATTAACTCCTTCCATGAACTCTAAGCACGGCACGGGAGAAGCACCATGTATCCTATTGGAAATCCCGAAGATTCTCCAGCGGCATCAAGGCCACTGTGTGAGGATTTTAGTCAATAAGAATTCGGCATTGAATCTGAAGTTAACCTTCGTAGTATTTTTTTCTTTTTTTTTTTTTTTTCAGGATCATTGCAAGATAGAATAAATGTAAGTACGTTATACGTATATGTATGTCCCCTTTCATATTTTACAACCTGTTTCAATATTATCCGTAGCACCTATATACATATATGTATCTTTCGATATATTTACTTGGGACAGCCTCGAATAATAATCAATCGTTATTGTTCACTTACTCTGTGTGAATGAAAGAAGATCTACTCCGAGAAGTTTCGTCCATTTTTTCCGAAGAAGCGCGAGAACTTGCCCGATCTCCCCCATGAGTTAAAGATTTGTTTTTTTGTGCGACTTCTGACTGATGACTATCAGATCGTTTACATTTTTCATTCGAGATCTCATTGCTATTTAACGCTTCAACTTCATCTACCGGTAAACACGTTTCCACCATGGCTTCCAGGCAATTAACAAATAACTGGGCGCTTTCGGCTGTACAATTGGACTACGACATACATCAATGTAAACTTATAAATGCAACAATCAAAAAGTTGTTGTGATTCGTTACTATATCTTAAGTTACTATATCTCGTTAAGCACTATATTATCAATCATGTGTTCATAAAAGCTAACTTGAACAGCAACAATCGGTAACGGCATGACACGGTTGACAGGTCGTGCTCATTATCACTTGCTGCGTATTACGGGCAAAAAAATTTATATTACATTTCTCACTTGTTTCTTTACAAACAAATTACTCCCTTTTCAGTTGCACTACTATCCCCTTCTCACCCTAGATGGGTACTTACATTTGTGTATGGCCCTGCAAATCTCCATAATCCACCAAAACCACAGCTTTGTAAGTAATGTAACTGCTGTTGACTTGTATCCTCACATGCTATCATATTTTGTATAATTGCTTGTACAGAATTCAATATCCCTTGGTCATGGCAAAAGGATAATACATTGTTGATTTTTGCATCAAGCAAATTATGACTATAAACAGATTTAAATTCATTTAAAAAATATTAAGCATGCGTTTATGGAATTCTGTAACATTAAATGTCCCAGTAAGCATATGCGTTATTTTAAATATCATTTCCCGCAAACCAAATTGTTCATGTTACTGTTTTTCATACTTATTTTATATTTCAACTAAGGCTAACATACAGCTGTGAAACGAAAAAAAGGTAGAAACAAATTAATAATAATAAATAATAATAATTTATTTGTACT
The DNA here is from genome assembly GCA_014825975.1 of Bombus haemorrhoidalis. Taxonomy (NCBI): domain Eukaryota; kingdom Metazoa; phylum Arthropoda; class Insecta; order Hymenoptera; family Apidae; genus Bombus; species Bombus haemorrhoidalis. The sequence continues at coordinate 3,216,480 of CM026162.1, read as the reverse complement.
CTAGGTACAGAGTCTATTGCATGGAGATTGTTGCGTTCTTATTCCTAATTTCTTACATTATATTAAATGAATTCTTACATTGGATTCTTGACAGAAACAAATTCATTAGACAAAATGAAATAATTGTGAATAGCGTATCACATGTAGAAGTGTCCGTTCCAGATGCTACAGATTTGAAGATTTGAGAATTATAGATATTTTTTCGTATCAGTTACTCACTTATCTTCATAGTATTTGATTACAATTATCTAATAATTATATATAAATAATTATTAAATAATCGTTGTAAACGAGCTCTCTCGACATAAATACAAATTACTAATAATGTCTGTAATAGATCTCTTTTTCCGTTCAAAACTATCAGGTATTGTTCGGCTTCGTTGGAATCCCTTCAATATACATTCCGAATTTCTTAATGTTATTTATTAACACAGGAACAAGTTTATATTATTTCTGTAAACCTCATTCTTATCTTTACGTAGTGAAGTAGTGAATTTGTCCTCTGAAGTCATGTGCCCTCATGTTTTGACATTTTGATGTTTTACAAGGAACAGCGTAATAAACAGTTAAATGCATCTTTATTTTAAAATTATAAAAATCACGGTAACTTACTGTGACACTTAACAACTATTAATGTAATTGCTGTAGATGCTTTCAACGTATATATAATCTGTTAAAAATTTTGAAAGATAAAAGCTTACATTACTGGGAAGACTTTTGGAAACACCACTGACGCTTCCGCAAGATATTCATAAAGAATCCGTTGTTCGTTTTCATCGGTTGAATTTTTAACTAAAGTAACCAGAACAGTTAGAACCAAAGTTTGAGTTGAAAAATCTGTCAGTACTTCTGGATCAAGCAATATATTATTTTCGTTGCTCACGCTTACTCTGGCACTTCGATTCTGTATGAATTGTAAAAATTTTACCATTTATACGTATCTTTTTATTTTACTTTGTACGTTCATTTCCTTAATTTTAGTACACATAACAAGCTGTAGATATTTTTAAAACGATTGAAGCAGAAATGTCATAAGGCAAAATTAAATGATATGTATGGATTCTTACTTTATGCTAGTTTTATGTCAATGCACGTATAAATGAAAGTTACATGAAAGTTTAATTTTCTCACATTGAACTTACTTAAATTCAATTAATTAAATTAAATTAAATTCTTGAATTTCTTTCGCCTATTTATAGCTACTATTATAATGGGAATATGTTATATGTACATATGTTACGAAATTATACATATGTACATTCGTATTTGTTTAGATGTTAATAAATTTAAGAAAAGATGTTTATGAGGATTATATATATGATGAGTAAATAATACCTTTGGTTCAACTTCCTCATTCGACTTTGCTTCCTTCACAGTTGGTACAGAAAAGGATCGCTGTGTTTTAAATAAAATCCGTCCAGTCTTGTTAATGACGTATACATCGTCATTATTGTACAAATTGATGGATCGTGATATGTATAAGGGACAAGTTACAATATATTTTCCAGGCAGACATAAGGTAGACATAGGCAGATGCGAACATAGACATCGAAAGATTAAACACAGGTTCATTCAAAAATATAAAACAATAAATAATATTACTTAATGTAAAATTGAATTTACACTTCTAAAATATCCTGTAAAATATTTCAAACCTTAAATTTGTTTATATTTTATAATGCATGAATATTTTGTATCTACTAACTTTTAGACTACTAATATTTTGTTTACATTGGAATAATTCGCAACATAAATTATACATTTTCAAAACATCATCTTAGTATATTTTTAACTACTGTATCTGCTTATTTTTTAATTCTATCTTCATATTTCAAGTTTCATAAAATTGAGAAACTTAGATGTAGTAAATTATTGAATATAAATAGAAATAAATAGAAACAGAGATAGAAATTAATTACAAATATACAAATACATCAAGAGCTGTATATATATACTTATATGTAATTATGTACATATTTATTTTATTATGTACATACAAACATCTGTATGAGATACATAAGTATATATATATATACATAACATACATAAAGAGGTGCGTATCTATATATATATATATATATATATACTTATATATATATATACTTATATATATATATATACTTATATATATATATAGATACACACCTCTAAAAAAACTATATAATTCACTTACAGAATAATAATCTTTTCTTGTTTAACGAATAATCAATTTCTTGTCTTAAAATGTATAATATATAAGTAAGTAGTAGTAAATTTCAGCAAAAAACAATTCATTTATAAATAACTGTTATTGTAATATTTAGAACAAAAGTAATAAAATCAATCTACTGAAAAGTAAGCTTTCTTGGATGTGATTATCATTATCCTGAACAAATTTTAAATAAAACATCGATACTGTGATACATAATGCATTATAAAATAAATAATGCCTTTATAAATCATTTGCACATGTTTTGCAAAATGTAATCGTAATTAACAAATAAAACATACCTGATGAGTTGAATATTGTTTCTGTTGTCTAGCTTGAGTGAGCGCAGACTGATCAAGAAGATCCCATGATTTTTGTCGGCGATTAGTAGGATTACTTGATGTTGCATTAGACGTATCCTGCATCATAATATTTAATTTATATCACGATCACATCTTTAACATTCTGATATTAAATGTTCGATACATGTACACATTTATTTGAAATTTGAAGAAGCTAATGTCATTTTATGAAAAAGATTAGGATATTTCGTATACGGAGTGCCTCAGTTTTAAACAATCAGACTCATTGGCTTCTTCTATAAGTAAAAACAAGAAAAGATTATTATATAAACATAGGTCTGCAAACGCTTTATAAAAAAATTATACAAGGAATATGAAAACTAATCAATTCATTTAGGCCTTTATGTTTCGAATATCTTTCGGAGGTTGAGTTCGTTAATCTCCGAATTGATGCTTACTTTGCTTCAGATCACTGAACGCATTACGAATCGATTCTTATTTCGAATCAATTCTTCTGCGATACAATTTTGTTGTTCCCCATAGATAATGTAAAATCTGATGATCTCGCTGATCAGTGTGTCGTCGAACAATGTGTCCTCCCCGATGAATCCGTTTTTCATGATAATATTCACTAATTTAATATTTATTTAATTTAATATTTCTTGTGTAATCTTTTTCTAAAATGTTTGTAAACTTACGTTTATATAATATTCTTTTCTTATTTCCACCCATAAAATAAACTGTGAAGTTTGATCATTTAAAACTTAGACACCCTATATACTTCTATGTACACAGAGCAGACAAAACAAATTACGATGTGAAAATAACTTTAAAATTGTAATTAACAACAATCTATGTATGACTGCATCAAATTAACAAAATTCTATGTAAAAATGCCATTTCAAAAAAAATCATTTTTAAGCACGATCTAACAGTAAACAATATAACATTAATAATAAGCAAAAAAAGAGTAGAAAAGCAAATTTCCCAAATATCTTTAAATAACAGGATATCACTCCGTTATACGAGAAATATATAAACTGTTTTTCGTTCTTTTACTTGGATTAAGTTCAAATACGTATTAGTAAATGTAATTCCGATTAATGCGCAATTAAATGACATTAGATCATAAATAATGCATAAATCTTAAATATTTCCTATTTAAAATTTACAATGTGGTTTTAGTATGAAAAAAATTCTAAGAATAACTTACCGTACTGTGTGGAAGCAAAATATCAAGGTAATCTGTGTTACCAGATTCTACAGTTTTGGTCACAGCATGTCTAATATGACATCGACTCCGCACTTCCTCAGATACAGATACTAACGCTAATTAGATATAAATATATAATAATTAGTAATTTCAATTCATAGATAGAAAATTTTACATAAACTTACCAGACAAGTATGCCACACTTTCTGGTGTGACTTCAAATTTGTCTCTTCTAAATGGTTTAGCAACAATACCTAACAGCATAGTCAATACTCTGGCTGTTCTTGTAACAGTGGTAGGTGTAGGATGTCTGTATCCTTTTAATAGATGACCAACCAAAGCAAAATGAAAATTTGATTTGAACGAAAGTCCCACAGCATTATCTAATTGTTTAAAGTGCCATTCTAAAGGTTCTCGTGTTGACATCATAACTTGCTTCAAGGTCTGAAATATTTATGCAATTTATAATAAAGATGAACACATAATATGATTATCTAAATCTATACAGAAATCTTTACTTTGTCATCAAAAGTTCCTTGAGAATCCAAAGTGTGTAAATTTTGCTCGAGGAGTGCTAAACCGCAGGCATATAAAGAAGCTTCATCTAATTGAAGAATTGATGTTGCAACCCAAAATAAATATCGATGTATGGGAGATTCCTTGAAAATATGGAAATATATAAAAATATATATATATAGATTAGATATTAATATAAATAATTAATTTTAGATTAATTAAAATTCCAACAACTTCACTGTTGTAAAGTTATGAAATCATTATGTTAATGATACTTATTAATAATTATTACCGAACTTTATGATAACAGAATAAACTTTAATTTGTATAATATAAATATAAGATTTAACTTTAACAATATATTAAAGGTACAATTTTCACTAACATCAAGTTCCTTGAAATATATTGATACGTAACAATAAACAAATTAATTAATTAATTAATGATTAATAATAAATTATTAATAATCAATAATAAACTAATACGTAACTTACAGATCTAAGCAAAGGTTGTAATCGAGTGAGGCACATAATGATTGCTTCCAACAAAGTGATATCGTTAAAACTCTCGAGTGCTTTTACTAATATCCTTAGTAACTGTTTCATATCTTGATCAGTTATGCTTTTACTAATACATCCGAATACAATCAAAGCTCGAGGCTGAAGAGCAGGATTAAAGCAAAAAGCAAAATTCCTTGCTAAAGAAGTCCAAGTTTTTAACCAATCACAGTGCGGTATGTCCCGCATACAAGCTTCCATAATTTCAAGAAGAGCATCAGTAATAATTTCTAAACTGGTTAGAGAAAGCCTTTCTTTATCGTGTGTTCCTGTAATGCTACGCTCGTTGCTAAACCATTTTTCATTCGAATGTCTATAACTAGATCTAAATGCTGTACCCGCAGCAGATTTCACTTCGCTAATTCCAAAAAGTAAATAAAATTTTGGGAGAGAAAATTCATCTAAACTCATCCGTAATATTCGATAAGTATCTTCTGAAAACGAAGGTGAACTACAGGTGCATAACGAATGAATACTATTAATGACCAAACCATGAGTAGAAGCACGCATACTCAGACTTCCGGAGCAAACTAGAAATGTCACTGTATGAAACAAATATGGTAGATGTTTTCCTACGTCCAAGCAGTTATTAAAAGATAGCATTAATAAATATCTTGCTAGAATAGCAATGTCATTCCATCTTGTATGTCGTTCTAATAACGGTGTTGGAGAAGTACAAGTTTTATCGACAACTCGGCAAAGTCTTCCTATTACTTTCTTTGCCACTAATTGAACATTTCCAGAAGCCAAAGCTACGGCGGTATCTGCCATAATTTCAACTGTAGGAGAACCAAGTCCAAAACTGACACTACGTTGAATGAAATTATCTAAGACTGTATCTATTAAGTCGGGTAGTCTTCCGATTGTGCTCCATATTTTGGCTTGTATACTTGGATACATTTCCACTTCCTCAATAGTTAATGTAATTAATTTCTCTAAAATTTTTGTAACTTGTTTCTGACGTTTCCCTCCTTCGTCGTTCGGCTTGTAAAATCGTACAAGATTATTTAACCATGGAGTCATATATTCTAAACAAAGATGTTTTAACTCAATGCTTGACAATCTGAAACCTTGTATACATTCCTCTAAAAACTCCAGTGTAAGATGAGGATCGTTTGCAGCCAAGGTTTCACTTAAATGTTTAATAAATATAGTATTATTTGATGGTATGCAAAGTCCAGATGTTTCCAAGAGTTGTCCTTCTATTTTTAAATCAAATGTAGCAGTTAAAGCGCACAGTTGATTGTATGCTGCTGTTCGTAAATTTGGATCCGAGCTACCAAGATTCAGTAACGCCATGTTTAATAATGTTCCAGGTACATCTTTAGGTCTTATCTTTGGATGAATAGATACAGATTCCGGCTGTGATAATTCCCATCGATTTCTTATATGAATTATAGCCTGTACGATACTATCACAGTCTTGATGAATAAGAGATAATGGGCCAGTTTCATTTGAAATGGTCAATGTAAATTGATTGTCATCTACTAAACAAACTTCTTCTATTTCAGATGCATAATAAACATCGTTTAAAAGAACGGAATGCGACAATACTTTGCATTTCTCCGCCGAGGTAATTTGTATCGCTGTTGGTCCAACTTTTACGGATACCTTAGTATCCCTATGACAAATTTTTAAAACGCTGTTAAAAACCTTTAAATCTTCATCAAGAGATAAAGTAGCTCCAGGCAATTTTTGTTGATCGACATCGATCACATCATTTAAACGACCCGGTCCGTCTATGAAAACTACCTTTCTATTACCTTTTAACGGTGCCAAAATCCTATCGTGAAACTTTATATATTCTCTCACCCAGCTATTACAATTGTAAATATATGCGGCATGAATATTTTCATAGGCAACTTTAGGCAATACATAAAACCATTTTTGTAGGAATTCAGCTCTAAATCGATTGTCTGAACATGCGTGAGTGAAATCAACAACCAATTCAAATGGAAAATGGCAGAATGGTTTTAAGGTAAGAATAACATGGTATATTAGCAAATCACCATTCGTATCGCCAATTCTATAAAAAAAAAAAAAAATACAAACAAAATTACATTAGCACATAGTTATAAATCCAAATATACATACACAACCAAACATTTTTCATCAAATTTCTCCTTATATGATTCTGTATAATATATAAATACTATATAAAAAAATATATATATATGTAATATGTAAGGTAATAATTTAACGAAATGATAATTCTTAATGTCTAATAAAAAAAAAAAAGTACTTGTTAATCAAATTAATGCTCAAATCTGTAACATATACATTAACAAATTTATAAGATACATACTTGTAACGTCTAGCAATATAATAAAACACTGGGTACCCTTGTTTACTAGTTCCTGCTTGATAGAATATATTTAAATTCTTGATACTCTTAAATTCTTCATTTTCATGCATATTGTGTTTTACCATAATTTCCTCAAAATTAGTTGAAGACATATCAATATTTGACCATCGAGCATAAGACGATGAAAAAAGTAAGCTATTAAATAAATACACTTAAATATGCATATGAAAATTGCGTAAATAGCATTCGTAACAATGATTTGTATGATAAAAGAAATGTATTTAATATTGTTACTTACTGTGAATCTATTGGTTTATGTTCTGGAGGACCAAGATAAGCCAATAATGTAGCCATTTTATCAAAAGGCCTTCTACCTACTGCTTTATGGTCCCGACTGCTACTTAGATAATCGCCAATTCGCTCTTGATGATTCCAAAGCAATCTATGTAATGCTAGAACATTGGCATCCGACACAAACGACATCGAATGATTAGTTTGATCGACCGTTTCACAATCTGATGCTATTTGTATGAAAAATCTTCTTCCAATTTCGAAATGTGCACGTAAGAAGTCATTAAATGGTAACATGTGTTGTTCTTTGCTAAATTCTACATGGTTTGCGATATTTTGAAGAATTTTAGACATTAACATAAGACCTCTCTTAATGTGCGGAGGTACAGTCTTATTTACAATACCCATTTCTTGAGGCGACACAATAGCTGGATTAATAAATCGCAGAAATATTACAGTTCCAACAGCTCCAATATTATTTTGTGGACACTGTGGAAATCTTTTGCTGAGTACCTGATATAAACAATGACACATAGACCGCAATTGTGGTGGAAACCTGTGAAAATACAATGAAACTAATATAATGTCAATCAACAGCTAAATTTCTTTAAGAAATGATTTATATTAACATTAACTATACAATTTCTAATAACTTACCGATCAGCTGATGATACTATAGCATCAAATACTTTTTGAGTTAATGCAATCAAATTACGACCATTTTTTTCTATATCTTCATTAGCATCTATTCTGGCGCTATCAACTTCAAAACCAGTAGTGGGATCGTCTAATAGAGGAGTAATTAAAGGTTCTAATAAATTTTGTAAATAACTGGCACCATAAATTTTAAAACAAAATGCCATAATTTTGCTTCCAAGACTGTTTCCACGAAATAATGTTTGCATACAATCAGAAACTTCAACTTCGCGATAAAACATATTCCATAAGAGAGAAGATAACAAGTGCTTAGCATCAAATAATGTTACAAAAACTCGCGCTAATTCGTCCATTTGATTCGTTGTTACTACATTAGCTAAGGCCATTGCGATAGGTAATTCTCCTTTGTCACTAATCATTGTAACAAGTTGAACCAATTGCTCAAACCTATCAGCTAATACTGTTTCTGCTAATGTATCAAATTCCGTTCCTTGCTGAAGAATTTTAGTGAGAACTTCCATAAATGCTGCCCGTGTTTGTAAATCTGGATTATAACCCAAACCTATAAATAAACAAATTTTAAAATTATAAAAAATTGCAAAGATCGGCAGAAAATTTAATATAATGTTTAATGTTATATCAATAATACTAAGCCATCAATAAATATCAATAACATCAATAATGTCAATGTCACGAATAAATAAATTATAATTTTGCTCACTTAGAGAATGCATTAATCCACTATCAATATTTGCGCTCAGAAGATTACTCATTGCTTGTATAGTGGCGTTGCGTAAAGTAGATAATTTGCCACTACTTAAACATGGTTGTTGAGACACTATTCCTTTTTCTTCACTAGTTACTTCGTTGCAGTCGTTTAATAAATTCATGAAGAGAGTAAAATATTTTAAGAACAACTGAGATTTTGCTTCCATTAAATCACCGCGATCAGATTCTTCAGGTTGAAGAGGTAGGCCTCGTAGCAATGCTCCGACCGCTTCCATGCACGCTTGATCTAAATCTCTAAAAAATCAAATAAAACAAACATATTTGATATATACGTATTATTCATTATATTAGACAAGGACTTAATATAATATTATAATATTATTCATTATATTATACCAAATACTTGATGTAAATTAATACAAGTATTTAATTTCTTTAATAAACAATAAAACTGCATTTGCAATAAATTAAATGCACTGAAAATATGTGCATTGCTAATTTTTTAATATTAATTGTCAATTAATTATTTGATCATTTCTATATGTTCCAATAATATTGCTTTCTTGCTCAACTATAAAGAATCAATAGGTATTTTATAAAAATCTTCACTGTACATGTGATAATATATAATTAAACAGTTATTAAATTAAGCAAAAAGGAAAATATTATTTAATATAAATATATTTCATAGAAAAAGGTCATCTATACCGTGTGTAAACAGTCAAGTCTCCACTAGTAGACGGAGTAATTTGATGAGTAGCACCCATCACCCAATCAGTTAAATATTCGACAAGTTTATTTCTAAATTTCATTTCCTGTCGGAATGCTAAGTCATCTCGTCTTTTCATCATTGCTTCAACCAGCATACACAATTTTGTTTTGATAAGAATAGAATGTTTAGTCATATCCAAATGTCTAACATATCTGACAATTGCTAACATCATTCCTTCTATGCTAGTCATTCCAAGATATTCAGAAGGTTGATCTGTTTTAGAATCTAGGATATTTTTCATTATGAATATTATATGCTCAATGAATTGCGTATTACCTTCCATTACTATAACTTGTCCTTGTTGATTAAAAAATTTTTCGACTATACTTTTAATCTGATCAAAAAGAATTGGATATAGTGCAGGACTCATTTCATGCCCAACCAATTCTTTTACATGTTTCTGAATTTGATTGCCAAATTTTTCATTGTTACAAATTAATAGGCGTAATAAACTATAAACAAATTGTGTACAATATTGCACTTCTTGACTTGGATTTGATAAACAAGATGTGGGTTCTTGTTGTTTTGCACTCCTTTTTGGTTCTGAATTTGGTGGCATTCCTGACAATGATCTATTTGGAGAACGTTTCTGTAAACATACTCCACCCAAAGCGCAAAGAAATCCTGTCATATTAGCCCACTCGTTAATTTGTTCTTCTAATTCATGGTCTGAATTTTGGTGTGATGCCCTTCGCTTCCCTATATTTCGATGAAATGATTCTATCTGACTATCTTCTGTTTTAGATTTGGGATAGGTCACTAACTGCTGCGAAGTTATTTCCCAATTTCTAAATGTTTCTTCCCAAGCCTAACAAAAAGAAGGAAACTTTATGAGCATATTATCTTTTCTCTCATTAAATAAATAAATTTTGTGAAATTATTTATAATAACAAGTTACATTTACATCATGTTATATTATCTTTAAAGTAATCTAACTTTCATATTTTTCTTTGAAAAATAATTCTTAAATAAATATATTACTAGTGTTAATACAATAATATATACAGTATATATGTATATATCCATTATATATATTATATGTATATACATACAGGTTGTATGCCATTTACACAGTGTTCTATTTTCCTCAATAAGACCATAATTCTTTCTTGTAAAGCAGCACGTCCTGAAAAAGATATAATACGCTTGTGAAATGCACTAATGTTAATCACAAAACAATTGTACTACTATTGCATATAATAATTAGAATAGTAAAGAAAAATAAAGCGATCTTAGTCCTGTATACATGTATGCGAATAATATTTCGAATTGCACTTACCATAATTATGATCACGATAGCATAGCTTACTTTCCCCGCTGGCTGTTATGGTAACAAGGTCTTTAATACTCTACTGCAGCCATATAAGGGTTATACTAATCAAAATACAAAGTGAATTCAAAAATTCATGAATGAATGTTTGAATTCAAGTAAAATCATTGTTAGTAGGTACCCGAACCGAGATTAGTTTAAAAAAGGATGCTATCTTATGTTAATCTCTCTATTTAAAGGTTTTTAGTTGAAGTACATATCGGTAGTATTATGATTTTATACAAAATATATTCATGTAGTAGTAAATAAAATATTACAAAATAATTTAAAAAATAAAAATATTCCCTTTATATACAAGTATAATAAAACAAAATTAAGATTGTAATGTCATTTTACACTTATTTCTCGGTTCGAATTTCTACTTCAACTTTGGAATATATGGTATTTAATATGAAGGATAAATTGAAATAATATTTTGGACATTCAAACTCACCAGTGATTAACGCAGTAGAAGCTTGTGCCAATTCAAGATATAAGTGATAGTTTGGAAGTAAACAAGTTACTGCTACTTCATCACTACCACAACGAATTTCTGCTTCTTCGCAAAGCAATGCAAAACAAGACATTGATACTAGAACTGCTTCCATATCTACACTCCACAAATACATGAAAAATACAACCTGAAATATAAAAAACAATAAATTAAAAAAACAAATATAACAATATTAAAAAAAGTGTTCTCTAATATATTGTAAATCTAAACAAACCTCAAGTTTAATATGTGCTTGCTTACAAACAGCAATCTGGCTACCCACATTAGCATAATCCTTATTTTGTGCCAGAAAAGCATTTCTACAAATTAATATTTCTCTAAGCCATTTTAATATACAAGTATAATTAACGATTTGGTGTTGAATCAATTTTTGGGATATTGAGAACAGAACTTGTGAACTAACATCCCAAAATGTCTTCATCGGTGTTTCTGGATTCCATGCTTTTATTTTATCTGGATGATGTAATACCAATAATGCTTCCATTGCTTCATAAGCAATGTCTGACATTGTCGGTTGATGAAGTAGTGAAACTAAACCACTAATTAATTCTAAAGTTGAACTTTGAATTTCATGACCAGCTTTTCCCTGATTCTGTAAAATAAATAACACTTATATATAGATATATGTATAAGGATCGTTCTGCGAGTTAAAATTGGGATTTTTATATAAAGTATTTACATTCAACAATAACATAGGATCAGCATGAATAAGTTTCACTATCCAGAAAAGTAAATTTCTATAACTCGATGCTTCTTCTCCACGGTCTCTGTACTTATTTTGTTCTTTACCTTTAAGTGCTAAACTTTGAATCACTCGTAATGATGTATGCAATATGCAACTCTGTGTGACTTTATTTAAAATATCAATAAACATATTTCTAAGTTCTGCACTATGAGAATACAGAAGATCTATTTGAGGCCACCATGGCAGTCTTGGTTGAGTTACGATTCTAAAATAAAGATTATTGATACCACGTTAATATTATTTAAAAAATTACTTATTTAATTTAAGATAATGATAACAAAATTCTTTTTCAGAACATTACAATTATAAGACAAAAATTTATCATCACATGTTTAAATTTTTAACTAACAAATTATTCCCTTGAATTTCATGAAGCATGTAACGTATAATTTTATATTTGCAACAAAATATGATCATATAGATATATTCAATTATGAATGAACAAAAATATTTCTTTTCTTACTTGTATAATGAGCTAACCAAGACAAACTGGTACGTCAATGGATAATTCAGATTCAAGCAGACTTTAAGTACTTCTTTGTTATGAGGTTTAATGCGAAAAAAGCTAACAAAAGAGTCTATCATTAGATCGATGTCTTGGGCAACGTAGCTTTGACCACGAGAAAATACTTTCTCTGTATCAAAAAGTAGAGTCATCAAATCACTTATAACATGTCGAACAAGTATGAAGATAACATTATTTGAATCCAGATTGTTAATGTAAGTTGACGCTTTACAAAGTTTGATACAAGTAACTGCTGCAGCTTCTACTAGTTGCTTACTAGAACTACCATGCATTCCTAGGCCTTTTTTAATACTGTCAATAAATTGCTTTTTCTTCAAATGTCTTGATGAACAGACAGTACCAAAATCGGCATTAACTATTTCCTCCAAAACTTTTGGTGAAAGTATTAGGAGCATAATTTGTAAAGGCCAGACAACTGCAGCTCTTCCTTTTTTATTGTCTGCAAATGTATCAAGAATGTCAAATAGTTCTTCACATGCTTTTCCCAGATCTTCATTTGGTTCTTTTTGAAGTTCAGCAAATTCATAAGAATAAGTATCCATCCAATTCCATATTGCTTTCTCCAAAGAATTCATAAGAACTATGTGAGCTGACTTTTTAAGCTGTTTAAATTTTTGAATTGCTTCTGTAATAATAGTGACAGTATGAATAGTTATACATATATATATATATATATTCTACATAATCTGATAAAAAACGTTTCATATATACGATAATATATACAAGTGTATACAATAAATGAATAACGAGTATGATAAATTACCATTTAAAAGCTTTGTTAACCTATATACATCCACGTTAATATGCTGAATTAATTCAATGTCACTATAGTCAGCATTTTCATCGCCACATTTTGCCAATTCTTGAAGTCTGGATGATATTCTGTTAAATACAGCATTAAAGAAATTTAAACTTAGCGCAAACAAAACCTTGCTAGCTAAATTTTTTAAGTGAGCATTTTGTGGATTATCATTTGGTATATCTAAAAATAATATTGTTATTTACGTTTTTAAATCTCATTATAAGTAATACCTGCACACAAACATTTATGTTAATAATACCGGAAACATAATTACCTATAAATTGACATATCTCTTTAAGCAGAAACTTTACATTCATAGCTTCATCAAATTTAGCTGTATCTTTTGGTTGATTTGCAAGACACTTTTCCAAGGTATCCAAAATGATGGTAATAGATTCATAACACTGACGATCTTGATCTGTACTATGAAATATACGTTGACCCCCAATAGATGACACCATTTCATTAACATTCTGAAGTATTTTGGTAAGACTGGATATTACAAGAGAGAAACGGTATCGAGAAATTTGTATTAGACATTTTTTGTTTCTTTCTTCGTTCATATGAGAGTGGGTGGTCTGAGAGCAACTGTGACATGGCAACTATAAACAAAAGGTAAGAAACTTAGTATTAGATTTTAAATATATGACTGTATGCGAAATTATAGAAATTATCAATTTCTATTTATAACAATTTGTTATTTATATATTTTTATTAATTAGAAATTAAATGTATCAGAAATATAATAAATTTGTACACATATATCATTATGTTACCCCTTATCTATTAATTTAAATGACATTACTAGCGTAATATATGTAAAAAATGTGAAATGCTAATTAGTAAATTTAATAACATTCATGAGTTTCAGATATAGAATACTAAAATATAAAATATTGGCATAACTAGATAAACCTCCCCTTTTTCTCTTTTCTTCATTTTCTCATGCATACATATATACATATGTATTTATTTGACAAATTATAAAATTTATTATCATATAAAAAATATGTTTAGAAGATATTTTTTAAAATTATTATCCAAACAAATAATCATTAGCAATGAATGACAAATAATTAATTGCCTTTATTATTTCTAATAAAATTGTACAAACACATATGAAGTAAAATTGTATATGATTACTAGTGGTACAGAAAATTTGTCGATATTTATCAATAGAATATTAAATGCAAAATACAAGTATATCTGCACCTATATTAAAAGAACAAGATATTAAACAAGATACAGAAGAATTAGGCTTGTTACTGTATTTTTATTTGCAGCAAGGTAATGGTCTAGGGAATATTGCTGGAATTGTAATACATCTCTCATCTTACATATTTCAGAGCCCAAATATTAATTCTATTGAGATTGTCTCGTATCAGATTAAATAATTGAGAAGTAAAGAAAAAAGGTATTACCATAAAAAAAAAAAAAAAATGATAAATTTTATTGATGTAAATATCTCAATAAAATTAATTCATAATGCATAACACGACTTGGAGGTATTATTGCCGCCAAAGATGATCTAAGCGATAATATTAATGTAAATAAAGTAATATGTAAGAATAGTAAATAAGAATACATATGTACACATATCTATTCAAATATTTTTGTAGGCTGTATTTGAAATAAATACGCTATAAATTTTGTATATATCATTGAATCATTTTCTAATTTTACTGATAAAATTTTGAGACCTTTCTCTTGCTATACATATATGTGCATACGTACACATACTTTATACTTTACACATATAATTATGTTAAACACTGTTTAGTGAACATCGTTCTGTTCACTATAACATAGATTTCACTTGTTAAAAGGTGCAAATATAAGTGTTGGCATACTTTTGCGAGCCAGTTAAAGTGCGTTGAAGTATGCCATAGATCCAAATTCTTCAATAAGCCATGCGCGAAGTGAATGCAATTTTCATTCATGTATCCGTGACACGACGGATGCGATGCTGTGTAGGGTATAGGTATAGAGGGGTTACGGGACGAGGAATGAAACTCTATAATCTATAGGGTGTCCCTAACTCAATCTTAAACTTTTTTTGCATGAAATATTAAATTTCATTATGTAATAAATTGTTTGCACCAACTTTCTTGACGACGTCACAAATAATACAATTACTCGTGTAAACGGTATATACAAGTACTCGTGTATACGGTTTCAACTGGTTCAAAAAAACTAACGAGAATAAAAAAAAAAAAAAGAAATAGAATTAATGTCTATTTTGTAAATGTATTTTAGCTTATTAACTCTGAGTGATAGGGATGACCTGATTTTTCATTGTCATCGGATATTGATCCGAACAATTTTCTAAATATTCATAAAATAAAAAATCGATTGCTTTAAAATTGCAAGTATACATATACTTAATATAATATATAATAAATAAATAAATAAAAAAAAAAATATATATATATATATATAGCATAGTTCTGCAATTTACTTATTTCGATAATAATAAAATAAAAGTCTTAACAAATTATTGAAATGGTAGATGAATTTTAGAACACCCTATATGTATCTTAACTGAATGGGGTGGAGAGGAAAGGGAGGAGGGGGCGAAGGTCAAATCGTGGACTCCCCGGCGTGTAGAGGGAGGAGACCGCGAGAAAGCATCTTCCCATGAATGAACGAATCAACGAACAAA
Organism: Bombus haemorrhoidalis; assembly: GCA_014825975.1. NCBI lineage: Eukaryota > Metazoa > Arthropoda > Insecta > Hymenoptera > Apidae > Bombus > Bombus haemorrhoidalis. The sequence goes on along the minus strand of CM026162.1, from coordinate 3,200,392 downwards.
TGAATGACAATGCATCCAGAAAAATAACGATATCAATCATTAATTATTACTCTAATAATAGGAATAATAATAGCGATTGAAATTTCTATACTAAATGCCCCTTTTTTTGCCGTGAAATCTGTGAGATTGATTTAGGGTCATTGCGTCATTTAAAATCTATTTTACATTTGTAGCAATTCCTAGAATACCTATGGGAAATGAGGTACAATCGCTATATTTGTAAAGTAGACGCTATCATTAAATAATATTTAAATACTGTGTAGAAAATATATTTTATACTTTCCTCATTAATAAAGGAGAAAAATTTAAGGGAAACAGAACAAATACGAAAATACATGCACATAAAATTCATAAACAGCACAATTTTTAACTATTCCGTTCGAAATTCTACCTAAACAATTGTTGTCATGACCATCACCATCGGTGATCAGTAGAAACATTGAATTGTTCTATACATAAATACATACCTTGCCTGGTCACATCGTGTCACGTCGTACAAAATATGAAAAGAATTGAATTCTCCTAGTGAAGCAGATAATTGTTAGAGTGTTGAAAAATGATATTTAGAAAAAATTTACCGACGTAAAAATTGCCGATTCAATATTACTTGCGCCAATCTATACCTTAACTTTTTCACTCGCCAATGAAAATTATGTTTCTTGTATTTGGTCACTAGGAACTGCTACACACAAATCGTGTCAAATTTACATGAGCGATTATGATGATTGAGCGTTGCCAGTCTTTCTAATAATCGGTCATTCAATAATTTCTCCTAATTTTAACTGCCATTTCTTCGATTGAGTTCGTGAAAATGAGGAGCGACAAAAAGCAGTAAAACTAATACTAATTTTTTCTAAATGAATAATCTTCTAATGAAGCGAGAAATAGAAAAGTAAAAGAAAAAAGAAGAAACTGAGAATAAGGACACCATACTGGAAGAGATTAAAAAAGAACACAAAAGTGGAAAGTAAATAGAGGAAGAGAGTGAGAAGCAATAAGAGAAAGCACCGGAAGAGGGTAGATAAGAAAGAGAGGGGCGTTGAAGGGGGGAGGGTGCACGAAGAGGGAAGACGAATAGAAGAAAAAAGGAAAGCTAAACAGATTCGTAGGTCGAGTCACAGCTGAGATGTACCTGTTCCTCGAAACGTGTGATCAGCAAATTCGCCCATTCTTCCGGCTTTTGTGTGCCCATCGCCGTCCGATGTTCAGTGACGAGCCGTCATCACGTACGACAATTTACCAGTTCGTTACGTGTATTCGACATCGGTACGTCGCCATTTACGAACGTCGACTGGCAAGGCAGACAAGAGACGAGAGCACCGCAGCGACTTGCTCTTTCTCTCCCGTTGGGGAGGGGCGCGGCGCGCCATGCGCCATGACTGTGACAGAGTCAAAGAATTATAGTGGGGTCTGGGACGAAGATGCTCGTAGATAGGAGCGATATCGGCCGGAGTCACCCGACGATACAACATTCTCTTCGAAGCAACCAATCGCGTCACGATCTTAGGGATGTATGACAAAATTTAAATACCCCCGTTATTCACATATATGAAATAACATATGTATTGCATTTATAAATCTATTTTCTAATATATTAAAGATTATAAAGTATTGTGTATTGATTTTTTAATTGAACTAAAATATTTTTTCTCTTTTACAATTTTAGTTTATGCTCACGATATTTCATATATTTTATAAAATATAACATTTCTTAGTCCTTACCCATTTGTTTATTGAGTGATAAATTTTTATTTTGATTATTAATAGCAGCTACAATTTCTTATAACACTAAAATTTATAATTTGCTAATCCCGAGTTACAATAAAGGATTTTATTACTAGATTTTTCAAATAGAAATTTTAAATAATTCTTTCAAACGTCTTTTCAGTATACCTTTGAACTACTGCTAATCTAGCTACTTCTACCGAATCTTAATCATGTTATTCATAATCTTAGCATGATTTGGTATATGAGATAATTAATCGGTCAAAAACTTAATCAAATTTTTCATAAAATATTTACACGTTTGTTAAGATAATTAATAAATTAGATAATTTTCTTTCAATTGCCAACATCTGAATGTTTTCTTTTCTCATAAGATATCGTGTATATATTAAAAATATGGCTGATAAAAATTTGAAAGTTTAACTGTACTTTCTTAATTGCATTTATTTCTCTTTCCTTTTTGGATATGCTTAATATGGTGCTAAATATTTTATTTTCGTTTCATCGACGGGAAATGATTTTGATTCTATCATATATCAGCTTTAAGATTGTTTTAAGTACTGTCCACTTCCAATTTCATTTTTCTGAAACAAATTTCTAATGTTAAGAACAACTTCTTCTTTATAGGTTTCTCATAAAAATTTAATTGAAAATGTCCTAATGGTCATTGCAGACTATAATAATACAACCATTATTTAATACAACTATTTATATTCATATTACTAATAAAAGTTTTCTCTCTCTTATTCTCTTTTAACGCTGTTAGCTGTATTAATATATACTTATATTACATAGCTATAAAAAGGTTTTGGGTATAAGTAAAAGTAAATGTAAATGTAAATTGAAGTAAAATGCAGAATCATTCAAAAATGACATGTTATTAGGAGTGATTTAAATCATTTAACACAGAGGTACATATGTATGAATACGTTTTCGATTAAAGCATTTATTAATTATTAACGTATATTGATATATGTTTTAATGGAAATAGGTATTTACAAATAATTTAAAATGTACTATATAACACCTTCAGCTTTCAATTTAATACTGGTTATTAATAATAATAGTACACAATGTAAATCATTTTTATTTTGTTAAATATTTATATATTCGCATATAGGTTAGTAATAAAACACGATGTAATATACAGTACATTATAAATTTAATGTAATGTCTATGCATTCACGTAATTTATATTAAGTAAACGGTTACAAATATTTTCACGTAATGTACATGCTTTCATTTTATTTTGTTAAATATTAATCTGAAATACAATCTGGTTAAGATTGCAAATTGCAAACTGCATATTAAATCTAAAGTCCAACTTTAGTAGCTACATTTCTACATATGTATATGAAAACTTTTCAAACAATTTATTTGCTCATTTAGATAAATAAAATCATTTAGATGAATAAAAAAATAACTGACAATATTGTCAGTTTTTTTTTTTTTTTTTTTTTTTTCAAATAATGTATCATAAATGAGTAATATAAAAAATGTGCAACTTTACTTTTGACATCTATGTAAATATCCTATCGTATATTTTACATATCATTTCTACTTACTTCCTAGAGTATGTTTTGTGTTGTCTTGCACAAAATGATAATTAATTTAATGATAATTAATTTAAAATCTAATGGTTATCCATGAACAATAATTTATCATTAGATTACTTTTAATTAAACTCGATATTATTATCATAAGAAATACAAATCTTAATTTAATAATAACTAGATACTATATAAATATCTCCAAATTTTTAAATAAAATCATTGATTTGACTGAATGCAAATATTAATATTTAACATTTGAAACAAAAATTATAAATACTATCGAGATTATCTAGTGATCATTGATGAAATAATAGTATAATTATTTTTTTATACAGAGTGGTACATGAATTATGATTTTTGTGCTGTTACCGGCAATCGAACAAATGTTTCAAACAAAAGTTCAACTTTAAAAGTATTAAACTTTAAAAGTGTAATTTTTTTCATAAAAGGCAAGAATCATTTTTTATTTTTTAAATGATACCATATATGTATTTTTGACCATATTCTTCAGTTACCAAAAAGAACGACTTTAATAACGTTGTTAAATATGTAAACATATATCATTTTAACTAACTGATACTATAACAATATAATCTGTTTCTTATAAGTTGATTTTTAATTATATAATTTACATATAATAATATAATTTACTTGTTTGTATAAAATGTATATATGAACTATATGAAAATGTTTGTATAAATGTTATAACTTTATCGCCAATTCATTCATTTGTTTAGGGACATCAATATGTATTGACGATGAAGGTGTAGGTACCAATTTAGGAACAAACTAAGTTATTAGGATCAGATAATTAAAATGATACATGTTATTGCATCACTGATTTCGTCTTTTAACATAACGTGTTTAAGAATATGCGAGGAAAGATATATGGCGTTACTTAATAGAAATATAGAGATCCCCCTCCCCTGTGTGTGTGTGTGTGTGCGTGCGTGCGTGCGTGCGTGCGTGTGCGTGTGCGTGTGTGTGTGTGTGTTAATGGAAAAATGAAACTTCTTCGACGCTTTTTATATCCGCAAATTCTTCATCTGATACTGAAGGATTTTTGTTTGAAACACTTTTGTTAAACTATCAGAACAAACTGAAATATCATGCCGACCGAGGAATGAACCTGCTGATTTATGTTAGATGAATATATAAATATATAAAGTATATATTTTAATGGACAATTGTGAATTTGCACTATTAATTGTGCATACTTTACAATATAACTGTAACATAATAATATCATAATTTCTGTATTATACATGTTCTAGAAACATATCTGTTATACACATGTTCTCTATATTTATAAATATTACATATACCATAGAGATACGCAAAACATACATATATGTAAAACGTGTATATTTTTAAAAGATATGAGATACAGGAACGTTACACAGTAAGATCTTACTTATAGTTGAAGATTATTATTACGGTAATCGTTTTTCAAACGATTTTTGATGCTTAATTATAAATTCTTCTTCTAGAAAGGATATTACTGAATTTAAAACATCGATGTCCCGTTGCCGATGTTTTTCAATGCAATGTAGACTTTTCGGATCTATGTCAGAAATCCTGATGTTACAAACAAAGCTGAGTCCATCCGGAAGTTGTACTATATTTTTATCGAGAGTAGGCGATACCGTCTTCCTACATATATATATATATATATATATATATATATATTAGAGAAAAAAAGTATATTAGTATCGAAATTTCCAGAAATTCGATTACTGTTCAAAGATTAAATAATTGTTCCTTTAACATTTTATTGAAATATTTTTGTTATAAAATATTATTCAATTTTCATTATACACAAAATAAAATATTTTCGAAACTTACGGATTTATTTCTCGAAATGACATCAATATCGAACAATCTCTAGCACATGAAAATAAGAGATAATTCTGCAGGCATAGTATACTTTCACTATTTACATAAAAATATGTTTCTTTTTCGTTACAGTGTACTTTATCTCCGTTACTTAATACGCTAAATTTATTGTACCATAAATTATGTTTTTCGATTGGAATTAAGATTGGTTTCGATATAAGGATATTTTCACTAGGTTTATTAATACGTTTGTTGCCACAATAATCGTCGTGGTCAAACTTGGATTTTTTTGAATTCGTAGTATCTTTGGCATATGTTTGTATATAAGTGTCCCTTAATGTTTCAGGAATACCTATAATAGTTTTCTGAAAAATAAGAGAATTGTTAAGATATCTCTACTGTTTTACTAAAAGATATCTTTACTACTATAAAAACTCATTTCTACAAAGCAGACATATGTACGTATATGTATAGCTACATATGTTATGATAAATGTTGTAAATGAAATATGTTGTTTCGTAGCTTATTATTCCAATGTAGAAGTATTGACATATATGTTAGAAATAGGATTTGAATTATTTGATCATTGTACATTGTACCTATAGTTGTACCTGGATTAAATATATGTATAATACGTAATATACAATAGGTAAATGTTTACTTACTTTTTGTTTGGGATAAGATATTCGATCATCAAGTTTGAACATGTTTATTAAATTAGAATATATAATATCATCAGTTAGCCATGAACGAAACTTTGAATACGTATTATAAACGTATTCTGAGCTAATGAAAGGTAGCCGCTGCATATGAAGTATTCGTTCTAGTACCGAATTATTTGGCAATATTTCCCCCTTTAAGTTGCACGTCTGTAAAAGAGATAAATTTATGTTATATTTAAACTTGACTAAACTTCTGGTTTTCATGTATTGTAATATGCGAGTAACTAGCATGCAAGCAATTTACAAAATCATGATGTACAAATATTTTGAAATAACTGTTAGCGGACATTTTATTAAAACTTTTAACAAATGTCACAAGGATTTAAAGTTAATATCTACCTCTCCAGTAAGATACAAATATTTCTTAGCTCTTGCTATCAGATCCGGATTAATGTACGAGGGCGTCTTCGAATCTTGTTCGATAACAGATGTGCGCAATTCATGCGCAGGAAATATATTAGACTTAAATTCTTCCGAAATAAACGGACGTAAAAGAGCAGTGCAAATTAAATTACATAAGTGATCAATGTATTCTATATTTGTAAAATTAATAGAATTGCGAAACCATTCCGTCAAGACACATTCAAGATCACTGTAAGTTGATTCTTGGTCATAAACTATAACGCCATCCTTAAAAATCTTGAGATTATTCTGTGGTGATGTTAGTAGTGCTTTTAGTGCCGATTTCATACGAGTTTCCACCCCCGAGAAGAGATCAAACGGACAATAAGCGCTGCGGCATGTAATCATCTTGTTCCTTAACTGAAATTATAAAAAGTCATTAATTAAAAATATTCATTTCATTTAATTTCATCTTCAGAGAAAAATAATAATATGTCATATATTGTTCATTTATTGAAACAAACAATTTTTTAAAATTTGCCGTTTGATTTAAAAGTTGATTTATGGATATAGGAAGTAGTTCTTATTTATATAAAACATTTAAATATATTTTCCCTAAAATTTTTACTTTTAAGTTATATCATCGTTGTAGTAGACGAGCGATATGAGAAATATATGTACATATTTATATATTATGTTTGTATGATATAGCTACAATATGTACTTATTGTAAATACCGTTATCGTAAATATGAAATCATTATATTACCTTATAATATTGTGTCAGACAATAAGGGCATTTTTGAAATTTCCGATCATTATCTTGCAGATAGCCCTGTTTTGGTTTAATTTCAACACAAAATGTTCTGTTAGTTGGAAAGAGATTAGTATCGAATTTTATTGGAAGAAACGTGTAATCCGGAAATGTTGTGGCATATATGTCCATGATTTCCTTATTACGTCGTTTATCTAAAAGAAGGACAATTTTAAAATATGATTAATGGATAGAAAGATCTATCGAAAGCAACATTCATTTATAAGTACATATGTTTATTAGTATAGTTTCCATCCTATTAGTGGAATATCTAAAATATCTGTATCTAAAATAGACAAATCGCGTGATCATCGTTGATGACAATAACTAAAATTTCAATAAAAATTTGTTCAGATTATCGAGGTATAATTTACTGGCCAGTAACTAATGTTCTTCTTCTAAGGTTGACCATGTATCATGTGGGACATTTGAATTTTGAATACATACGAATTGCAAGGCGACGCAAACTTAATTGTGCCATCTATCAGTAATCTATCTATCAGTATCGTAATGTATAGCGTATAGTGTATAATGTATAGTATAGTCTGTATGTATAATATCTGTCATAGATATAACGCGCGGTAGTATAACTAATATAACTCTCCCCTGTCATGGCGTGTTTGCGATTAAATTAACTAGATCCTTAAAGGATAAAAGTTAGAAATATTATAATTTCATTATAATTAGATATTAGAGGATTAATTTTCATCTTATTCTATTAATGTAATTGTAAGTAACACATATTATGTAAATCCTTTGGGTCATTCTTTGAAACATTTCTTCGCTTTGATTAAAATATGAAAAAATTATTATTTAATAATTAATATACCTACGTATTAGTACATATGTAAGTGCATGATAGTTCGTTTCAAAGTCTTAAAACATTTAAAATGTTTTCGCACCAATAATGCTTGTTAAATTAATAATATGTTATCTTATAATTATTTTATAATTATCTATATCGAGTACAAAGTTCTCATAAACGATTATACCTTCCAAGATGAAATACTCATAACCAAAATTATGCAATTATTTTTAAGCAAATAATTGGTATAATGGTAAAATTTTGTACTCATTGTATAATTACAAAATTACAAAACATTGCTAACATTAAGATAACAACTTTTTCAAGATTTCGTGAAAATTAATGATGTATAAAATAAAGTGTACTGTGCATCACATCGCGAATATCCTATATGATAGATATTCTGACAATTATGATATATAACATAACTAATAATGAACGAAGTGAAAGTTATAACGTTATAGCGTATTTTAACCTTCCAGATAGTGCATTTGCAAACGAATATAGTTATTAATTACGTCAACTATGAAATTACCGATTTCGGCACGATTATTGTGAACCAATTTACAGAACTCACTGTTTATTATGATACGTATTATATCGTCACTCGATAGTTGACGTTTCAAACATGTAGCAAGCAAGAGGGAAAAGTATCGGAAAGCCTAATCCCGATGAAGTATACGTACACAATATACATACGTACGAAAAATCATTAAGAGGAAGCTATTCAGATTTCCTGTATAACATATTTTCTTCGTAATTCGAGCGGTTTCCATTTTACGCAAACGGTTTCTCATATCGTTCTAATTTCTACCTATCAGCTTGTCGCGTTCTCGTAGAAGCAAGTTTCACGCGCACCATGTAAGTTGCGCATCAAGCAATAAAACTCGTATTATAATAAATTATAATAATTATTATTAAATTAATAATAAAATTTATAAATTGTAGAGGCAAGATCATGTCTTGTTATTAAATTCATTTTATTTGTTATTAGATTCGGTATAATAAAATTTGAATACTTTTTTAAGCGACAAAAGCTATGTTGTATTTCATCGGTATCCGACAATATCTTTGAAGTTGCGGCAATTATAATGATTCCTATGGCATTTGTAATAATTCTTCGGGAAAGAGGATAGACCACGCGCGAGAAAATGATATTGAAATGAAGTCTGACGTGGGACGTAGCGAAGAAGATGGTGAGTCAAGCTCGATGACTCAATAGATCATGCATCAGCTTTGCCGAAGGAGAACTAAGCGGATATTACGCTGGGGCTGTGTACCCTCTTTTCGTATGGAATGATTGATCGCACGTGTATGCCCATCTCAGGGGAGCGTGTGGACCTCTTCGTGAAGCTATGTGTATACTCCCATAATAATATACAAAGGAGCGTGAAGCTACCTTAATGTTTTCTCAAGAGTATCTGGCGATACGATGCGACGTCTGCACGACGCGGCGTCGCGTCGTCATTTTTTTTTTTTTTTTTTTTTTTTTTTTTTTTTTTTTTTTTTTTTTTTTTGATAATGTGTGTTTCGAATTTCCAGTGCACACAGCATAGCTACCAGTTGCTACCGTGTGACGTACTTGACGTACTTACTGACGCGCTCTTCAACGATTAAATTTTACATGATTATTTCCGCCCTGTCATACATTACGCGCTAATATGTTCCTTCATGAGTAACATCGCCGTTTAAAAAGAAAAAGATAGGTATGTCTTATATTAATACTTTTACAAATTGGCTAATACAGATTTTGTTTATACCTATGTACTTGTGTAATATAATATTTAAAATGACTGTAATATATTTTGTTAACAATATTAAAATGTAATATTATTGCTTTAAGGGTTTTGTATTATGTAATTTGTTTTTTACATAACTTATTGAAGTCTAACTTATTGAAACATTTTATATTATGTAGATATAATGATGTATATGACTTACGATCATTGCAGAATGTATTAATGTTCCCATCTAAAAATCTTAATCAATCAACATACATATTTTTACCGAATATTTTATGAATATTTTTTGACGTTGGAACAGTTGAATAAATAGAAAGCCATTTCTATGTGGCGCGGATTTATCTAGTATGAGTCGCGATATCATTTTGTTAGATTAATCCTTGCACTAGAAAAATCGAGTTGAACCTTAATACGGTCATGTTTTCTGTTCCAACGTCACTACATACTACACACCATACATTACACACTGCACACTACGAATTACACAGTGACATTGACAGCAACAGTGACACTGAAAGTACACAGGCAACTGATATTAATTACTCCTATTTTATAATATAATATAGCGCGATATATCGATTATTACATATTGTGATTGAAGATATAGTGAAAAAGAGAAGTGTAACCCCATCATTATGAGTACGTAACAGTGCAATGGCCGGGAGAATATATTGCACGCAGGCAGATATACATAATAAATGCCTACAAATATATACATCTCTACATGTTCGGTTTTCTTATTTTTGCAATTAAAGAGATATTCGATGGAACTTGATAACGAATAAACAAAATAAATAAATGAGAAAATACCGTTTGCCTGTTGATACGCGGTATTCAAATCAATATTAATCTACGAATAATTTCAGTCTTCAATATACAAATTATTATTAAATATTGGCTATGAACTGATATATTCTAGAAGTAAAAAAAAAAAAAAAAGACAATTACAATTACGATTACAATTAGTATTAGTCACAAGAAGTACATTAATTCTATTGGATAAATATTAAAAAGAAGTATAAATTTTATAGTGTCTGTAAATAAACGGAGGGAAAAGAATGTTACTTGTCGTTAAACCTAAAAATTAATTTAAACATTTGGACGTATGAAAGTAAAGATGAACGTAAAACAGAATTTTCAATAAGAATAATGTGAAAAACATGAATCAGTTTAATTGGATGAATTGATTGTTATACATTCCAGAAAATTCATGCAGCCATTGCGATTGTGATCATGGTTTGTCATTCAATGTCCCACGCACGGTTTTTTCACCCTTATTGTTAGCTTGAGTTTGAAAAAAATACAAATTTAATAGGCGCAGATAAAGCCGAGGAACACTGAGCACTATCGAATTAGATTTCATCGAATCCCGGAAAGCTTTCAGATAACACATGATTATAGTGTTAGGTTTGAAGCAAGATTGTATATATTACAATTTGTATTCCGCCAAGATACCGACAAAATATATTTGAAAAAACTTCTTACTATAAAAATTAGCTATACGTATTACTTTGTACTGTTTGATTATTGATTAATTTCGTATGACGACTATATTCTATTAACTATTACACTTAAAGTAGTACTAACCAAGTTTAGAGAATAAAGAAGTATATTCGTGTATGTAGGATGGACTATAGACGATAACCGTTTTCCTATTCATATCACCATTTCGTATAACATACAATATACATAATATATATGTATGTATATATATATATGACGGCTTTTAAATTTGTAAATCAAAGTCTATCTAATATAAAAGCATACTAAAATGATTAAAATAAATAATTTCAATGTATCACGTCGCTGTAATCTATTCTATAATGTTCCATATAAAATTTGTTATAAACTAGCCGTGTATATAGTTTGAAAATAGTTACCTGATCGTAGAGGTCGAATAGCTTCTGAAAGTTTAGCAATGTCTTTCGCATCGTAACGAAGAATCTCAGGGACTTGTGTGTACGGGCCCAAAAAACAGAAAGCCACGAACCTCATGAATTCCACTTGTCGTTCGGTTCGTTGTTTGCCGCCATCCGGTGAAACATTATCTGGTAGCGATTTCCGAAATCGAATTACTTTCTGTTCCTGAAACATTCCAGAGACATTAGATTTATACATATAATACCTATATAATACTTGTTTATATTACATTCGAATGGTACACATATAATGTATATACGCATATAATGTCATTACAATGATTTTAAATTTGCGGCAAAATGAAACGGCTAAACCTTTTAATTTCCTTAATTAGCTTAATTTTACATACAGTGAAAGGATATCTGTTTATATACTGATTTGTGTATACATGGGTATAAGCTTTTGGATAAAGGGATTTTGTTTTAAAAACGAATAAAAGTATAAATTAAAACAATGTCAATCAGATAATACTAAACTGATAAATAGAGAATAAATTAGAATGTTTCCATTTTTTAATTACATATGTATTTCAATCATTTCGATTAAATTTGAAGACAAAATTACATTATTTGGAATCGTGAACTGTTTATTATTTGTTTATATACACTTATGCTTTGAAAGAAACTGAAGCAAAAATGAAATTTGATGAAATTTCTCTCTCGTTCTTGATAAAGAAGAAAGCTATTTATTTAAAATTAAATTCTACATAAATGCAGTTACAAACACTGTACTATAATTACTCCTCGATATTTAATATATTTCTTGCTATACTCACTGTTGGGGCCCTCAACAATTTCATATGAGACATACAGTGGCTCACGAAAGTATTCGAACGCTTACACTTACACATATCAATTAATAAAATGAGGTGTACTAAACTAATTTGTTGAAACAATTTGGTATCTACAGTGACGGGAAAGTCTCAAGATTACATCAATAAAGTTTGAAAACGATTCAATAATATAGACAGAAGTTATGATACATTTATTAGAAACATTCATGATAAGTGTCTCACAAAAGTATTCTAACGCTGTAACACTGTTGATAGTTTTTCATCTTCCTTTGCACCGAATGTAAACATCATTGTTAAATGAAAATATTGGTACGTTCACTTGATGTTAGGATATCGTTTCACTAACAGTAACGTAAAAGTGTGCACGATAGTGTTTAAAATGAATATCAAAAAGTCTGAAACAAAAAAGTGTGAAAAAGAAATAATATTCCGATTATACGAGGACGGCAAATCATATAACAAGATTGCCGTAGTTGTGAACAAAAATAAGTCTACAGTACGTTATATCACAAAAAAATCAAAGAATGAGGGAACACTTGCAAACAAAACTCGATCAGGTCGACCAAAGAAATTGACTGGAAGAGAAAAAAGGATCCTACTACATCCGCTCCTCAACTGACAAGTATGGTAGCTGATATGTTTCATAAAGAAGTTCAGCCGGAATTATGTCGACGAAACTTACTTTTGCAAAAATCTACATTAATAAAGATAATTCTTTTTGGGATAAAGTCATCTTTCATCAATTTATATCACATTTATATCAAACAGTGAAACACGGAGGTGGATCGGTCCACCGGTGTGGGGGTGCATGGCTGCTATTGGCACCGGAAATTTTATATTTATTGATGGAATACTTGATAAATATAAGTATTTAAATATTTTGAAAAATAACGTTAAAGAAAGTGCCCGTAAATTAGAATTATTGGAAGATTTCCACTTCCAACATCATAATGATCCTAAGCATACTGCTAAAATTTTGAAAGGATGGATCGTACATAACACACCACATATGTTAATTGCTCCATCGCAAAGCCCAAAATCCGATTGAAAATTTATGGGCTGAAATCGGAAAAAGCTTAAATAAATTTCATATAACCTGAAAGCAAGTATTGAAAGATAAAATTATAAAAATATGGAACTCCGTTGAATGTAGTTTTACAAAATCATTGGTTTACAGTATGGGACGTCGATTGAGATACATTATTGCTGCTAAAAGTGGTCCAACAAAACGTTAATATTAAATAATTTAATAATATATGTAATGTTCAAATACTTTTGTATGTCACTTACAATGCGTGTTTCTAATAAATGTATCATAACTGCTACCTACGTCGTCGAATCCTTTTCAAATTTTACTGACATAATCTCAAGACTTTCATCTTCCTATTGACATCTACTTGTCCAAGCAAATTACTTCAGTATACATTATTTCGGCCATTCAAGTTTGCGTATTTAAGCGTTCGAATACTTTCGTGAGCCACTATATGTACATATATCAGTATTAATATCGGTGCCGGCCATCGGTACCGTCAACAATTGAGGAGGAAGAAGATGAGAGACCGGCTGGCTGGATCGAATTACCGATTTCGCGCCTCTAGCCTAAACCTAAACTTAAACTAAACGCTAAACAAATGTCTGAAGATATGGTAGCCAGTTAAAGTTAAATGGCCGCCCGTCTCTGTACGTAGATATATATATATATATATATATATATATATATATATATATATATATATATACACATATACACATTACATTACACATCCATCAAGTCGCGTTGTCTTTAAGCGTCAAGGAATAAGGAACCAGTTGGTCTCGCGCACGTGCGAGCGTATGAGAACGAGTACATTCTAATCAATCGTATTCTAGTATTTTAGTTAATATCAGTATTTTCTTTCGACTTTGAACACTTATTGTATTATTTTTCTATTTTTTATTATAGTACTTTAGTTATTGTTATTCTTTGTATTATTCTTATTGTTATTACCATTATTGAACTCGACACAGTGGTGTCATATTCCAGAAATTAAATCACAGTACAGCATCTCTCGTTGAAGACACGAGAATCTAATTAGAAAGATAAAGCAAGTTTCGAAACGGTGCAATGCGATGCAACAAATGAAACTCATCACGCAGCATAGAAAATCTGAAAAAATGAGGCCTTTCTCCCGTTACTTTGTCCATTGACTTTGTCAGGGAATTGAAATTAGGTCGAGAGCATTTCATATCGTAGCAAACCACAATTTCCATTGCATAGCAGGCTTCAATTACTATCAGTGAATTGCTTAAATGACACGGCGTTAATTATTACTGGTGCGTATGTACATCGCGGTTCATACAGAAAGTAGCCAATATCGCTAACGAGACCACATCCTGCCATATTATCTTCTTGAAAGAAAATGAAAAACGATCATGATCGGTTGGTCAATAATGTTGGTCATAACGATCTTTTGAAAGTGTTAGAATTAGAAGTACAGCCATACATAAATAAAACGGGCATATCAATGTGGCTGAGCTCATAAATGTGTGTAATATAATATAATATAATATAATGTTGATATATGATATGATATGATATGATATGATATGATATGATATGATATGATATGATATGACATGTATAATGTAATATAATATAATATAATATAATTTGTGCGTGCTATCTTAGGCGATCTTTTAAGTTTATAAAATGTTATCAATGTATTTCTATCAAATGTGGAATGAAGAACCGATAGAAGAAACGCGCGAATACAAATTGACGTAATTGATAAATATGTTATTTCAAATAATTCTTGAATTAATGCAAGTATATGCAAAATCTTCATCACGCATCTCAATGGATAACATATCGTTGTCAATGGAAATTGACGTTGGAAATTACCTAAGATTCTGAATTCAACACAAGTTGTTCAAAATCGTTAAAGCTACTGGCAGAACTTGGCTTTTAGATCGCTTGGCAACAGTTCAGCGACGACGTGTAATTGACTGTAATCGAGTGTAATTGAGCGTAATTCAGTGTAATTTAGTGTAATTCAGTGTAATTCAGTGTAATTCAATGAAATTCAATATAATTCAGTGGCGATGAACTTATCATTGACAAACTTGTATTTCCATTCTTGAGAATCAACAAATGGTTAACCAATATCGAGCTAACGATAGGCAAAAATTTAGCGGTGAGCCGGTTTCGTATTATCGATTAAAAAGAAGTCGATGTAGGTAAGCGATGTCAATATACGAGCAAATATAAAATCTAGAACATCTGATTTTGCGGTATCCATGTGAACTTGTCAGATGCTTGTCGCCTTTCATAAACGTCCAATCGATATATGTATGTATGTATGTATGTATGTATATACATATACATGTACATATTCATATTCATATTCATATACATACATCTAAGGTTGTCCTTTGGCTGACGTGGCTGTAGGTAAGTTTCTCGTGCGTCACCCACCTTTGTGCCAACAAGAGTGTGTATTACTGTGTATCTATATATTGTATATATATATGTACGTGCTTACTTTCATGACACATACCGTCGTTTTAACACGGTATTTATCAAGGAAAATGTTATAGGAAAAGATACTGTCTCCTATGAAAAAAAATTATTTATAGGCGTTTATTCGGTTCTAAACAAGTGAAAAAATTAAACATACATATACCTACATATATCTATACAAGTATGTAGCTAATCTATATATCCAATATATACACAAGTAATTTATGCATCAGACTTTACATCTTATCACCTGTAACATAAAATATTCTTTCTTTTCATTCTCTCGCAATCGTAATATCGTTCGATGTAGCAGTACTATCCGTAGTACTAATAATATCCGTGATTTTTCAATAAAATGCAGCATCTTTTCCAATATAAATATAATTATAACAAAAACAAAAGTTACAATAAAAGAGAGATAAATGATGCACTGATAAAAAAATGGACAACATGCGTGTATATGTTATTTATTATTATAATATTAATAATAAATCAAGTTTGAAAACTGATAATTGATTAATAATTGAATTTGAGGATGATGGCTTTCCATAGCATGATGTACTCGTGTATATATGTATGTATGTATGTACTTCGTTTTGTGCTCACATTTATGTACTCACAATCGCAATCACGGTATCTTTCATGATTTTGAAACGAAAAACTCATCGATCATTGATGAAATCCCCGCTCTAACCCTAACAGCTTAGTTTCCCACTATCTAACAATTACCCTTTCCAACGATTACGGAGGTCAACGACCATCGTTTTAATTTTAATCACTCTTCTTTTTTTATCTTCGTTCAGTTACAGATTAGAGTCATGCTTCTCTTTTTCTCACTCACGCATGCGCAGTATATATGCGCATCGACACAAAGAGAATGGTAGCTTGTCCTTGTCAGTCGTTCGCTCCTGTCACTTGGTATTTCTGTCTTTCTTTCATGAATAAGTGTACATACGATGAGTATGAATAGTGACGAGTGACAAATATCTACATATGTACATATCATGCCTCGACATGCCTGAACAAAGTCTTCCTCTCATAAAACGGGAAGGCAATTAAACGTTGGTAGATGTGCGTTTTTATTTCAATGATTATTTATCGAACAATGAAAGTATGTATTGACGATGCTAGCTTAATATAAGCAGTTTATCATTATTCATTAGTGTGTATTCTATATTAGTCTTAAAATGAAAAGATACGTTATACGTATCAATTAATAACCAATCCAAATGTCTAATGGATCTAATAGAGGAAATATGTATAGTGAATTCGAATATATAGACGTACGTAATGTTCTCAATTTTCATACATATTATATTTAACGACATTCTATTATAAGTGCATTATAAGTACCGATCCCTATTTTAATTCATATTCATGTATTGAATTTTTAATTCTACTCTAGATTTTTCTAACTTTTCGATTGATTTGAAGTTTAACGATTGCGTCCAATCCATATATGTACGACTGCAAGTAGGAAATAGTAAATATCATAGTCGTATTTGCCAAATCTTAAGAAAACGAGTTAAGTAAAGTGACGATTGATTGTAATTACGCCTATGATATGTACAATAGTTATGTTGGCTTCAAGGAACGAAGCAAGAAGTAAGCTTGCAAAGATAGATAGGAAGTGGAAATAAGCGTAATTGCGAGAACGTGGGCGAGTGATTTGTAATTCGTTGGAAGTAAGAAGGCGGATGTTTATGTGATGATAGATGAATGCTGCGAATTATAAAAGGACGTCGGAAGATGGTTGGGGAATATATAAATCGTTCGTTTGTTCAATGCACTCTTGCGACAGCTAATTTTTTTCAACAATACATACATACAAATATATGTATATACATACATGCAAGATAATATTACTTACACATATCGACGAATGCAACTTGTTAAAATGGTTGGAAAGACATGGCAACAGATTACGATCGAACAAGTTGAAAGGTGAAGAGTGAAAAATAATTAAGAGATTAGTTTGTATCCAATAATACAGGCGTATATGTAAAGGGAATTACAAAATCTCCTTGCCTCAGGACATTATCTCGATTCTCCAGTTATTCAATGCGATATATTGCGATATATTGCGATCTATTAAAACATTTTTATAGCTACATGTATACTATATATTTACATATACATATGTATACATATATTTGTTGCCTGAAATGAACAGATTCGAAGACAACTGCAACAGTGTAATAAAGTGACGATAATAATGTAGCAGTAATGTAAATTCACGCATCTTACGAAAAACATTCGCAAACTATTTTAGAATAGAAAAACAGACACCGGTGTGTCGTGACACTGTAAAACTGTAAACTGTAACGATATCGCGATAGTCATAATGAATAGCGCCACATGCTAACGCATCGTAACATACTACTCGTTGCCACGTTAAACGTATTTTATTAGATGATGGATACGTTCTGCTAAAATAACTTCCATAAACTATTATATATACTATTATATAACTATTATATATACATACAAACTTAATTTCTGACGCAAATAGCAAAGGATCATATACACACGAGACGAATATATTGAAACAGATTTATATCAGTTAACAAAGACAACTCTTCTCTTTCACATCCATATGGTTTGTGCAAAAATTGTACAACAAGAACACTGCTTCTTCCTCACTGAAACAAGGAAGTGAAAATGAAATAAAATGAATTTGGTTTATCACTGAATTTCGTCTTCGTGATTCTTCTACCTTGCGTTTTCGCCGATGATACTGATAGCCGTCCTCGTTCTTATTATCTTCCACTCAACTAAAGAGTTGTCCGGTTGAAACCAGCCCACGCTTTTCGAAAAAGGAAACTCCGAATATCTAATTTGAACGGTCCGCCCTGATGAATTAAATTAATAGAAATACGTAATTGCATTGAAATAATTCAAGTTAGATTAATCATTGGCTGTTTCGTGTAACATATAAGGAAATTGGCGAGTTAACAACTTGTTCCATCTTTCAACTTGAACTTTGAAGCAGTAATCTCACCCCTGCAACCCCGTTGATCTTAAATCTGTGTGCAGTACGGTATAAAGTATACAATATACAGCAGACAATAGACAGCATACAGTGCATTTCAGTTCTTACTGGCTAATTTCTTTCTCGTAAACGATAAGTGTAGATACGGGAAAGTTTTCACGTTCACGATGTAAGATTTTTCAACCAACACGGCGGTGGGTATAAATACATGTATACCTACATACATACGTTAATTATTAATTTTTTACATTATTTATTTCGTTGTTCTGTACATATTATGTATAATCTATAGGTTTTGTGATACTTGTGCATGCGATTCGTAAAAATATTACACATACCGAATTTCTCATAGGCCTCTGAAAAACTGATAACACATTTGCGATAGAACACATGGAAAAAAGACATGTAGCAATAAAAGTGAGAATACAGCGATCAACAAATTGTGTAATTATAAGAAAGAAAGTTTGTCGTCTTACTTGTGGAAGTGCAACTACGATATTCGCATTTCCCTCGCCTCTGTAAACACAATCTCCGATAAAGGACGAAGATGAAAGTTGTGACGTCGTTGTGGAATCATCGCCCAAGCTTCCGGTGGAAGTGGTCATCGATTCCGAAGAAAAGGCTGCGGTCGGCACAGGATTTCCTTCGTTGATTGTCATTGTCTTATCTTTATCCCTGTGGAAATAATAAGTAAAGCAAAATAAGCAAAACTTGCTACCTTCACAACTGGCGTTAATTTTGTTTACTTCCTCTTTATTAACTCCATGATAAATTTACAATTTGCTTGTACAAACATTCGGTAAATTGTTTTATCATGCGCCATTGCAGAGTATCTAGTTTGGATTTGTAGCTAGTAGTATTAAATTATTGTGTAGTATAAATTTACTGTACTATACTACCGTACAATACTGCTAGCTAGGTTATTTGGATGATTTTCTAGTCGAGCATTATATCTGTTTGCAATTTGCGGGTCGTTCTATTTCTTCTTTAACTTATTTCGTCTGAGATTATCGTTCCAAGTATTATCGGCTGCGTTGATTTTATTTTCTTAACATGACTATCAGCAGCTATTCTCCAAAGTTCGATGCCGTATACGTAGATGGATTTCACAATAGCTTTGTATATTGATAGTTTGTTTTCAACTACCAGTCTCTGTCTCTTGTCTCGATATATTCCGAGATATATAGAGCAACTTGACGTACGCGTTAATTTGATAACGCATTGCTATATAACGCAATGAAAAAGTTGTATTATGTGTATGTTAATATATTTTTTAAAAAGTATTGTTAATTATCAAACATCGTTTCATATCTATTCAACAGTCGGACAATTGATAGTTATGCAATTTTCGCAACTAGATACACACACATACACGATGAACTAAAAATTATAATTCAATTTATCTAATCGTAAGTTCAATGGGAAACATTTAACAAGAAACAATTTGCCTATCATTTGCAATCCTTCTATTACATATGAAACAATTACATACATAACATATTCATTTCCATTTTTCACTTGGTGTACTATTAAATTTTCACATTATGCGAAAATTATTAAAATTATTATTATATCGCGAGTATTTTCATTATCCTTTACCTCCCGAATGAAAGACAGGCAATAGATATACATTACTTTACATTTTATTACAGATTATCTTAAACGTATATGTAAATATGAAGGTGCATTTGAAACGCAACTAAAAATATGTACATACGTACATATTTCGAAAATAAACTAAATACATACGTACATACATATTATGAAATATATGTAAGTACATATGTATATTCAAGTTATCAGATATTTTGAAAAGTAATTTTGTCGTATGTAGACTAATCAGCAAAAGTAACTTAACTAGAAACCGGACAAGTAATTGAATCTCGTTGAATTTCAATTGTATTTTATCTTATTATAAGTTATAAAGGGACATAGAACCGAACAGCACCGATACTTTTACGTAATCGTTAAATTGGTAATCGTTATCAAAGGATTTACATATTATATACGTATATATGTATGTATGTATGTATGTATGTATGTATGTATGTATGTATGTATGTATGTATTTATTTGGTTCGGGATTACCAAGATAGTGAATTTCTGGTGACGTAACAGACGAGTTTCGAGCAACGATGGTAATTCGGTCAAGAATTTCGCAGCCGTGACATTTCTCTACTTTAAACGTTTATTACTATATTGAAATGGATATGCGTATATACGCATAAAAGTTACGCGTAACAAGTTAGTAACGCAACATGAAAATAGTGAAATCGATCGATAAAGATTCAGGTGATCGATTACAGCTGACTAATCGCAATTTTCTTGAAACGGATATGATCGGTCTACCAATTTAGTTTGTCAGCGCGTACTAATTACACGTATGGTCGTGTTCCTATCTAACCCCAATGTATCGGCTGTTGATATTGTTGATCGACTCATCGATTTACAATTTCACATTCTTATTCAGCAGATCAAACTGCCATTGACCTCTGTCTTTGTCTTTGAATTAACACCATGTCACAATCAAGTACGTATGTATGTATATATTTACATACTGTGCACTCGGATATGATATAACATATAACGCAATATTCACTTTAATACCGTCATTGTCGACACTGTCGAACGTTTGTACGAAAGCCTTCTTATTTTTATTCGTTTTATGCTAACTGTTCGGACGGTGACATGATCGTTGGATCTAAACCCTCTTTTGCTCATCTTGACCATCCCCACAGCATACAAGTTGACTTATTGTTACTCGATGTGCAACAGGAAGTGTGTGCGTATACATATGCATAGAGCATAAAGATTCTCTTCGCGTTAATTAAATCTTAATAAATACCTGACAACGACATTGCTTACAACTGATCGATATAGTCAAACTGTCTCTATAACATATAACATATAGCGGTTAACACGTTAAGCGCTAAACTTTCCAACCTCTATTTTTATCTTCTATTTTTATGCACAATTTGTATTTTTTGTGTTTATCCTATATTCTGTATTATTTGCGTTTAACATGACAACTGTATAACGATTTATTATTCGCGTTGAGGGATATTAGGTACATACATTAAAATTAGGTATAAATTATCGATTAATTTCTAATTTCCCTAAAATTGTACGCTTTGACATGAAATTTTAACTTTTCTTATTTAGATGGATTTTCTCATATCGTAAAGACATTTTCAGTTCGAATCTTACATGACTCATATTGATTTGATACGGAAAGCAGATACTCATGTAGAAAAGAAGTAACATCTCTTTGCCACCTGATTTGTTCAACTCAAATCTCATCTCAAGTGTGATTTAAATTCAAGAAGACACCGATCACCGTTCCGTATCATAATTTACGAGATGACCCTTGCATCATGCATATGTATATGTGTATGCAGATATATATCGGGATCGTGAGCAACGCGCGCGAAACGGTGACGCAGAAATGGTGTTAGGACTTGCAACAAATAATAGCACGTTGTATCGCGTCACGTCGGCCCGAGGAGAGTGCAGACCGACTGCAGACTGCGGACGGAAACGCGACAAGTACGTGGCGATCCACATTCGTATCCGTCTCCTGCTGAGAGAAAATTTAACGATAGAACCGAACAGGCAATAATACCGCTTTTAAAACCACGCTAAATAAAACTAGGACGTCGTTTGCTCCACAGATTAAGGATCTTTCTCCGAGGATTGCTGGCATATAATGGCTTGCGCCAATTATTTGATATTTTAATCCACGCTTCGAGGAACATTACCTAAATCGAAGTTGTTATCCGATATATTTATTGTTTAATGTTAGATATAACAAAATCACGTCTGTTAAAAGTGCATTGTCGTAATTACAGTTAATATTCATGAAACTAGCAAAATAAGACTAACAACTTGATACAAGTACTGCGAACTACTGTTATTTTACCTCAATTCCCGTCTTTATTTTTCAAAAATTTTATCCGCTTTTACCCCGTAAGTTTTGAAAACAAAGAATCACAACAAATATGTATACTTTGCGATTATTTTTGCGATCCCAGGAAGTAGTCATTGTATCTTTCAACTTCAAAGAGTGATGTATTTAAATATTATTAAGTAGATTATGCAAGAGAACAATTACTATGTACATAAAATTATATACATATAAAAAATGATTAAGCTCATAAATAACAAGAAAATTACAGAAAGCTTATGCAACACATATATAATGCTTCGTTTTAAAAATTATTTATACATTGATAATTGATTGCCATGATATTTTAAAAACCGATCAACAAACTTCAAATTTTACTCGCCTATTGCACGGATATAGATACACGTTTCTTTATCGTTTTTACCACCTTTATAACAATATCCTTTTCAAAATTGCCAGCAACAAAAAATAAAAATTAAACGTTTCTTCGAAATATTTTCACTTTTCGCGTGCTGCTATCTTTTTCTCACTTCACTCGTGTAAAGTATGTATAAGTGAATACAATGGTACAAATGAAAATCTATCTATATTTCTATCTTTTTATTATAAGTAACAAAAGGGATAAATGTGTAACCGTTATAGCCCAGAGTCGTCTCTTTAATATTGATTATTGCATCGCACAAAAATTTGTACATCCATGTACAATTTATTTATTTATGGACAAGGGAGGAAAGAAATATCAGAAAATTCCTAATATGAATTTTAAATTTTATGGGCATAAAATTATGGTTTATATCATATCCTTTGCGCGTATTTCGCAGGTACAATTATAAAATAATATACTTTTTTGCAGACATCGAAGACAGGCGACAGGCGATAAGCGACAGGCGACTGGTGACAGGCGACAGATAACAGGAAACAGGTAACAAGCAACAGGCAACACTCAAGTTTCCAGTAACGTCCGCGCTTACATCCGTGCCGATGAATGATTCAAGCAGGCAAAGCCGGCCTGCTTTCTCTCGTTATATTTACGAAATGTATTTGAGCAAAAGATTCGTGTCTCTCCGCTAGGTACGTTGCTGCGTTACCTTACCTCTTGCGTAATACGTAACTTCCGTTTACAGAACTAGAAATTTCTCATATTGAAACTACCACTACACTTTGGTAAGCAATTTCTCGTTTAGCTTTTTTATATTTTGTTCGAAATAACACGAAGGAAACAGAAATATGCATATGCATAGAGCTAGACAAAGTTCGTTAGAAGATATTAGAGACGATAGTAGATATGTTATTTCTAAATGATCACACGTCAAATAGCACTTTTTGTGTTGTTCTAGGTTGTTAATATAATAATGTCAAATATAATAACAACTATAGAAGTGTATAGAATATGATATACTTTGTTATTATTAATACAGTGATTTTTCTTGTCTTTAACGGTATTTTTCATTATTTATTTGTTATTTTTCTTTTTCTGTTCGATAATTTCTAATTTTTAAAGGAGGAACGCGTATGAAAATTGACAAGTTTGATTTAACTTGCCGATTGCTTAAATTAGATTGTAGCTACATCATGTTAAAAAAAAAAAAACATTATAGTAAATTAATTTGCGCGCGAGAAAGCTTAAGCGTATAGGATGTTACAGGTTTTAATGAATAAATTAAACTTCTGTACGTCTAGTCTGTGAAAGTTTATTTCTTAAATACTACCATATTTTATATTTCGAAAAAAATGAGCTTCTTCATTTTTCAATCCCTTTTGAAGAAATGTGCTTCTACTACATATTTATATGCTAAATATAGAGTATGCGTAGTTACGCATTGTAATATATTAACTCATATTATTTAAATTACATTTAATAATCATTTCGTAAACATAGTATGGGAACGATATAAAACATATACGTGCATAATAAACAATATTGTAATCAAAGAAAAAATAGGGGAATGGAAATGAAAATTCTGTTGAGATAAAGCAAAAATTTCACATGTAAACCTTTGCAAACGTTATCACGTGTAATATCTTACAAGCGTAACGTAAGAACCATAATTATATACCAACAAATAATACTCAAGCGTTGTACATACATTGTTTACGATATTATAATATAGGTTCAATAAGAGGTTTTTGTCTAGGATAACTCGTTACCTATTGGTTTTATCGAAAAAGGTTTTAAATAAATTATGTTACGTTTTAAGGAACTAATCGGGTGGATGTAAGTTTATCTTCCTCACATTTACATCTTCTAAGATTTTAAAGTAACCTACGGTTTTTTAAGCGATACCGTATATTTTTTACAACAGCAGTCGACCTAGCTAGACATTCTCATACTAAAGATATTAACCCATTTATACCGATAAACCGTTACGCTGATTTTAGATATTTTAGCTTCAATTTGCCAAACGTAACGTATGAAGAATAAAGGCAACGTATATATGTAAACACAAGGATATTGCTTCGTGTCTTTGCTTGTTGTTTTTCATATCATATGTATGTACTTATATTGTACATTCATATTGTATATTATAAATTTGACATTAAAGTTAAAATGTTTGCTAAACTAATGGTTTTTCGGTATACACAGATTAATACCTTTTTGTAGAGAATGTCCAGCTGGATCGACCAACGTCATAAAAAATATACGCTACCATTTAAAAAAATTCAAGATAACCTTGATATCTCAGAAAATACAAGATATTGGAAAATAAAATTGCATCCGCTCGATGAATCTCTCGATGAACGCAACATAATTCATCTAAGATAGTACTTCTTATCGACTTACTCTGTATATATACGTGCGTATACCTACATTATAATCTTCCACTAACAAATTTATCGCATTTTACCACAATCAATCAGATAATTGTCTTTTATTCAAACTAAGGAGCAGAAATTATTTGTACCGATTAAACGTCGTAAGTGCACGACATAACTGTTCTATAAGGTTAACGTTTCAAGGAGAAATCTCAATCATTTTGCGTTTCAATAAAACCCGTTATCGAAGTTTCACGCAATTCAACAGAGTTAAACTGGTCGACGAATGAAGATAGAGCACGGACATTAATAATTCCTCAACATGTTTCATGTCATAAGAATCTTGACGCTTTTTATCAATCTTGACGAGTTGATTATTAGATGATTATTTCATTTTCCTAACGTAACAACGATAGACCTCACCGGCATATATTATATACATATGTACGAAAGTATATGTATTATAATACACGTTTCCATGCGCTAAGACCAGACGGGAAGCGATGACTCATAGAAATGAAGTCATTTGAATAATAAAGAGGGCCGCGTACCATATGCGTCGACTTTCGAAATCTCTAGTGAACGCATGTAAGTATATGTACACATACAATTCTATATTATAATACAGCATTCTATCATACGATACTATAGCATACTATATTATACTGTATTATATTACAATGTACTATAATGTACTATTATACTATACTATTCTGTACTACACGTTTATGAGAACTTGCAGTGCAAACAGCGATAGAACATCATGGAAATATTGCTCAAACTGTTTCGGAGAGATATATTCTAAATAATAAATTATTTGAAATATTATTCAAGGTTGTTGAGAATTCTACGTACAGACCAATGAATAATTTCTTTTCGGTAATTTAATGCTTTTCTTTTCTATCCGACCTTTTTTCCCGATATCTTTTCTTTTCCTGTTAGTATAAACGATAATGAAAGCATACACCGGGAAAGAAATGAATTTTACAAATTCACAATTTTACAATAAAGAGAGTTAACTATAACAAAATGTTTAATCTACACTTTTTTATTCGTGAGCAAAAAGC
Source organism: Bombus haemorrhoidalis (assembly GCA_014825975.1). Classification (NCBI taxonomy): domain Eukaryota; kingdom Metazoa; phylum Arthropoda; class Insecta; order Hymenoptera; family Apidae; genus Bombus; species Bombus haemorrhoidalis. The sequence goes on along the minus strand of CM026162.1, from coordinate 3,173,925 downwards.
ATTACGATTACTGATTTTAATTCTGACGGGGAAAATAAGAATTAATAATATTTGTTATGGTCTGTAATTACAATAATGCAATCACAATGCAACGGTATATATGTGTATATATATATATATATATATATATATATATATATATAGTGATAAAATGAAATGAAATGAAATGAAATGAAATGAAACGAAATGAAATGAAACGAAATGAAACGAAATGAAATGAAATGAAATGAAATGAAATGAAATGAAAGATTGTAGTAATGAATATACAAAATGACACTTGTAACGTATAGATTATAGATACAGATATGAGTGACTTGCACTTTGCTGTTTTGTATGAAAATTCGTTCTTTGATCGTAAATTATTAATGATTATCTGAATCAGAAAGAGAAAGCTTGAAGTCATTAGAAAATTGTTGCAGAATTAAATTGAAAAAAAATCTTATTTCGATGCGAGTTGATGTAAAGTGTAAAAGAATATGTATAATGTATTGTATATATTTATATAAGTTCTACGTAGATGCTTCCCACCATAGCATAAGTATATATAAGTTCAAAGATTTTTAACGAAGGACATGGAGGGAATTCAGAAGATAAGTTTGGGACGATCGTCCAAATGCTATCGCGATTACGCTGGTTATGAGGTAAAAAAGCAGCTAGCAATGATAGCCGGATGATAATCTCGTTACAAGTTACAAGACCAGTCATCTCGTTATTCACTTCGTTGCATATACATACGATCGAATCTGGAAGATGGAAAGAGCATCGCGTGTTTGTAGTAGTACGTCGAGCGTGTGCAAAGATGATACGAGTTCGCTAGAGTAAGTAAGTAAACTTAATTAGTCATCAAAACATACACAATCGAGAAATATTATAAACAGCAATTTTCTTGCATTTGATGTTTCGGAAAGTCGTTTGAAATGAAATGTACCTATGTGTTCGAAACTCGTGGACAGTTGGCAGTCATTGTAACGAAAGATGCGCAAGTAGATATCAAGAAGATCTAGAAAATGAGACATATATAATTAAAATCAGTCTATATATTAACTTGTAAAAAAATAAAAATATTCAACAACAGTTTTACGAAATTATTTCACTCAAATAGTTATATATTGTGTTAAGTTGCCCGTAAAAGTTTCTTTCGTTTTATAAGGAAATAATAGGTGTACAACATTTTTTGTTCTATATTATTTTATTGAATTATGTATGATCCTATTGGATCATTTATTTATCATAATGCAATTAGATATTATTTATATTAATATAATTATATATTATAATTATTTATTAATTATATTATGTATGATTTTATTGGCATCTGTTCCAATAGAACAAAATCGATCATACATAATTCAATAAAATAATATAAAATAAAAAATGTCGTGCATCTATTACTGTATTTCCCTATAAAAAATGAAACAAACTTTTCGGACAATCTGCTATATCATGATTTGCAAAGTTCTCAGCAACAAAATATTTATTCATGGACAAAATTTTGTTGTCGGTGGTCAAGATGAAACCAGAAGCAGTTTGATCGACAGAAGTTTCTCGAAGCTCGTCCGATGCGACGCGACTTACTCTTTCTAATTACGAAGGTGCACCGACGAATATTTAACCCGTCGAAACGGAGTTGATTCGTGACGAAAACGAATGATGGAAATGGCTGCATTAACGCCAGGAAACACAGGGGAAAAAACGTTTAATCGTACGTTTAAAAGCACTTAGTCGCCGCTTGCTAAACGTTTCGATGTCTACAGAGAACGGCGCGGCGGCGTTGCCGTTGCTACAGTCCAACTGCCTTATCCATTTTCGCATAAGGTTAACGACCGATGAGTTTGCGAAACTCAGCGACTTGCAATAAGTACGAGCGTCTCATTGGAGCTCGTACGGACGCGACGCCGTATTCGTGTAATTTGTAATGGTGGGTTCACGCCACGCTGCAGGCCAAAGCATGAAGAGATGTAAGCGCGGATTGCTTAAAAAAGCTCGGAAATCTCCGTGACTCGAGATTACAGAAACGAACCTGCTTGTACCGTTTTTGATTACGCCACTGCAAATCACGATCCATCCACTGAACGGCTACTAGATCACATTGTAAAGATCGATGAGTTTGGTGGAACAAGTTGTACTTACAATGGATAATCTTCGCCGCTAACTAGAGAAAAAGAAACAAACGAAAAGAAGAAGAAGAAGAAGAAGAAGAAGAAGAAGAAAAGGAACAGAAGAAAACAAATCCCTTTTATATCGGACGCGTGAAACGTGTAAAGAGTAAGGCGCCATATTTTCGCGAGCCCTCCAACGCTAGAGACGTGCACAAACGATGCTGCGACGTAAAGTACACTCAACCGAAATAAACAATAGACGGCGAAGGTAGGATGCACTGAAGAAAAGAGGCGAGAAGAGGTTGGCAATTCGATGATAAGAGCAAGAGCAGAGGAAGAAACGAACATCGAAAAAAGAACAGCTATTTCTTTTTACGGTGCGATCGATAACATTAATCGAAGGCCTTATTTCCGGTCAATTTACTGTACGCTGAACATATTTCAATGTTGTATCAAAAACTGAAATCAATAAATGTTACATATTACTCGTCCCCATCTGTTACGTTATCAATTTATCAGGCTCAGAAAATGAGACCGCTGAAATACATATAACAAACGTTTATGTAATTAATAAATTCTACTAAATTCTAGAAATTAGAACCCTTAATTTTATTGAAGAAATCAAAGGTACAATTTCAAGTTTTCAATGGTGCTGTATCAATGAGACAAGGGATTAGACGATTCCAATGTCTAACGTTGATGGAAAAAAAACGAAAGAGACAGAAATACGCGAAGAGAATGATTTAAAGTGCGAACGTTGGTTTTCTCAAACAGCCGAGAAGGTTTCAAAACGAGAAAGTGTATACCCCCATTGCCCACAGGTCTACCTCTCGTAAACTTGTATCTATAACATCATTTTTGTAAATGTGTCAAGTTTTCTTTTCCATTTTGTCAATTTTTCGCATTCCCATCGTATACAAAAATCAACAATTATATTCATTAGTTAGGTTCGCCCGCAAAAATCACCTAACGACTAATGTAACGAATCAATTAATCGAACATTAACATTACACTTTTGACGTTTTACGTTTTACAACAGTTTTAGTTGGATTATGTTATATAGATAGGTCATTATACGTATATATACACTGTCTGTAATAAAATGTATTATATTACATACATGTACATACATATATACGTATCTGTATGATGAACATAATCTCCAATTTTTTATTGTAACAAATGAAAGATCATCTCATCTCATATTAGTTATTTTTATTTAAAAAATTGAAGAACGTTTAAAATTAAATAATTTTAGAAGAACGTTTAAAATTAAAAATGAAGATATTAACGAAGGAAGAGAGATATATCAAGACTGAAATCCAAAATTTATCAACAGTCCCGGGAGTTTTAAGTTACCGATCGCTTCATGTTTGAAGCGATTTGAATTTTCGTAGTATTCGAAAAGTTGAAATCATTTCGAAATGTCCATCGTTCGCTAATTACATACATATATCTAATTCTTGTTGCTCTACTAATTCTACTGTTTTATTTCGTTACATATAAAGAAAAATTGTATATAAATAATTGATAAACATGTTCGCGACGTTATTCTCGAATTTATCCATGGATAATGATCATTGAAGTAGAAACATCTAATTGATCTACACGAAAATCGGATAATTCTACCGACGGAACATCGCATTGAAGAGAAAGTGGCGAAGCAAAGCAGGGATGATAGAAAGGGGTGGAGTTGAAACAAAGAGAAAGGAGGAAGAAAAGAAATTGCGGTGGTCTACAGTCTAAAGACTACACATCGAACGGAACGGAATCGTGAATATCGTGATTCTAAAGCATAAGGGGGGCAGTAACCGAGCGGACCAAGCAACGTCAGGGGGCCAGGGCAACAACCGAGGCTGACCTCTACGACAACCATCGGTCGCCTTCTCTCTTCTCTTGCTTGCCACCACCCCCCTCCCCTCCCCCCTCCTCCCGGCCAATCCGACATCGTCGCTGCGAGTATGTAGTTGTAGATTGTAGTCATCACCGCTGCACCGGTGCTGCCGTTTCCGCGTCCCTAGCCCCTTTGATTCCCCCGCACGCTCGCCATTCTCCATTCTCACCAGAGCCTTCGTATCAACCTCTGTATCCTCCTCCCAGCCGCTCATCCACGGCGCATCACCTTTTGTGGCTCCTCTTTCTCTATAGCACAATAATTCGTCGCCATTTCGCACGCCAACGCCACAGTCCTTCTCTCTTTACGAGAGGCAAAGTGCCTCGTATTCGTATTTGTTCCACATCGTCATGGCCTGTGAACCTCAATGGCGAGAAACCTTAACAACACTCGGGAACGGGTTTTTGAACTGCGTCTCTGTTCCTTGCGGACATGATTTAATCTCTTTCGTTATGAAATAGTTTCAGCTCGAAGAAGGAAAAAAGGATCGTCTCACCCGGTTTCGATGAAATGTTTCCGCCATTTCTATCAAATCGATCTTGTACAGCTTTCCTGTTGAGTTTACGCTGCGCCTGAACAGGCTACAATTTCTGTCTCCTTCGTATGGACTCTCCGTATCCGATCAAACGCCGTTTAATCAGTTCCTGCACGTACATCTTTCTGCCGAATATTCGTGACTTGCTTTATTCCGTACATGCCATACATTTGTATAAAATGCTGTTCTCTTAAATAATTTTAATCCACGCACATGATCGAGCAGTTCCCTACTTAAAAAGACATGTTATCCTACCTAATGATCATAGGATAAAGTTCGCATTGCTCCTCGCTTCTACGATCTTTACGATTATTTCTAGCTTTTAGAATTTCAGAAGAATTTCTATTTTTCAAGCTGGCAGATTCATGTCAATTTAACGAATTCCGAACAGGAAAATACTATTACAATATCATGTATTTTTCTGTAAACATACTCCGATTAATCTCCATAACATGAATGTATTTCATCGCCCAGATATGTTGGCGTGTGTATACACACGCGCACACACATTCAGCGTGCGATTGACGCACTCTCTTTTCGAGGTAAATCACGGCTGATTTTCAACTTGAAAGTTCGACTTTTAATAAAGTTACGTATCGTATTCCCACGGTAACACACTTTCTTTAACTTCAATTGACATCGCTTATGACGATAAACTCATCGTTCTTGCGAGATCAGTTCAGTCGCTCGATCATTGAACATCGACGATTACCTGGTGTTTGATTCATCGTTTGTCCATCATTGTCGCTCCACAACCACGACTTCCATACAGACATGCTCTCGTTCTAACAGTAAAACGTCGAGTAAAAACTCGTCATCGATATCGATGCCGGTATCTCACGCGATATGGGACTGATTTGTATCGTTAGAAAGTAACAAGAAAAACGCTGTCGGATTCGTTAGTTATTCCTGACTATCATTTCGTGGAAAGCGCGCTTTTCTGTGACACGGCAAACTCGCTATGTGAAACTTTTGGGAAATTTTTGTTCATTCTTCGAAATAGACATTTCAATTTTACAATACATATGTGTGCTATCGTTTAAACATCTTTGTTTTCCGAATTATTTCGATAAACTGCAATTACAGAAATTAATTTGTGATTGAATATTGTACTATTATGTTAGGCTGTAACATTTATATAATATTTGTTGAATTTAGGCAATTATAAACATACAATATACAGGCAGTCAAGAAGTAAAGGAGAATATATGTATGCTACATATCTTTTTATCGGACAAGTAGAAGAGAAACAATTTACAAGTTGTTAATGCATTTAAGAATAAATATTATAGGAAACATTTTTATGATAAGAAAGGAGATCATTTTTGTTCAACTACTCTTTATTTTACCAATAATACCAGTTCAGTGTCATAAGAAATTTTAATTCAAGAGACAAAATTTGATAAAATATAATAAAACAAGCAATTAAATAATATAAGATATCCTAATATCCATAATAATGTAAAATATCCTGTTTTATTATGACGCGCAAATCGTTTTAAAATAGCGAAGGAATCTTACTCTATTAATAAATATATCCATACACTGCGATATATCATATTATAAAAATACACAAATACAAGTGTAACTTTTGAAACGAAACTACAATCAAAGCAATAAATGAGATTATCAAGTACGTACATGTGTATGACAGATATTTCGATTTGATTCTTATTATATGTACAAATTACTAAAAATCAAGAGAAGAGACAAAAGAAAATATGAATACCTCATCAAGTACCGTATTGTACTTAGCGATAATTTATGATTTCGTTATATAATTTGCCAAGATTCTTCCTAGTATATATCATCGTACAGTTTGCGAAATTTGTTTCATATTGAATATCGATTATATTGAAATAACGACATTACGAAAAACTCGATTTTCAAATATGCAAATCTATCGATCTGCGAACTAATACGGAGGAAATTGGTATCTAGGATTTGGGAGAAAAATCAGAACACTAGACAGCGGTATTTTATATTCATGAAATTTCATAAGCACGAGGCCTTTGTTTTTATTATCTCTGTACAAAAACAGTCGAAAAAATTATAGATTTCTTTTGATAAAGATTTAATTTTTTCGAGCTCACGGCATATGTACAAGCGGGAAATGATAGACATAGTAACCTAAAAACTAAATATAATTATACATTGATATAATAATAGATATATAATAATTATAATTCATAATAATTAATATTAAACCTACAGTCTACAGATTCGAGAGTGTACGTAACGTGTTCCTCGTGTCTGTTCCATGTATCTCGTCAAAGTGTATTCGTCTATGCGTGAGTGTGAGTGTGAGTGTGAGTGTGAGAGTGTGTGTGTGTGTGTATGTGTGTGTGTTCATGTCTACCGCATATGTTTTACATGTGTTTGTTAATGACGGTGTAGTATACATACATCGGTAAAGTGAATTTCTTTTATGCAGAGTTCTTCGAACAGATTATTTCGCCCGCAATTATTTCAAAACCATAGTGTATCCTGTTATATCGTATCGTACGTCTCCAATGTATGTATATGTATAAGTTTGTCTATGTATGTCTCGTGTGTCTTACAATTAGCTGTCCTGCCTGTTCTGTACGTTCGTGTATATGTGAACGAATGTTTCTTTTTTACTTGTGCACTGGCCAACAGGGTCGCCGAATTCGGATCTCGATAACCTTGGATCAGTGTTCCTCTCTTTTGGTTTTCGTCTCAAACGAGAATGCGTATTAAAATCAGTATGAATTTTCCCTAATGAGTACAGTAAATCCGGTATCACAAGTATGTTACCACGATGAGACCCACGGCCCGCTTTACCCGAGTTGGGCACCCCTGCCAGGCTATACGCTCTCCTAATGTCCAATATCCATTCTCTTTTTTATCCCTCATTATACTCTCAAACCTCACCCTCTCCCTCTCTCGCTCTCTTCCTTCCACGCTTTCTCTCGTTCTCACGTTCGAAAAAAGATGCTTCGACTCGGACTAATCGCTTGATTTTCCTTGTTCCTTTTTAAACTATACCCTCTCTCTATACTATATATCTCGTGCATTCTCCTTCCTGGTGTCCCAACAAAACAGTTTATTTGACAGAATAGACACGCGGCATATATGTACTCTAATTTTGCGCTTCATGTACATGTCAGATTTGTGATTTCGATTATTGCCTTTCTCTCTCACACGATCTCAGTTACTCGTCATTTTATGTCAACAGAGAAAGCGGAGGGAACACAATGAAAAATACGAACGGAAGACGCATGTATTCGCATTTGTGTATATAAATCTATGTCGAAACAATCGCAAAATTGCACGTGTTTACGCGAAGCGAGACTGTAATCAATCAATATAATCAATATATATTATAATTTTGAAACCACAACCGTACAACTTATAATTAAACTAGCTCTAAAATTTCCGGCTATAGAAAATTAAAATCTATAAACTTATTATTAAAATATATACATACACAGTGTTCGAATTCCATTTTGAAAAATAAAGAAAATAAATTCTCGCTTTCCGTCCCACGCGTCATTTTTGTGAGCTCTCACGATTGAAATACATCGCATATACATTAATATCGTATTTACAATTTTCGCGAATTTCAAAGGGCAATTGTTCGCAACAATCGCGCGTATTTGCATAGAAAAAATTGAAATGTTAAATTATTGGGATTTTTTGTACAAGTGTCGCATTAAATATACACGCAATAAATATTTTTCCATTTGCACTTTGCAATATGTTCTCTTCCCTGCATTTCCCTCTCCTTCCACCCGCAAGCGTTCTTTACATTCGCCCCAACCCCACCATCATCATCGTCATCATCCCCACCCCAGGTCCTAGCATACGCACCCAGTGAACGACAATGTTTTCTCATGCAGAACTTTCTCTTGCTCGTATCTCATGCACGAGCTTCCTCGCAATTCGAATCTTGTTTTTTTTTTTTATCATTTATCTTGATTTTGTCTCACTTTATTTAAAAAAATACTGAATTAACCAAGCTAAAATCACAGACTGCTGGTGCCATATCCCAGCGGGTTTGTACAAATTCTTCCTGAAGGACCCTATGTATAGTTACAAGATGTGTGTGTTTTGTGTGTGTGTGTGTGTGTGTGTGTGTGTGTTGTGTGTGTGTACACACACATATATATATACATGTATGTATATAGACACACATATATATATATACATATATGTATATACACACACATATACATATAAATATGTATATATAATATATTCGTATATATATATGTATATGGATATATAGTAATTACAATTCACTCATGAAACGGTGTTCTGCTTTTCTCTCACTCTCATTCTTGCAATTTGTTTCGCTGAGTTTCCGCTTGTTCTCTCGCTACGCGTGTCATGTCATTCATTTCGTGTATGTGTTCATCTGTTACGTGTGATATAATCTACAACGTGTACAATCCACATAGGCGAATCCAACGGCATATATTAAACGAGTACTCCCTATACGATATTGTGAAAATTTTGTTTTTTCCTGGCTCCAAGCGAAGGGAAAATAAAACGGAAAGGGAATGTCTTTTTCTAGCTGTTGTCTGAAACTGCGCTATGTGATTCTATGGTAAGTACTAGACGGTGTGCGAGATTTTCTACGTCGCCGTTCGACTCTCACACTTTCACCTGTTTCGTCCAACATTACTTTCGACAGATTTCCCAATAGGTCGTTTAGAGAGAATCGGTTTGCATTTCTGATCTTCGAAATGAAAGAGCGAATTCGAATCTCTTTTTCTTTTTTCTTTTTTTTCTTTTTTTTTTTTCTATTCTTGTAGTTTTACGCGCTCGGTCACAATTTGAGCATGCTTAGCAATTTTAATCGAACATTCACAAATTCGTATTAATGCGTTCATCGACTGCAAATTAACAAAATATGTAAACGTATAGGACCAGTTAAAGGAGAAATACCAAACTAACCGATAGGAACGAACGAACCTTTTCCAACATAAAGTGCATCTCGTTTACGTGGATGGAAGAACATGCAAACAAAAAGAAGCGAAATTAATGCGTATAGACAACGTTCATATACATATATGTAATGCACAATCCGCAGAAGTTGATCGCGAACATAATTAATCTATAAATTCAATCCGTTTAAAATTGCCACGCATACTTTTCAATATAAACATATTTATATATTATATACTTTTAGATATTAGTACAATACAGGCACGTGTACTCGTGATCTTATTCAGACACGCATACACGCACCTCTAATTAGGTCGCTCTCGCACACAGAGATTGCTCATATTGTCTCTCTATTTTTAATATAATCACAGACATGGTTTCTATATAATTGCTACATACAAACACTTCTGATTCGACACCGAACGCGACAAGGCTATCCTTTCCACTTCGCTCTACTCCTCACAAACATACTTATCTTATCTCTCTTCGTTTTTTGTCCTCTATCACACTAACACGCGCTCACGACTTCATACTATGATCATTACAAATGAACGGCATTCTCTCAAATTCTTGCACACCATGTTTCAATTTTTAGCGCGGGTTAATATTACGCGAATATTCCGAACAAGTATTTCCGTCACAGAAGAAAAGAAAGAGGAAACGATATATCATCCGATCGTATTATCAGACGATAGTCGTTTTCATATTCTACTTGATGCTTGTTATCGAAATCCCACTAAACTAGATACGCCATCGGAGAACCCATGATGAAACAGCTGTGTATCTACATATGCATATACATATACGATACTATGTACATATATGTATAATTGAAGGATTTTATCTCGAAACAATAGAATTGTTAACAAGAAAGCTTCGAGAACCTCGCAATTTCGTACATTTTCTTTAAACTTTCTAACTTTGAACAATGTAGGTGTCAGACAATCTTTTCTTGTTACTTTCTACTTCTTCTGTAAGAAAATAATCTTTGCAAGCCGGCATGTTTCCCCCATTCTCCTGTACACATACTTTGAAAGCCGTAATGAGTATAAAGGAATTGTTAAAATAAACATTTTTGTGTAATATTTTTAGACTTGAGAAAATTGACAATTCCTAAAATAGGAGTAATACAGCGTGTGTGAGAAGCGAAAAGAAGAGAAAGAAAATTGCCCGATATTTATATAGAAGGCTCCTACATAGTTACGAAAGTTTAAGAAAAATTTCATATTTTAAGTTAGCAAAATTTTCTTGCAAGTGAAATTGAAACACACACATACACTTGCGTGTATAACACGTAATATACCCATTACGATTCCTATTGCATATACATTTGATTAATTGCATTCAATTATTGCAACAAACGCGTACTATTTAATAACTGCTAAATAAAAACTTGTTAATATATGAATGAAACAAGGTTGTTCGATTGTACCAACTTTGCAAGGTAGGAAACTAAAGCGATAAAGAAAAAGAGATCGCGCAATATAAAAAAAAAAAAAAAAGAAAACCGAGATTGCGATGAAAAGGATACACTTTTGCTCACTCCTTATTCATATCGACATACATACATATATCCTTCATTTGACTCGATTCCTCTGTCACGTTCGAAACACCAGAAAAGATAATTATTCGATATATGCACGAAACATGCCCTCTCTTCGTTCGAAGAAAATCACAGATGTTTGCCTCATGTTTGTTGCTAGCTTTCACGTACACTGTACACGACACTGTTCCTTCCTTTCTCTCTTTCTTACTCTCATTCATCCTATATGGCAACACACGTACGTAACATAATATGCACGCAACGCACACGGCACACATTCTCACTTTCAATCACGCACTCAGTTTCTTGTGCTCTCTTTTATACATTCGTTCCCCCTCGCTCTATACTCGCAAAACAGATACATAATATACAATTTGGCGCAACGTATTCGCGCAAATATGGTTTCCATCGTCTTGCGCAATACGTGCTCTCTACATACATAATACCTATATATATGTACATATAAAACTCACGCATTTTGTTAAAGGTTTGTACGTATGAAGTGTAACGTGTATTCTTATTGTGTCAACGATGCCAACGCGTGGATCGAGTTCGAGACTGCTCGACTACTGATGACCAATGAAACAATGGCTATGGACGATCCAAGAACGATAATGGGCCACTGCTACGATACCAGTGACATCAAGGATAGTTGATAAATATGATTGCCGTTAACATGCTTGTTAACGAGTGCTGTAAGAGGAGCTCCGGATCAAAGAAGAAAATGGAAAGGTCGACACAGATCGATAATCGTTTATAGTAACAGGTCTCTTCTGTATGTTGGACAAAGTGGCGACGGAAACATATATATGTTGGTTTTTCTTGGTATGTGTTTGGTATACTCGTATGTGTGTGACTCGGTGGTAATTTGCATTGACCGTGCGAGGTTAGAGAGAAAAAGAAATCCTTGAAGCTCAACCAACGTGTTGACCATGCGGATAGAAGAGAGAATGCAATATATATGTTATTCGTCAATTTTTCACTGGAAAACCAATTGCTTCTTTTTTCATCTTCGTCCTCGATGTTCGTCCTTCGGCCTTCATCAGCGGAGGGAAAGCGTACCAAGAACATCGGAACACGAGAGGGTTCAGAATAATCAATTAGATTGATAGATAAAAAAACGTTCGTGGAAGAAAAGAGATTTGCGACGATAAAAACACATTGTTGAATCCTTTCCAAGAGAGGGGGGAGAGGAGAGAGAAGCTTGTTTCGCTTTTCCTCTCACGAGAACAGAGAGAGGGCCACAGACTGGTTCGTTGTTCCCCCACTCCAGACGTAACTTCTTTTCGAGATAAACGGAAGTACGCGGGAGGTGAGCTGAGATCAATTTGTCGGTCTGAGAGAGACCCTCGGAGCGAAGCTCGCCCATATATCCTTTTTTCACATTTGCGGGCGCGATCTCGCTAGCAGTCGGTATTTTTAACAGAAAGAGCTGGAAAAACTGGATCTTCAAGTGAAATACGCCAAAACGTAAGAGGACCGCTGGTCTAGCTAGACATCGTCGTTACGCGAACGCGCAATATTCTCCTCGAATATTCAAACGATGATGGTGCTCTTCTTGCCATGAATATCCTCTCTTCCTCTTTCGTATTGGTTGACAAAAATTCAGGATGACACATTTGTATGTGTACGGTTGGACTAGAAGTCGGTCGTGATAACGATCGTTTGGGACTCCGACAAAAGCTCGTCGAACGATACGTATTGGACGAATTTTTTCGGTTAAATCAGCTTTAGCCAAAAAAAAAAAAACACATTTTTTTTACACGTTTGTTGTCCTTATTTAGACAGAACGGTGCACACTTCATTTCCTTTGAAACTCGACTTATACAGAGTAAAATTGCGCGTTCTTGTGCACGAGTCAAACATTCACCCGACCGGAGGAACGCCATCACATATCATGAAACCCATGTGCTTTGATCAATCCGAGAGCGTGATGCACGTCCAGTGAAAACGAAACAAGATGCTAGTGTTGTCGCATCGATGAATTTACGTGGAAAAACGCTTCAACTGGAAACGAACGCGGCGATCTGCTCGCTAAATTGCGAATGCTCCAATAACAACGAATCCTTGCAACTTTCAAATTGCTGCTGCTGTTGTTGCTGTTGCTGCTGATGGTGTTGATGCTGGTGTTGGTGTTGATGCTGATGTTGAGACTCTTCCGGTTCAGGTTCTGTACGTTCGTATAAAACACAAATAGATCCGTTTTCACCGATTCTGTAAGATACTTCCGATGGATCGATCCACATGGTGAGCTCGCTTGGAAACAAGCTATGCAATACCGTTGGCAGTAAACCGACGTTAGCACCTGCCTGTGCAATTACTGGATCCATTTTACCGTTGATACGTATGCAACGGTAACCGGAACCACGATTCGGTCGATCTGGGAACCAGTGATCCCTGTAACGATGACGCAAAACCTCCGTCAAAGAGGATTTGAACATCTCCAGCTGACGTTCAGACAGTTGACCTGTCTGAAGACGCAGTAGATGCACCAAAAAATCCGCCGCTGACACAATTTCCAGTCTCATGGTTGGTATGCAATGCGACCCAGGACGAACGGTCTATGATAGAATTTTGCTGATAGTACAGTACCACTCTTCTTCTTCTTCTTCTTCTTCCACTTCTTTCGTTGTTTTTTCCCCCGATAGAGACGAGAGACGACGCGATCAAAAGAAAGCACTATTCCTTCCGTGATTCGAGAGGTCACGGCTCGAGAGAGGCCGTTGTTGCTCGCGGCTCGCACACAGGAGTCTTCACAAAATGGCGTCGCCGCCACGTCGCACGATCGCGTTTAGTATTCGTTCGCCGACGCTCCAGCGCGAAAAGAAATACTGAGCGCTTTTCGATTGTTCTTTCGCTAATATCGACTAAGATATGACACAATTTGTTTCGATCTTAAGTCTCGGCGATAGTCGCGCGTATCTTCTGTTTTAGAATTTTCAAACTCCGTTGGGATGGTCTCCCAAAAGCGACGAAATTAATCTGTCGGAAGTCAGAGATGTCGTGACGATCGTAACTTTTTCGATCGTAAACGCGTTCCAATTCGTTTCTCCCAATCGATCTCTGAGATACCACAGAGATTCGTTAAAACGATGAAACGTAAAATTCAAAGAACGCAGCAACAATAACCTTCTTTTCTTCAACGCTTCACTTAGTGCACCTTGTAATCGAGCAAAACTTTCTCGCGAAACTCAATCGACACACTTTTTTCCGACTCACACAACAACCGCACCCACCAACTGCCAACGACTTTCTAGTGGCAGCGACCGTCGACGCGAACGAAGTAGCTTTGTCTCTTTGTTCGCGCAATCTAGAGTGGGGATAGTAGCCGCGCTCTAATTGGGTCGTTCCGATTCCCACCATAACTGTCGGTCACGTGACCGCAATCTGCGCGGTTTTGGCTGCGCAAATGTTTGCAGCTGCGTCCCGAATACGGATCGTCTGCGCGAATAAAGGTTCTCAATTGGTTTATGTATACTGTATACTATATCCACTACTCACATCAAGCTCGCAATTGATAAATTTTCTGTCCTCATAACATTTTTCTGAAATTTCAGTTACGGATACGCATACAAATATACTAATATACGATCTAAGAAATAAGAAATATTAAAGAAATATTAGTATTTTCTAGTGTAGATTAATTATATATTATTGTTGAAAAATAGACGATTTAACAAATTGTTTAAACGTTATGTTAACCTTTTTAGTGGCGGCCAAACGAATTTGGAGACCTAAGCGAAAAATACCGAATCAATTGGTGTGATTTGATGAGGTTTGAGGAAAAATCATAAAAAAAGGTAAGAATGATATTTTCAAAATTAAAAAAAGGAACTAAATTAATTAATTAATAGGAAAAGAAAATAAATTAATGCCAATTGTATTTCAATTGGTTGGTCAAAATGTGTTGAAAATCATACCAATAGTACTTATTCAAAATCATTCGGTAAAATGGAAATGTCAATTTTCTTTTATAAACGATATTTGCAATTAAAAAGAGCCATCGCTTAGTCATAGTTCGGTGTAGAACACGTAGTATAAAGCATAAATACTGCATTCTCAATTATTTGTAACAAAATTTCTAATATCAAAACAGAAAGCTAAATGCGCAACGAGCGTCAAGAGGATTACTTGCTCCAAAACATGTGATTAGTATAGCTAGTATGACATCACTGAAATAATATTCTAATATTATTATAAATATTTATAGTTAATATTATTATAGTGAATATGTGTAATATTTATTTATTATTACTCACACAAATAATTTACATAGCATTGATGGTTATTAAATATATACATCCTGTAATCCTTTATTACATAGATTACAAATTGTGTGCGATCTTCGCACAGGCCCATCAAAAATTTTATTCTCGCCCTGTTGATGCAAGATTATTTAGTGAAACGTAAGGAGATATTCTGTTACAAACAGTGTTACCTAAAATCTGTGATTACGATCTCAAGGAAATCTGCCGTGTCGAAGCTTTATCTTATGGTATTTAGCGTATACAAAGTGCCGACATCAACGATCGCGAAATATAAGAAAAAGTTAAACCCATAAACAATTTTTTCAATTTGTGGATCATCTCACACAGTGCTTCTGCAGAAAAATTCAAAGATTTACAAGGTTTTATAAATTTATTTTGAGATAAACTGGTCTGACGATGCGAGTAGTAAGGCGCCCATCGCATACGCAACGATATATCGAGATATTGGCATTGAAAGGATTAAATAATATACATAATTTTTATAATATGTCTAGACATAACATTATATAGTATGTTATATATGTTATATAATATTACATACTAATACTGTACATTATATACATCTACTTGAAACCGGCTTGATTTATGATATAATATGTAAATAAGAGTTAGATCATCTAAAATATGGGTTGAAAAAATGTATTATCTAGATATATATTGTAAAATAACATGTATATACTTTTTTAAAGGTTAAAGTAAAATTGCAGCAGATTTCTAAAATAATATTATACTTTTATACGTATTTATTACACTATTAATTCTCGATAAAGTATCCTTATACTTATAAGGTATCTTTATCCTTATTGGAGATTTCGAAACAAGGCATTGATGTTTGTGGTAGCCTAATATATCGTAACATGTAACACGTAATGAATATTACGATAGAACATGTTAATAATGTTTTCATTGCTCTAAAGTCCTTGAATACATTCAGTCTTACACTTGATGATATAATGTAAAAATGTATATATTATATGTATATTGGATTTGCACTGATAACTACACCTTTCGCGAAGCACGAATATGTGTCGAGTATGAATTTTTCATTATATATATATATATATATATAAAACCGCAAGATATATCACGTACCATGTTAATAATAAATTCTTGGACAATTATTCAAGCACGTTTTGTGTCTAAAATCCTTATTGTATCAAAATATGTCAAAAAGAAAACCGATTCGATAAGATACATGTACCTAACTATAAAATATATATAGATTACTCTAAAGCTATTTGATAGTTACTACATATTTATAAACTGCATTACTAATGCAAACTATCAGGGAAAAAGGGTGAGCCTTATTATGCTTATTATTCTTCCATCGTTAAGTTAAGTAAATGAATATCATAATACATATGTGCGAGTATTCGTTCACTAATATTACATTATATTACATAATCCTACATTTCTGTTCTTCTTTCATTTTACTTCAATGGTTGCGGTTAGGTTATCTTTCTTTTCTTCCTTTATCAATATCAATGTGAAGCTAATTGTATTTAAATCAAAAGACGATGAATATTTTTGTTTCTATCTTTCTTCTTTATTTTCACTGAATTCTATTTTTCTGTTTTCTTTCTTTTTCCACTTTTGAAAAATTGAATAATACATTTCATAGGATCAATAAAAACAACAATTTAAGAAAGTGAACGAAGAATTACGAAAGATGACAAATATAGCATTATTTTCTGTTCAGAATATGTACTCGATGCAAAATATATATTTTATATCAGTCAGATATCAGTCAATACATATATTATTTCAATTTCTGAAAGCAGAAATTTGTATTTTTGACCTAAGGAAAAAGTTAGCTAGTCGTCTCTGGTTTAAAACATTTTCAGGTGGCGTTTATCGAGGTATTTGAGGTGTTGATCGAGTTTTACGACTTTCAGAATAAAGATTAAAACATTTGGAAAAGGAAAGAAGAGAGAATATGTCAAAGTTGAAAGTAAAGAGTGAATATTGGATAATAGCAGAAAAAAAGTGATATTTTCCTGTTTCTATACAGTGGCACAAAATGGGCTACGATTACAAGCTAGAATTATATAAATATATATATAGTCACATTTACATACATATACGTAATATCATATCATATTTCTTTCTTTGCTCGAAATTCAAAAAATTCATTGATGTATGTATATCGTATTTCATTGAAAAAAAAAAAATGCAGTTTACTGTATCGATTTTCTCACAATTTCCCCTGTCCATTTCGTTCTACCGTCGGCATCGCTGGATTAGTCCCCTCCCTGACCAAGCTTGATAAAAGCATACCTAGAGAACGTACGTAGGTATATACCCGATGGTCGAGGGTGATTCACTACCCATGATCTTACAATAAGCATTACCGACCCCGTACCGTTTAGCTACTTAGACCGAGCCGATCGATGGAACATTAAACCAGTCCCGTCGCATCAGTCTAGAAATGCGTATCACACATTATAAAATGTAGCCCTGTGACGAGTCTGCCTGTTCTTCATTTAATAGCAGCGACTGCAAGACCTATGTCGACAACCGTACGCAACCTTTATACCAAAAAAACCTTGTCTGCCTACTCTTGTAACCCTTTCAATTCTTCTCAATTGCCCTCTGTTTCCACAGATTCTATCAATAGCGTTTCTACGACTTGGATCAGTAACTCTCAGTCTTTCGCGTTTACAACGTATCAAAATGTTAACGTAACAAAACGAAATTTTTTCTTATAAATATAATCGCGTAATTTCTGCCACTTATTATTTTGAAAAAGAACAAAATATATAGAATAAAATGTGAAAATGATGAAATGCTCATTCCAAATTTTATGCAAATGTCCAATAACTGACTGAGAACCACTGATGGAAGGGTGTTCTGGAAGCCAGAATTACATACACATACATACATAAATCGTGCAGCTTTGAACGCAATGGACGTTGTTTCCTGCACTCTACACATTATTCCTCGTTTGTTTTTGAATAACCACGATTACAATTGGGATGATTTAAAATGTACATTGAAGATTCTAAAAATATCAATTTCAAACTTATAAAAAGAAATGTATGTATGAAAGCAATTTATGCGGGAAACATTTGATTTCATAATTTCAACGTAAAAGACAAAAAGTGAGAAACTGAAAATCTTAGAATAATAGCGTGTACTAATTTAATTAATTGACATTAAATGTTTGTAAATTAATTTAGAAATTAGTCGAATGAAATTATGTAATTTAGATCGTCAAGGATTTTCAAAGCTTACACAAAGCTAATTGTCACAGTCTCATCACAATTACAAGTAGAACGATTTCAAAGCATTGTTTGTTTGTATGGAGCTATATAGGAGCCCCGCGTAAATGTAACAGACTTAAATTTCCGTTGCACGGATTACGAGAGAGCGCGCAAACAAATTGCCGATATTGTACAACGGTATAATGGCAATGGTACGATCGCGTTCAAGCTTGACTCGGGATTCGTGGTAAAAGGTATCGAGCATTTCCGTCGAGCATTTATCGTATAGTCTTAAGTGCAATTAACGCTCGTCTGTGTGACCTAACGCTCAACAATGAAGAACCGCCTGCACAAACGAGACGATTCGATTCTGGTTTCTATGTATACTGTGCAATGTATATATGTATGTGTATTTTTAATATTGTATATGATATTCAGAAACGTGTTTGGACCGCTATACTAGCGCAAACCTCATATATATTATGTATAGTGCGTTGGAAAGTCCCGCAGAGCGACACAAGGGCAATGGAGGTACTTTTCTCTATTCTCTATCGTCCGCCCTCGCACGTTTCTATAATGCCCATAGTATAATATATATATATACACATATTCCTTTATTTGTATAAGTGACACTTTCAGCCAGTACGCGTTCTTAATAAAATTAACATACTAATTAGAAACAAATAATTCAATATTATTCGCATAGTAATAATATACTATAATATAATATCGATCGTAATTAATCGTTCCCAGGGAAAATTAAATACTAAATATAGAACATCCGGGAAGGAAGACGGAATTCCGTATACCATATAAAAGGTATATGACAAGGGCCTTGCATAGGTATGAAAAGCAGGCCTGATTTACCAACTGTTTCACTATGTAGAACATTTCATTCGTAATTCCGGGAGTTTGCCGTTGCCAAGTTGGCAACTAAGAGTCGATCGATAAACTCAGATTATTCTGGCTGGCTTCGTTCTCTGCGTATATGGACAGGTTTCGAATAAAGTTTCCATACATATTGAGAAATCGTGTATTGCCGCCGGTTCTGCATTCTTCATTAATTTAGCTAACGTACTTACCTGTTTTTACAAGTTGCCCCTTTTCTCGCCAACCAGGACTCGGCGAAAGTGACGCATGTTCTTTAATATCACCTGCAACAGAAAGCTAAACATGAGTGCATGGATATTACTTTCATTTTTCAGCTAATTACATATGTACTACATTTCATTATTTTGTCATTTATTTATAGTCATTTATAGTCACCTATACTACTACCTACACTATACACCTATAGCCATGTTTTTGTGTAATAATTGTTCATTGCAGTAATATATTTTTGCGCATCTCTATATATTGTAATAACTCATAACACATGTGAGAATAGCCCGAAATTTTGAAACTTCATTACTTCTTCACCCGAATACTCAAAGTCTGAGTAGTTACTTCATTATACACATATATAATAGATACTAGGCAATAATGTTATTCCGTTATACATATAATCATATATGTCATATTATAACATTTCGTTATGTTAACATTTCAACAGACGATTATTATACAAAAGATATTCAAGTCATTTCAACGCGAACAAATTTTCTTGTAGCTTCCAAGGTCGCAATCAAAGTTTCAAACACATCTACAACATTGTGTTAAACGTTAAACGTTAAATTTTAAACGATTGATGCCTAAATACTCCCTTTAAATAGTTGGCGCACTTTATAGTCACCGTTTGTAATCAGCTAACAGTAAATCATCCTAACACAGAATACACGAATAGATTTAATATTTTAACGAATCACTACTTCCGTTGCTTCGTATTTTACTTATGTTACGTTATGAACGATCGCAGCAAGCGAACTACGATAACTACGAAACTCATCCGTATGCACAACTATCGTGAATATCCGGGCCGATCAATCTACGTGAAATATTTTTCAATCGAAATGTCTACTTCTAAAAGAAACAATTGCAGATAATTAATTTGTTTTTATGTAATATTTTATATTCTTTTTGATAAATAAGAAACATCGCTATTAACTCTGTGATTAAAAGTCGAAAACGAAATGTTACGAACATATTTTTAGAACTAATAGATTTTAACACGTAAATACAAATATCATGTTTACAATCTGCATAGTGTAGGTATCGTATACATATATCGTGTATATATATATCGTGTGTGTATGCATATAGACAGTGGTAGTATCTTATGCAAAAATAAATCGAAAATAGGGAATAATATGCTTTTTTCCTGAGGCTGATTACACGGTCGAATAGAAAGATGCGGTAAGTACCGCTATTATTGCTACTACAAAACCGCGTCTCTATCTGACGCAACGCGACACGACGCGACGCGCCGTGGAAGAATACCGGCGAATACCGGTAGATTAACGTGACGCGCATGACCACGATCAGTGAACACTACGCTCGCAAATGTTTGCGAACGTTGACGCATCCTACGGTATATGCGCCATTGATGCATCTGCGATAGATACTGATACTAAAGCAAACAGTTACGTTACCTACTCAAGGAAATTTATATACTTTTCAATTCGTCAAGTTTAAGACTAAAACAAGATCGCAGAATTAAAAGTTGGATACGACTGCAATGTCTTTTTGCAGTTAACCCTTTTACGGCAGCGGCATTGAGATTATACAACCATTATACAATCATTTACATATACACGGACTGTTGTTGTTAAGCATCCGAGCAATAATGCAATAGGATACCGTGTGAATTATATTAATTAGTACTTATTTTTATTACTGATTGTTATATACATACACACATACATATAACATTGTTAGTTTTTAATTCATCCGTGTACATAATTATTATTTACTAAAGATAATTGAATTTCGTTTACACTTTACTGATAGAGATGTGATAATGTAGATGTAGTAGATACTGAAACAATGGTAATTGATGTATTGATGCACTTGTGACAATATAATAACTTAAGTGCGCAAACAGAGTGATTGAGGGATATAAGGATTGAACAAATATATGTTACGATTTATAGAAATAACGTTTCTACAAAAATATAAAAAAAAAATTAGATATACTGTATGTCGATAAAATAATAGAGCATGTGCGTTTATCGGACCTACATACAACCATTTAATTTATATAGTTAAAGGGTGATTATTTAATCGGCACTATTCAATACATATGTATAATAATGCATGTACAGCCTGTATATACAGGCAATTCAAAAACACGTTAAGCGGATGAGAGATGGTTTTTTGTGAAAAGACAAGTATAAAGTAAAATTTGTCCGTTCGGGGCTTTGTTTTCGAAAAAATCAAGTTTGAAAATTCATCAGGTATAATTGAACGTGACAAATTCCAGCCTGGGCAGAACTAAATAGTGGACAGGAGGCCATTCTATGTGTGAAAGTAAGTCGAAAATGTACGATAAAACTTGTTCACAAGAAGCTTTGTTTTCGAGAAAAATAAATTTGAAAGTGTATCATACGCGTGGTATATTAAGGCCGATTCTTAACTAAACTCTATATTCATGAAAATGAATCCTTAAACGAAAAAATGTTATTCTCAATTTTTTACTTATTTTTGCATCTGCAATAACATCCTATTGGACGTCCATACGTACCCAATTGGTAATTAACCAATTAAAGTTCAAATACGTGCAATTGACAAATTTTCAATTTTGAATATCTCGAAAACTGAGTCTCGGAGAAAAATAATTTCATTTTATATTCTTTTTATAGCGTTTAATATATAGTGTATAGTATCTAGAATCCGTTTTCACGATACAACGATTAAAGGCGGCACACGACTGGTTACTATCCATAAATCGTGCCGAGAATGAAAATTAAAATTTATATTAAAAAAGAAAGGGTTACAAGTATATATCTATGAAACATACGTATGTATGTATAGTATACATAGCTTAGTAGATTTAATTTCCACATCTAAATCTAATATTTCTACCATACAAATGTGTCAGATTATTCATACGGAAACAAAGAATATTAGTGAATTGAATTGACAAATAATTATAGTTTACAGACTTGCGTGTATGTTTTAGTAAGTTGTTTGACAGTTTTTGTAATTTTACAAACACACATCAAATATAGTAGACAGCTAACTTATCTGCAATTTATAAAATTCCAATTTGTGTTTTATTACCAAATTTGTAACTGTTATGCTATTATAAAAGAATTTGGTATTAATTAATAGCATTAGTATTAATTCCATAATACTGTTTAACAAATTTTAAGCTTTTTCCGATGATGCAACCTTCAGTAGATGAACCTTTTGAGCTAAACTTTTGAGCTAAACACGAATCTGCAAACTGTTTCTTTCCCAGAAGCTTTCCCACAGTTATTGAAAAAAATCAGATTCGAAGGAAATTGCAAATTCTCAACTTTGAAGGTGTTTTGTGCTTTTTACAGTAAAAAATATCGAGTTGCGGTTGAGACGACAAAATTCTGTGAATTTTATAATAATAAATTGATATGTACTAATATTAATAATTCTATGAATTTTATAATGATAAAACGATATGTACGGTTACTGCATTCTAGATATTTAAATACGTTTAAATGATGATCAAGGCGAAAAGGACACCTAAAACGCACCACTTTTTGCTTACAGTAAAGAACTAAAGAACTAGGAGGAAATCTAACATTATTACGCGATAGAGCAGACATTTTTGCTAAGGAAGGCTCAAAGAAAAACTAGAAAATCATCTTTTGATTCCAATGAAAAAACGAAAAAGTGGCAAAACACGTGGCGCGGTAATTAACGGTTCCGGTATGCCGAACGGTAGGCAAAGCATCCGTCAACATTGAGTACCACTGTCGCCGCCTTGTATCCTGTCAAATATTGTATTACGTTTCGCTTTTGCATTTAAACCAAAAGGTGATTTTCTAGCTTTTCTTAATGCTTTCCTTAGCATAAATCGCAACTCTATAATGTTACTGTAAAGGCATACATCTCCAAAGTTGAAAATATGCAATCTTCTTAAAATTGATTTTTTCGAAAACTGTAGGGTTTAGTAAAAACCGGTTTGCAGATTCGTGTTTAGCTCGCAAAGGTCTACAGGAATCATCCATTGAAGGTTGGAAAATTAGAAATTAGATACATGACAATCTTGTTATTTATTGTTATAAGTGAATATCCGATAGATAGTTTACTTAGCTTTTCTCATTTACTTTTTGACCAAATGTTCAAAAAAAAAGTTCAGTGTTACTTTCTGTCCTTCGACTATAATTTTTGAACGATTCAAATTTATCAAAATCTAATATGAAGATTTGCTAGCTTTAAAATTTGTTAAATCTCTTCTCTTTTCATTGTCACGCTTTTTAATTAAATACGATGACTTGTAATAACTTTTGAAGCCATTGCTGCGCAAATACATACAAACTGAGGAAGCGATAGTTTCACTGATAGTTCTACTGATCTCGTCCAAACGCTTACTTTATTGCATACATATTGCTATTACTAACGTTTGCGAACCACTTGCAGAGAGCGAAGGATTCGCGGCTTTATCGTTAAAGTGTTTACCAAGAACTGTTCTCCAAACCGTTCCGACTAAACCTGCAGTCATCGAGATCTCAACTATAGCACCTTCGTAGCTTGGCAAACTTCCACAGAACGAATATCAACGAACAGTCATAGGGTCGATTTAAAAATAGGATGGTGGCTCGTCCTTAAAGCCCACGTTACTTAAATACAGGTTTTCGCACAAGAAATCACACTTCGGTATTAAGAAGTATTAAGAACGCTTTTAAATAACATATCGTATTTGTTGAAGGTTAAAAGACGAATGAACTTTGAAGAGTAGGTTTGTTTTCCTATCGATATCGATTTTCGTTTTAGAATTATAATAGTACACCCTGTATACAAATGCTATATACAAATGCCATACGTTAGTTTTTAAAAAACTAAATTTTATCATATCTTAATATCGCGCATCTACATGTACCTGCTTATAATCGTGATAATAAAATCAAAGCTTAGTTTTCTAATTAAATTACACGCTATCGAAAATAAGTAAGAGTTCGAATATTTTTGAGCGATTGTTTAATAATAAAGCGATATTTTACTAGTAAATACTAATTTTAAATAATACAGTTCTCCTTGTAATATGTATATATACGTGTAAAGAAATACCAGGATATATGAAATAATCACATGTAATATCAAAAGCTCTTAAGAATCCCTAATATGTTTGTACCTAAATACGAAAAGCGAAAAATTGTCGAATGATTTTCAATGAAAGTAGTATTGCAAAGCAGAAAACGAATGGAATGTCTGAAAGCTTAAGGCTAGGGGCGACTAGGGTAAAACGAGCCATATGGTCGGTCAAATATAGCAAACTCGAAATTCGCCGGCACGAGTATAAACGGGTGCTGTATATTCAAATTATGGAGTGACCCTTCTCGAAAACTTGACGAAGGGGAAAGGAGGAATTACCACGTACAAACCAGCAGGCCTGCTTCTCTAAAAATCAATAGCGCTGCTTCAACCTGGTATACGCTGATTAGTAAAGCTAGCAAAATTCGCTCAAACCTAACTATTAACTTATTAATTATTAACTTATTTATTAACCTTTTAACTAAACAAATATTACTCCAAGTATCGCTTTAAAATTTTGAGAAAAAGATATCGCGAAAGACACGAAAGATACGGATAATACGTAACGCTAATGCTCCAAAAGTATCCTATTGTTTCTAACGATGCGATACAATTACGTTTGAATGTTTGAAAAGTAACTTGCAACGACAAAATTGATATTTGTAGATGCCAAGCTCTATGGAACAGTTATGTTATTTGAAAAGCTTTTCATCTTCGAGTTACTTAATTTCTACACTATGAGGCAGATAAGTACACTACACAGCAAGTAACGATATAAAAAGGTGGCAAATGTTGATTTCCTATTAATTTATATATGTACACATTTTAATGATATTCGCATACTGTTATAAAAGTTTCGAATTCAAATACTTATGCATGTATAACCTATAACCCAGAGAAAACAATGCGATTGACACTCTATTATTGAATTATTAATTTACGAATCTACTTTGATAGTAACTGAAGTAAGAGCAGGCTCTAACACCATATCAGCTAAAAGATATTGTTACATTATCGCTATTTGTATTTGATAATGCCCAATTCGAAGAATTCGGGCCAAAGTTAGTGTTTAAACAAAGTTTCTCACAAATATAGTTTATCTGTATCTATATCGAAATTGAAATTGTAATCCATACCATGAATTTTCTCGATATCATCTATATTATAAATTATAAGTATAAGTCAACAGATTGAGTTTAGATAAGTTTTCAAATAAATATTTATTTTATATTTTATATTTTATATTTTATATTCTATATTTTACACTTTATACGATACCAAGTATAGTAAAGTGGATTTTACAATTTTGGATTTTACAGCTTTGAATACAATGAAGCTAGCTTTACAAAAAATGAGAATTGTAGAATGTAGGAGTAGAAATGGATTTCAATGGACAAAAGCGGACTACACGATTGTAAAAATATAAAAAAAGACGCGCAACGATCCGCATATGGAAACCTATAAAAGCGTGCACTTTTTTTATCTGGTCAGAACTCAAACGCGTCGCATACGATATCCTGCACGCCTGGCTGGCAAACTGCCGACAGGTTTGTATCGAAGAAGATCATGCCAAGAAGAACAGTTTTCTCGCGGTTGGTAAGAGTCTAACTCCATACTCGTATCTCTTCTTCTTCTTCTTCTTCTTCTTCTTCTTCTTCTTCTTCTTCTTCTTCTCCTCGTATTTGTTCTTCATCTTCTGCCAGCTTTGCCTCTTCGGTATCGCCTCTTCCTTCCTTTCTCGAGTTTCTTGATACCTCTACGATGCGACGCATAGCCTCGTAAACTGACACACAACAATGGACCAATTTCACTTGACTACTTCGCGGTGTGACTAAGAGATTATCGATTCGCTTAGGGAAGTCAATTTTCCAACCTTCATCTATGAAGCAGCTAGTTTCCGATTCATTATTACCAACTAAAAAATAAATTTGAAACAGAGTAGTGAGAAATTGTTAGATCCAAGCAATGACTATGCCTACCAGTTTCTCGCTACATCTTAGAAAGTCTATAATTTATGTATACCACCAACGTATCTAAGCGTGCATCTAAACATGTCAAGAAGCACGAATGCGGAGTAGAAGCGAGAGACCAGAGATCAACAGTCCGGAGGAAACGAGGATGTCGATCTGTGAAACCGGTTGGGTCAGTTGTGTGGCCCAACTACGTATAATACAACTTATACAACGCGATGTTCAAACAATCTACTGTGCAGAGATGAGGAGATGGTTAAGTAAAAAAGTGCGGATTTAATTTGCTATTTCTGATAGATTCAACACGGGCATAAGGACAAGCACGCGTAATGTTCAAAATGGTAGAAAAAAATTGTCATAATATACAAGTAACAGCATATAGCGATATAGCAACACATGACTACTTCTATTACGTCCATTTCTGGTTATCAAAACATGTATTGTCATTTTCAACTTCTCCTTATATTCTATTCTTCCTCCTTTCTTATAAGTTTGCACGGTAACACTTTTATTATTACCTACTTTTCATTATTTACCTGCTTTGTTTACATTACTCGCTATTTATAAAAATTGCTCACATTAGCAATAAAATCAATAGGATCTTCTGAACTTGATCATAAATATTTAATATTTACGTACCTACACATTGAAATTAGTACGTATAATGGTTCTAGTATTAAGTATATTGGATTTTGTAATACATGCTACATGTAGTACATGCATATTATGTATTATGTATTGTGCATTGCGAAGAAAAACAAAATTGCGTTAAATTTTAAAGAGTTTAATACAAACTCATTGTAATAAACATTTAAGGCTAGCTAGTATTTGATAAATTATAGATTGTATTCTATAATGCTTTAACGAATAAAGATTACTAATCCATAGCTTCGCTTAAACGTTCTAGGAGACATTATTCAAAAGACAATATGTACTAACAAACGTGTAAGAGTCTCATTATATGTTTCGTTAATTAGCAATCGTATTATACAAACATTCTTAATCTAATGTTTGATTAGTATTTTCTGCTCTCTACAGTTTCCATTCGATGTACATAACATCTAACTAAACAAAGATTTTGTTCAATCTGATTTTCATTCTATATATATTTTCATGATCGGTTAAAAAGTATTAAATTAAGCAAAAATTGTGAGAACATTACACATAATTTATAGTTGAAAATATGTATTGATTTCATTAATATCGTATGTACAATGTAAACGTATATTTAGCTGCATAAGTAGTTATCGAGGTTGAGATCAATTTTTCTGCCTACGATAAAGGAGTGGAAGGAAGTTATGAAAATACGACACGCGAGAGTCTGAGTCCTACAAGTAGATAAAAAATCAAATATAGCACATGTGTATTGTATAGTGTATGTATCAAGACGAAAGGAGGCGTGAAGGCTTGGCGATTTACTAACATCAGGGCCATCTAACTGTTTTGTAGATGCATCCTACTTTTCTTTCGGCGCGCGCGAGGTGCTCAACTCAAACCACGGATCGGTTAGCCGTTCGATTTGGAAATAAATAGAAATCGGAAACGAGGAACATAGATGGTTTTACTTTCGAAAGCTGCCTCTCGCCCGGATTTATCTTTCCACAGAGTTTTACCTTGTTTTTCGAACAGAATGATAACTTAGACAAACACCTTTATCGTTAAAACTGCAAAGTAGGTTTTCGGTTAAAACTGCAGAGCTATTCGTTTCACATCGAAATGCAAAAATATGAAGCTTCAAATTTTTAGTTGACATTTTTAGTTAATAAAACAACGTCGATCCGAAAACAAAAAGAATAACGCTCGATAATTCGACTCAAGATACGCTAAACGAAGCCTCTATACAAGCGTGTAATCCTATTCTATATTTTCATGTAGATGAATTTCTACTTTGCGTGCCACAAAATCGATTGTTCGTTGTTCCTACTATTATCCTGACATGGCAAACAATGAAAATAGGTGTGGAACAAGTTAAATAGAGGATGAAAAGAGCGGAAGACTAACAATAAGAGAGAATGAGTTCTTGAACTCTTAAGCTCAAGCGGTCGTAGTCGTGCGATTGAAAATGAAGTCCGAGACGCGCGCACGCGCGACCATGCGTGTGTACGGACGTGAACGTGAACGTGAACGCGAACGTGAACGCGAACGCGAACGTGAACGTGAACGAGAACGTGAGTGCAGTGGTCCAAGTCGAAGAAGCCCATCAGGGCCGGTTAACTTAACTGTTAGGTGGAACCTCCCTCCATTCGAAGAAAACTCTTCGTTCTACTTTTTTTTCTTCCCCTCCTTTCTGATCCTTGCGCTAGATCGAAAGCGGTGCTCAGCCTCCGCCAAATATATCTACTACTACTAAAATTCGGAGATTCTCTTATACACAGGTTTATAGTTAAACGATAGAAGCTAGAAGAAGCGAGAAGAACATTGATGATCTTTACAAAACGACAAAGTACGTAATCAGCTTAAAGCATTGACCGAGATTAACGAGTAGCGTCTCCTGTTTTCGGAAAACAGAAACTCGAGTGAGTGACGCTTATGTAAAAAGTAAAAGCTTATTGTTTCGTCTGTGTTGAACAATATTTACGTGTGAAATGATGGTTGTGTAATGAAATTTTTATTTCGATCACGGAAGATATGTAATGGTACTCGTCGAGAAGGCGTTTCTTGTAACGTTAATACGATTCTTCATTTCTTATTTCTTCATTTATTCACGTTATTGAAATATTATTTTATTCTGTTGATAGCGTTTCGCTATTGTAGCCTATAGTCGCTATTTTATCAGATGGCTTCGCGAGAAAAATTACGTATACAATTTATCGATTAAATATTACATATGTATAGTATTATATACAACAACATATAATTAAACGAATTAGATAATTCCGTTGTTTATCAGCAATCCTTACGAATGTAACTACATATAACTTTACTTTTTCTTTTACTTTTCGTTCTCATTTTATTACGATTGGAAAATCATTTGTAGCGTATTATGTTTGCAATTGGAAGATTGTGGTAAAAAGGTAAATTCAACATAGATGAAAAATAATGAAGATGATAAAAAGATCACAGCTCTGTTTTTAAAAGTTACTTTTACATCAGCTGTCGGAAATTTATAAAGAAAACCAAAATGTAGTCGGGCTACGAACATGTCCTATCAAATGTATTTTGTACGTTCTTCCTCTGACAATGAGTGAAAAATTGAACGGGAATGCATATTATGTATGTAGTATGTATATTGGAGGCCGAATAGTATTACGTATACATAAAGTATAAACATGACCAAAGATTAACACCATGAGAATGCAATTATATTCACAGAATATGAATATTCATCGTAAACTACAACAATACGACGCGCGTATAATTTGTATGGATTATTTGTCCGGAATTGACATAAAAAACAAGAGAATTAACAAAAATTCAAGGAGTACAATTCTAAAACAAAATTTTGAATATGTATAATTCAGTGTTTGATTAAGAGCTGATGAAGAACCATTATTGAAAACGCGTGTATGTTAATTATACATTGCGTGATGACGACAATATCCGGTTTATGACTCGTCACTATTATTATTTTCGCCTGCTATTCGAAAAATAAAAAAGTAAACTTTATCGTGTATTGAAATTTGAAATTAACTTTTATTCATATTCATTTATGTGATCTATCAGTCAAATAATTTTCACGTGTAATTTCGTGATACATAATATACCTTCTTCTTTTAAGTAGACACGTTTAAAAATGGACCACCAATTTGGAATCAGAATAGTGATCGAAAAACAATGTCAAAAGTAAACAGCGAAATACAATTAAGGAAATTTTAGTATTTCAACGTGATACTGATCACGTAGGGCGTAGGACATCACTAGATCGTTACACTGTAGTAAATACCAACAATAATAATTATAATCTACAGTTCATATATATTACATATACTATAATACATATACGACAAAGCTTCGTGATTCTTCGACTTCAAAAACTGACGATTTAGTCGGCTAGTAATAGTAATTTATAAATAAAAACAAAGAAACATTGGATCGATGAGTAGAAACCCTCGTTTACTCCTGTCATCTTATTATTTAAAATTGTTATCTCAACTAATGATGAAACATTCGAACATTTAAACGATATACAAAAACTGAACTAACAAAAGCGAATAATATAATAATAATAAAAAACGAAAACGGTTAAACGAGATAATAATTTTGAAAAAATAGTGTCGAAAATTCATGAAAGAACAATTAATGATTTTGATGAATAAAAAAAATGTTATTCACTAATAGACGAGGCCAACCAACGCGTATAATATTCTACAATGATCAGGTAGAAAGAAATTCAAAGTATATTATCTATTCTTTTCATTCTACCCCTTTGTTGTCTGTTATGGTTATGGTTATGGTTGTAGTTTCTATGTAATTGACTGAGATCATTTTAAGAAAGTTTTGGAATTTTAATCCTATCGTAAGGAAGAAAAATTATGTATAAATACATTCTTCAAATTAATGAAATGGAATTGTAGTCTCGTATGTATTTTACCTTATTTGCGAGATTTCTACTTTTTATATTTTGCAAATAAACATTTATTTTATGACAGTTCACATTATGACAATTATATTTGTACAACTGGCGACCGTCTTGACCGATGGATAGAGTTACAGGACGTAACAGATGCAATACGGATTTCCGAATTTTGTTCCAAATTATTTCGTATAAACTAAAGTACATTGTACTTTAACTTAATAACAAACATATAAATTTATACATTTTTCTCTACATATTATTCGAGAGTGATTGAAATGAGAAGAATTTTGAGTGAAAATGTTTTCTTGTAAGATAAGTTAAATAATTTGACTTTATTGTTTATGATGTAAATACATATATCGTACATACATATATAATGTATAGTATCGAAATAAAATAAAACAAGATTCAGGGAAGAATATTTCAACGAATTCGTTTGAGGTGTTAATTTGTTCGAAGGAAACAAATCAAATAAGTAAAATGTATTGAAATTATTTAAAGCTGAGATTACAAGATGACCAATAACGAAACAGAAAACAAAACAATTTTCCAATTTCTGCGTCTGTAGGGAAGGAAGTTTCTGGAAGAGCGTCGATGTTAATGAACAGAAGCCTCCCGTTCGAGCGTTCCCGGGGGAGACTAGGTTAATGGTTATGGTTAATGTTAATACATTGCACAGAGTAGGCCTCATCTCGAGACTTTCTCTCGATCCGAACCGCCACGCTGCTGTACATTTACTTAAATCGAAATAACGTCGAATAAATTGCTCGGAGCTGTCTACTGCTCTTGGAAAGTTGTTCGTTTTGATTCGTTTCGTTTCTCTATTGCAACCTGCGATAGAAACAATATTGGCGGCCATTTTGATGCTCGATCCCAGTTCGAAACTACGATCTCTTGTAGTTTCAGTCGTTGTTACGTCGCGTGAGACAATTCGCACGCTATACCTCGTTGTCTGGCCGGCAAAGGCCCGCGCACCGTTATTCAGACCCTCGATAAACCTAAAGAACCACCATAAACAGAATCTTTTTAACGTAATCTTTACAACTTAATCTTATTATCTTGCAGGAATCTTTAATCCAAAGTATTAGTCAAGTATTGTCAGTTTATGGATGGTCCTTAGAACAGTCCTTAGGTTTGTCGGTGCGTTCTTACAAATTACAAAGAATTACAAATTACGAAGAAAGCGATAAGAGCGGTATTTCGCGCGAACAATGTCATACACGAGCCACGTTGGTAGGAGGCTTCATCCACCTATTCTCATTCATTAACATTGGTCATAACCAATGGGCATCGCAGATCGTTACCCCCACTTTCCTAACGAATCCACTTTCTTCATACAACAAACACGTCCACCTCGAGCTTCCCTCCGTAATAACACGAGAACGAACTTCACCTGTTCTCTGGACTTGAGCTACAACTACAGAACAGTCACCGCACCTCTAGATTTGTTTCGCAGTAACAAATCGAGTAACAAATCGAGTAACAGTCTAAGTCAGTAAAAAGTGAAAAGTCAGTCATTACAGTCGCCAAGTCGAAGACGGTCAATCGACAGAAGTCGCATCATCACCAACGCGAAAAGAGTCTCAGGCCCTACTCGCTCGTAGTTTGGCAGTCAACATAGAAGACAAAATATCTTTTTGCGTCAGTTACGGCTTCGTGTTGACTAAAATATGTTGTATGCATATATGTGTATGTAATATGAATTAAGAGCGTAACTTATGTGTGCGTATATCTACATGTACTAGCTAGAAAAATCAATTATTTTTACGATGATATCGAATCACCGTTATGACGTAAAAAGTGAGATTAACATAAAAACAGTTAATGTAAAAATAATTAATCTGTATAACAATAATGGACTGTTGTTTAAGTAAGTAATTATGTACGTAATTGTATTACGAAAGAAAAATATTTCAATTTCAGTATTTCCTTAGATTAGAAATAGAGTAAACATAAAGAGAATAATCTCATATCAATTTATGTTTTATGATAAATATACATTTACCGCGTGGCTATTGCCAAACATGTAACTTTCCCTGTGCAGAGAAATACGTTGGAAAGGTTTGAATGAAATACGAAACAACGCAACGTATCGTGCGCGATTAAAGACGCTGTACTAAAAGTACAAAAAAAAAAAGAGAGAAAAGAGAAAAGAGAAAAAGAGGAAAACGAAAAGAAAGGATACAGAACAACCTTACAGACTTCTAGAACTGACCCAAATCGACAGCCAGTTTCAAAGAATTTCCAGCAAACTTTCTCGTAGACTCGTAAAATTATAACGATTCATTGACGTCACCAGAGAATTTCGTTTGTTTTTGTCTTCAGAAACAGAATAAGAACACGCTGCAAGCGGATTTATTTAGATTATAGTCGCTTTGTCGCGTGCAAACAACCTACATATATATAATATGTACAATAATATGTATGTGCAACTATGTATATATTATACACAATATACAGGGTGTACAACGCATCTGGTACAAGCCATAACATCAAATTAAAGTTAAAGCGGTAGAAGATAAACAAAATTTCGTTAGGAAAAATAAAATGATGCATCTCAAATCTTCAAAATGAAGGCCTTTTAAAGATTTCAAACGCGACTCTGTTTTTTTTTTTTTTTTTTTTAGTGCAAACACTATGTATTTATAATTTCAATTAAACACTTATAATTTACAATTTATAAAATCACGTTTCAAATATTCTGCCTCTTCGGCCGGCACTTTATTTAACTCTTGAATCATTGTCCAACATCTTGGTAAAGTCCAACCGTTTTCGATGCGAATCTATTAATTCATCGAATTCTGGGATTACGCTAGTATACTGATTATAATTATTCGGATACTGATTGTTCAAAGATGGATTTCTAAGTTGTCGATTATTGGAATGCGTAAACGAAAATTCTTCGATTCTTGAGACATGGAAATATTGTTAAAATGTGGTTAAAATAATTGAGTAGGTATTGCCACTTGTTATGGATTTCTGAGATCAAATCGACTTTTTTCTGCCGCGTGCGACATTCTTGTCCCTTTTTTAGGGAGTCATTACAGTTTTGTCGGTGGTTTACCAAGCGAAGGGACGTTTGTTCCAGTCAAAGTAAAACTTATTCGAGAAACTATTGCCTCAGAGAGACAAAGACAGAGACAGAGATAGAGATAGAGACAGAAAAGATTTGGAAGATAGGAAACGGTGCCTGAAAAATACCTTTCCAGCACAACCAGTCGAAAGGGGAAAATCAATTTCTGTTCTCGTAAAATTTCCTGGAACGTATCAAGTTAAAGGAAGGTCACAGAGAATCGGTTGATTTTTCTTGAAGAAAATGCGCGAGTAAACAGTCGAATCTCTGCGAGTCACCAAACAGAAACATCCGAGGAAACTAAGTCCCGTTATCAGGATGGATAACGGTGTTAATAAACGGCCTTTGTCTGGACATTTCGCAGTCTCACTCCGAGTTCTACTCTACCATTTATTAATCTGCCCTACTCAAATCAAATATATATAAAGTTTCATGTAACGATCAACGGTTACTAGAAGAAACGATTATTGTTTCAACCTTGACTTGATTTCGTCGTTCGAAACCAACTTCAAAGTATATGCACATGCGTACGCGTATTTAATTTCCCTTATGCATTTGTTTTTTTCTTTTTTTTTTTTTTTGGTGGTGATAACAAGCACTCCATTATTTGTCATAAATAACTACTATCGTTTACCTACATATCCACGTCACTCCTTACTGTTTTCCGATATTCGAGAAGAGGAATTTCATTAACTACGAGTAATATAGATATACACCAGACATCGCTGTTTCTGTTTTATACTGTTTGGTCGAATGTAACTGTACGTCTTTCAAAACAGGTTCTATTCAAAGAATGTGTAGAAAATCTCGCAGTGAAATATTTGTTTTTGCGGATCAACGTGAAACGTCATTGTAAAAATAAATCGAAAATTATGCGGTTGTGATCTCAAGGACGGAAACGAATCGTAGAAATTTTAGCTTTGCGAAAATGCATTTTTCTCGGATGTACAATATAATATATAGAAAAGCACTTGACGCAAGATCTCAAATCATCCGTTTTCGTGCAGATTAGTTAACGAGAAATTCAATCAAACCGAGAGCAGTAATGTACAACGTTACGTGGCATAGTAGTGGCCAATGACGAATAACATCGCGCAGGACGATAAAGTATAAAGCAGAAAGAAAGAAATCTGGATAAAAGAAGATATTCATTTATCGCCCATTAAAATGATCGAAAAACTGTATACTCGAATATTTAAAGTTAGAAAATAAACAAATATTATCTAACGATCGTTTCAACAATTCGATTGCACAAGACTTCAAGATTGACTAAAGCTGAAATGAGTTATCGCGTCGTTCGAACGAATCGATTTTTATTATTAATAATTCGCCATTTACACCCCATGTAAGCCCATGACCTATTACGAACCCTTCTTATCCCTTATTTGCGTCACCTGTCTATTTTATTTTATTAACGTTACGTTACTGCAAAATCGATCTATAGTCAGTTTATTTTTATATAAATAAAGCGACATCTTCTCTGCCCGAAACTAATTATAAGAAGGAACCTACTACTCGTAATTCGTTACTTGAATTTTGGACGCGCCCAGCTGATATCATATAACTTTATATCACCGGTATTTGCATCTATATAAGAAAACTTTGGAATTTCTCCTAGAATGCATCGAAAGAATAACTTCTATTTTATTTACACGTACAAGCATATTTATCCTTAATACTGAACATAACTATTATATCATTGTATTTTATCCAATATGATGATACTCAATAAGACGTGATTAGTGATTAGGGATTAGTGATTAGTGATTTTCAAAGGAATCAAACAAGCAAGAATTCCAAAGCTATGAAATAAAAGATAATCGCAAAAGTGCAGTTGAGAAAATAGAATTTTGCTCAAGTATTATATAAAGGTAGAGGATGTTATATTATGTATGTATAAAGAATAGAGTGAACATGGACTTCATTGACGTTCGGTGTACGGTCTCGCGTTTCTCACGCTCTTATTCTTTAGTAGCTGTTGTAAGTTGTAATTTGTAACGATTCCGGCGTAGCATGGCGAAAGGAGATCCAAGTTGTTTCGTTTCGACGAGGAAAGAGCGGCATTGAATGTTGTCGATCTGGTCGATTGTTAGAGTTGGAAACAACATACACAACGAGCAACAATAAACGGGTCGACGGGGATTATTTAACTAACGGTAACGATATGTATCGATCGCCATCGTCATCGTCATCGCCATCGCCATCGCCATCGCCATCGCCATCACCATCGCTCGTTCGACGCGATGGTCGCGCTCACCGGACTGGCCTAATTGTCGCGAAAATGTTTACAGGAAATCACGCGATAAAATCTTTCGCTTCACGCTATGTCGCATAGAATTACTATATGAGTTTCAGATTCTCTATTCCGATCAATTGCGACGTTGTGTTGCAATGAAATATAATTTAACGATGCCCAGTTGAAATAGAAGAATTACGTTATACGATATATCTACATTGACTAATTAAAATAATGCAACACCTAACACAGAAAGCTTTCATTGATTTAACTTGATTACATTGGTAACATTTGAGAATAATGCGAGAAATGTACACACGGTTCTAAGTTTAAATTATGACTAATAAATATCACTCATTTTTTCATACAACTATTTATTACCCTCATTCCCAATGCTAAAATCGTACAAGTTTCGTTCGAGCAAACGGATATTATTGAGAAAGAGATTACTTGCAAACACAAGCAAATATTAACTTTTAGCATAATTTAGCGAAATTATAACGAAAGATAGGTCAAGTTATCTCTATAATATATAACATAAGAAGAAATAGCTAAAGAAGTATTGAATGTAATCAAAACGCTCTGATGACGATGAACATAATCAAAGTGCTTGCAATAATAATTAAGCGATTTCGAAGCGGTAAGCAGAAGAAAAATTTTACTTCCGTCAATGCTATCAGAAGTCAGAACACACCTGTCGGATTCTGGTGTTTCTTCGAGTCTGTCCAAGTGGAAACAGCGGAAATGCTAAAGGAAAATGACCAACTACGACAGATGGAAAAATATCAATTTCCTGATTTATGTCGTTGCGTCATCGTATCGGTTCCTCGCAACGTTTGCATTCCCAATTACCTGTGTTCCTCCCTTCTTCTCTTTCCTTTCTCTTCTCCCTCGCTCCACTATATATAATACATACATACACAGACTTATTCGTCCAATGATTCAACTGGTGATCACCTGCATAACCTACCAAGAATTGAATTAATTTCGAAAGATAACTTGACACGAGTTTCTATCCTCTAACGTCTCTTCTCGATCTCAAAATAAAATATCCTGCATATACATACGTAAGTATGTATGTATTGATTAATGGGGAAGAGGTTTTCACGCTAATATTTGGAATGTTTTACATTTCCATTTTCCACATACATTTGGAGGCAAAGCGAACTTTCTTCTCACTTTTTCAAATGCATACATATATGCTGACTTATAACAGATGTATCGTATGTACATACGAGTATAATAACATTGTATTCATCTTTTAGCAAACTATTATTGGATCAATCGATATCAGATAATCTTGTATTTGTTATAATTTCCAAACGACATTTTTTCATCCCCGTTATTCCCTCTAAATGTTTCCTTTTGATAAAATCAGTCAACAGTGTAGCATTGTAGCGTGCTACACAGTTTGAAGTCGTTCTCTTGTATCTACGTAAAGTTAAATATCTTTTATGCAAACATTTTATCATTTTCCTCATAATAGCCGTAATATATGTATAAAATCATGATTGATAGTTGTTTCGTTCGCTGCTTTATACACATGTATGAAACAAGAAAGTGAGTATATTGATTTGCGCGTGACATTAGATACGAGTCTCCGAAATTTTGTCTGCATAAATATTTTGTCTAAATAAATAATAGAAGGTTATGAAAAAAGCTTATCTTGAAAACTGACATATAATACATTGGCTTCTTTGAAACCAATGCACGTATGTTTAAACACGAAGAATATAGAAAATACAGAATATAGTAAATTGTGAATCTCCAAGTTTCCATTTTGCAAATAGTATTTTTTCTACTCTACTTTTTTTATAAATTATAACATTTTCTACTCTATTTTTAACATTATTTACGCTTTACTTTAAATTCTTACGATTAGTTGAATAAACAAATTTTAACTGAACACAGGTAATTTTTAAAGCACAGTAAAGCAGAGAAATAATTTCTCCACGATGCATTGTCTTGAGGTACAGAAAGAGTAGAAATAATTGAAAATCACAGTAATGATTATGGTTGGAATTGAAAAGAAGAAGAAAACAAGAACGGTTTAACAAGTTTTATTTCCGAGAGATCTGTGAGAGAGCAGTGTCTTTTTGATCGTGCCACGAACAAAGGAAAGGACTGAGATCTGGCAACAAGGGAAACCTTTCGAAAAAGATACGGATACACCATGGTAGCGATGATGGCAGTAGCGCGGAGCGGAACGGCAGCGGTGGCCAAGCACGCTGCCTCCACCCTCCAAAAAACATCTGTCGGGTTGGAGTCGAACACACAGGCACACAGGACACGCCCGCATGAGCGCTCGTTCGGACTTTCTCTACCAGCACCGGCTGTGCGCTCTGTGTTCCACGAAAAATATCATCGTTTCCTAAATACTAATCACTGAAAAACCTATAGCATCTAGAAAATACAAGTAAACTGGATACATTAGTTTTGTGAATCTCCTACGGCAGCATCTTGCAAAATTACAGATTCTTTGAAACGATTTCTGTGATTTCTGTACCGTTATACACTATAATACACATATCTAGGTACTTCGATATTTCATAGATAAATGATACGAGATTCTGATTCATTTTTTTTTTTCTCTTTTCTTGGCAGTTTTCTTAGCAAACTAAATGAATCAACTACGGATATTTATAGAACTTTAGATTTTTGTAACTAAGACTACACAAATACAACTTAAATATGGATTCGTTTCATGTACTGAATATTATTATAAGTGGTACATGTCAGATATTTTATGTACTCTTATATATAATATGTATTTATGTACATCTTTAAATTTCCCATTAAATTCATGGAAATCTGCAATTTAGTAATAATAAAATGAAATTAATCTTTTTAATCCTGCATACAGAATAAAAAAAACATATTACATAATGAGAATAAATTAGGATTCTTAAACACGCGTTATTACGTCCCGTGAGCCTACCATATACTATAAT
Organism: Bombus haemorrhoidalis; assembly: GCA_014825975.1. NCBI lineage: Eukaryota > Metazoa > Arthropoda > Insecta > Hymenoptera > Apidae > Bombus > Bombus haemorrhoidalis. Next base: position 3,134,612 of record CM026162.1, on the reverse strand, counting down.
CCATCCTTCGGTCAAGATGGCCATCAACTGTTTAAACGGATTTTTACTCGGATCCGCAATAATCTTAACACGTCTCTTCTTGTTCAAGTTAATTAAATATAGGATATACAACATAAAAGGATTAAAAACATATTATACCGTACTTTTTGTTAATTTATATTCTGGATAAAATATTACATCATGCTATGTCGCATGGTATTTGTTAAAACATTCCAAACACATTTGCTGTGACTTTGGACACTTCGAACAATATGTTGTAGTTTTTTTTTATGTTTTTCTCACTTCTTGGCGTGTGACAGTGTGGCCCCTTCTTCTTGTAACATAGGGCGCACATCCTTCTTACAGGCTTGCCTTGCTGATTCTTACGAATCTCCAAATGGTAGGACACTCTTCGTTTCCTTCCGATGATCGTCGAGCACAACATTTTCTGAGAACACATCGGATCATTCGGAAACGAGAATATCCCGAAATTTTCTTATCTGTATTTTTCTGTTTATGGCTGTTTGGTGCCACACGATATGAGCATTTACTATAGTTGTTCCTAAGAGTAAATGTAGTGCTAATTTCCGATACCACTTGATGCTGTTTCGTATCGTAATGGGATACGAGACGAACTGGTCACTTCTGTCGATACCAGTTTTTCCATTATTGTATACAATTACCGCCAAAGGTTGTCTGTTTCGGAGGACTTCCGCGATATGTAGAATTCGAGCTTGAAATCGTAATGGTTGCATGTTTTATTGATAATATTCTAACATCTCGAACATCTTTCCGTTTGAGCATCACAATACCGTTCTTATCTTCTCGTGCTATCATTTCATCTCTCTTTAACTAGTATGACATTACGAGATTGGGCATATATTTTTTGTTGTACCGTACAGTTCCAGCGAGATGCATCCTAAAATTTAAAAATTTGACTGCTAACTGATAGCTCGTATAAAAGTTGTCGACGAACAAAGTTCGTCCTTCATTTAGCAATTTATCTGCAAGTTCAACGCAGACGTTTCCAGGTATGCCAACTTGCTTGCTTCCAGTGATATCTCGTCCGGATTATACTTTTGCAGACCATGTGTAACCTTCGATGGAACACAGTTTGGATAGTTTTATACCATACTTCTGTGATTTCGTCGATATGTATTGCCGGAATGTTAGTCGTCCCCTTCAAGGAACCATTGTCTCGTCGACTACAATATCTTCGCCTGGTGAAAAAATTTTTTGGTAATTGTCTATCAATATGTTTATAAGCGGTAAAACTTTTCCAAGTCTGCTTTTCTGTTCTATAGTTTCGTTATTTGCAAAGATGCAAGTTTGCCAATAGCAATTCAAAACGATTACGGGACATTCTGCTGCGTGGAAATGGAAAGTTGCAAATAGTGTTCGTTGATAAATTATTCTTATATTTTTTTATTTCCTTTTAACATAGTTAAATTAGTATAGTTACAGTTAGTGTAGTTTCCATTCCATTTTAACCTTTTAACGAATTATAGCTCTGAATTTTACTAGAATATACAACTTTCATTGTTCACATAAAATCTTGTTCAACTTAGACAAAACACATTTACAGAAATGAAAATAGAAAGCAAGACTAATTTGTTTGTATTTTCACAGTCCATTTGTTTTTAATAAATTATTGTCCTATCCTTATATTTTCTATTCTTATATTTGCTCAAAGTAAAAAATTTGGGAAATTATAAGAATGTATGATATGTACGTAACAATAATCTGAAAATATGTCTTTTTAATTTGTATTATAAATTTTATTAAATCGTATATATATTTGTTTCCCTTACTTTGCATTAGCGCAGAATATTTATCTTGTTTCCTATCGATGTTTATAAGCTTCGCAGTTAACTTCATCGAAGAATTATAGCTGACGTGTGATAGAAAAAGAGAAATGGGAAATAAGCGCTATCAAGCAATCGACAGAGGCTGGTAAATGACATGAATATGACAGGAAGTGGTGCCTCCACTCGATTTCTTGTGGGTCAGGAGCGTGGGTAGAAGGTAGAACCAAGTAACTGGAGCGCCCCTCCTACTCCTACAAACCTGCCCCTCCTCATTTCTACTTTCACCCTTCCTTACCGATCCTTCCGCGCTTATCCAGCTCTGTAAATGTAAGATACATAATACTGAAAAACATCTGCTGTACGTTCGTTTATCAAGAACGAATATCCATACAAAACTATTTATAATTGAACTACATAGAAAAGATTTCTGAAACATCATTAATGTCTATTGGTAAGAGTAATATTTTCAAAATAGCATTGAAATGCCATCATAACTATGATGATATAGCGTGCGATTACATGTACATATAAATGTTAATTATCGAATTAGAGAAATAATGAACTTTGTTTGCACTTATATACTTACTTAGCTTCTAAACTTACTAACTTCACTTGAATTTAATAATGTGAAATTTCCCTTGAAATTTATTTAAATTAAATTTATTTAAATTACTTTAGATAAAGTATGTGAAGAAATTACATCACAAATAAATAAGAAAATATACAAAAAAAGGAGATTAAAGTGTGTTCTATCGCTTTATCCATTATTTAAATGGAATTGCTTGTTCATATAATTATATAACATAATTGTACTCTCTTTTTTAACATCGACCTCCTTTTCACTAACACATGAAATCAAGTATAAGAATAAAACATAGTATCTGTGTAAATTACGAAAGAAAAAGCTTTTGGAAACAGCTTTTGGAAATTTTCGTGCACGAACCTTTGTCCTTTTACAAATGTTTGTAAATAAAAAATCAAGATATTATTGCATCGTTGTGCAATTTGCGTACCATGTAACATGCTGTAACATCTGTCAGAACTGTTCAGATCGTAGATACTCTTACAATATAGTTTCGAACAACGGGACGGACAGCCATGTTTCGGACAAAATTTGAGCTCTGCTTGCTCAATGCACGCTTGCACACATCAGTTTCCATTCAACTTTCCACAGTTTCATCTTTTCATCCTGGTCATTTCAAAAAAGACTAATCGAAAAGATTTTACTGATTGTAGGTATGCAATAATAACGTAACTTAAACGTAATAACATTCTCCTAATCTTTTACAACATCGTTTTTATGCGTATACCCCATAGTGAACTTTACGTGATTGTTTAAGTAGTTACGTTTTTATTTTTATCTCTCACAGTAGTAGTAACGCAAATAAAACTAACCACTACAAGTGATCTACCGTTATATGAATAACCTAGCTTTAATCATCTTTTAAATTTCATCCTTTTTTAGTGATAAGAAAACAATATCAGGGAAAAACATTATTTTGTTTCGAAAGATTAAATATTATGGTAAGCTTATTTTTTTTTAATGGTAAGCACTACATATTAGTAGCATCATTATATATATTTCTAATATAAAAATACTTGTAAAATGAAATTCATGGGAATTTCTTATTGAAAAAATCATATCATTTTTATATTTAATGTTTTATTTTTTTACGAAATGCATGCAATTTTACGTGTCTATACTCTTTACATAAATTAATTATGTAAAAATATTTTTGAGAAACAAATTTTTTAATAGAAAACTCGTAATAATGTCGTAAACTGAATACGTCTATATAAGTAAATCTCATTGACATCGAAAAGATCATATCAGTCATCAATTTCCCATTAATTTATACACTTTAATAAAACTCACTTGTGAAATTCGCTAGAAATTAATCAAAGTGACTTATGACCGATGGTATATGTACATGTACGTGTATAAGTAACTTTCAAGTTACTTGGCGATACACGTATGTACATTGTACATACATATATAAATACATAAACGGTTATAAAGACCGAGAATAATATTAAGCAACGCGGACGAAGCATCTTTAATAATGACGAGCAACTTCTACAAGTCACCGGTATAATGTAGAGCTTGTTCTACTCCTGTTTTACCTCATTGCAACCGGTTTATGAAAAAATTACGCATGGCATTTGCCATTTACAAAACAAAATGAGAGTGCGCAGCGTTCATACCTATATTCCTACCTATATTCAATCAGCTGCATTCTTCTGTTTCGTAAACTTGAGAAGATACGTTCTATATTTCCTACTACTGTTTCCAATAAATTCTGGCAAACTATTGCGTAGTATTTATGTGTATTGATAAAGGATTCTATATTATATATATATATATATATATATATATATATATAATAAGTTGTATTAAAAAGTTTTACACACACACACACACACACACACACACACACACACACACACATTATGTAGATATTTGAATCCTCTGTATGTCTCAATATTGATATTTGCTACAGAAAAATTTCTTTTATTATTTTTATTAACTTTTTCATAAAATACAGCGAAATAAAACAAATTAGGTGGCGAAAAAATGATGATCAATATACCTATAAACAAATTCTTAATGTATCGAACTCAAATATAACAACATTATATTACATATAATACTCAATATGTAGATATATGTTCCTCATTTTGTCATTCCAAGCAGATGTTATATTACTATTGTCAAAAATGAATTTTTATGAGTATATAAGTATATAGTGTGCGTTCAGTTACATTCAAATTAAGAGCGGCAGCTGATATCGTTACGAGAGATCGCTTATTGCATTACACGCTCCAGGTGTTTGGTAAAGCTTATCACTATGTTCTGAGAGTCAAAAAATAGGACGCTGTCACATCGATTCTACGTCAGTTTACGAGTTTGTTATTAACCTACTTATTATATACGTATTACATCCCTAGTGCACGACTTGAACAAGAAGCACAACCTCGACTCACTTTATACTACATACCGTAGTAAATAATAAATGTTTATTTTAGAAAACAATTGATGAACAATTTATAATAATACGTATTATTTATACGCATTTATAATAAGACATGCGTTAAATATTACGCATATCCATTCAACTGGTAGTATCTACGTAAACTGGAAAAATTTATTCTTAAATTGATTGCGAATATATTTAGTTAGCAAACACTAATCTATTAGACGCAATGTGTTCCGTTTCTACTTGAATTTTTCTCGATTTTGTTTTTTCTCTTGGAAATTAAACAGGAACAGGTTCCTGATAGCAATGACGATAGAATTTTAATGCTACAGTATTTTAAGGAGATTTGACAACTTCTCCAATTATGAATCACGCTCGGTATTGATGTGATCCTGCACAAGTAAACAAGATATAATTAAACATCAAAGGCTGGTGGTTATACTAGGCTGATGAACGGCCGGAACAGGAGCGCAAATCTCTTCATATTTATAATAGTATAGGTATACTATACTAGATAGGACGTTTTCTAAGAGCTCACCCTTTGAATAAGTGGTAGAATTACGTGGGACGAGAGTCTCTGTACGCGTGAATGATCGCGGCTCGACTCGACTCGTGGTAAAAAGAGATACGATAAAAAGAGAGACGCGGTGAAGGGACAAGCAGCGGGGAACAAATAAAAGTAGACTGTAGAGTGCAGAGTTGCAGAGACAGCTGGTCGCTGGGGCTCTGTCTCCCCAGAGAATAGAAAGAGACAGCGCACGGCACGGTGACGGCGAACAACAAGCCTATATGACGCACGCACGGATGCACACACAGTCTGAACATAAGCGCGCACATGCGCATCGACTACCACCTACCTTCCTTCCTATATTCTGGCTCTAGCCAACCTCGTGACCACCGTTCCATGACGCACCAGGAACCAGTACTACTTATATATACCAGCGATCGTGAAAATTCACTGAATTCACTCACTGACATTCTCATTCAGATCAGTTTTTCTCCGTTTTTCTCCACCAACCAAACATAGAACTTTATCTTTTCAAAACGCGAACTATAACTCAAAATTAAGCGAAGATTATAAGATTTCATTATGTAGAGTAAGACTTGGTTATTACCGTTTATATCATAAAGAAATATGCAATATTGTTTCGAAGTAACTAACTACTAACAATATGCATATTAGCATTCAAATAAAATGCGTTCAAAGTATTCAAAGGTATCATCAGTATTCAAAGGAACTAGTATTTGAAGCAGCAAAGGATACAGTTCAAATAATAAAGTAAATGTTCACTACAAATAATTTCTAATGTATATGATTCTCATTAATTAACACTTTCTTTTGTAAAATAGTATGAAATGTTTAAGTACACTGTACATGTAGGACGTATGTTACTCTGCGCATATAAACAGTATACACGACATTGTCATGTATCTCTAATTATGTAGCTCCTCGCAACAGGAAAATAATATATATATATATATATTACATATATATGAACATTTCCTAGTTTTTCATGTGTGTTGATTACCCGTTAATTAAAACTAAATATTACAATTCTGTGTCATATATATCATAATATTTCAAGTTTTATAAATCATTATTCGTTAAGCATACATAAACCTCCCTTTATTAGATTAAAATCGTGCAAAAAAGAATTCGTTACTTTGATACTGTCCTCAAAAATTTTACACTTAACACTTGATTAGACTTTAGATAGTACAAGCGATAAAATCTAACAAGGTAGAAATAGAACAAATAGAAAATATACGTCTGCGATTATTTCGTGAGATATAACATAAAATAATGGTGAAAAATAGTAGCAGCCAAGTTATACTTTTGTCATAACCATGCTATAACCATTTTCGTTATAGGACCGGTGGAGCCTACTGTTGTTACATCATTTTTTTTTCTCAATGTCATTGACCTCATGGTTCTAAATGCTTTACGATTTTATATTAATATGTATGTCTAAACGTTAAACACGCTAATTTACACTGCTATCGTATGTCTGGTATTAAAATTAAGACTGTCTAAGTAGTATGCGCTATAATAGCATAGTGTATAGACAAACCACTAATACAATAGGTGTCTTAAAAATAAGTTAGGCTTCGATCGTTGTATGGTTTCCATTTCCAGCGTTTTAAGAGCTTAAAACTTAGAATTCAAAATCCATGACGCCTTGAAAATTGAAAAAGTCGTTTGGCAGAATTTCCTTTTCTTTCTTCTTTTTTCTTTTTCTTTTTTTTTTTTTTGTTCGAGCAAGAAACATCAAGAACAACAACAAGAAAAACACGAGAGAGAACGAGGCCGCACACCGCACCACAGGATGAGAAACGGCGTGGTGAAACGAGGTCGAATTGCGAGGTCGAGAGAGCTTCTTTTATCGCCCTTCCTTTGAAAACACATATTATGTACTCTTGCTCGTATACGCACTTTGAATCTTGAGTTCAAGTTGAGTTTAATTTCATGTTCTTCCTATTTTTTATTTATTTTAAACAATTTTACCAAACAAAAATGCTTATAACTATAATCATAATTACAATAATTGTAATAAGTATATAGTTTGTGAAAACTGATTATGCAACTAAATTTAAAAACTGATTTTCGTAAATATCGCCATCGAGGTAGTATTTGAATGAACTACATATGTTACTAATTACTTAGTTGAAAAATAGGATGACTTCGATAAAAGAAGCCATACCAACTGAAAAACAAGTATAATGCGTGTAACTAAAATCTTACACGGGCGCAACGAAAACGAGCATAAACAGTTACAGAGACAGAGAAGCAATTAATCGGATGATAAACACACAATTGAAGGTGATAAAAGTGTGTATACACGCTATCAAAATAAAAATGAGAAATACAAGTCCATTTATGTCCAAGGCTTAGGTTTTATCTGCCGGCCTACGCTCAATACGCAGTATATCTGGAATATCTTAAACTATAAATTGATGTGATATTACGAAAAAAAATCTAATCCAAGAATGCTAGAAAATACGTTACAAATGTCGATAATATAATATAATAAATATAATTATGTATATTACCGATAATTCTCATATTATCAGAAACCACTCGTTATTCTGGGCTAAAAACACCTACAGTTAATGATAAAATTGTATTATGTGATACTATGACTCTTTACCGCGTGCCACGCCGTAACCAACATGGTAGCATCATTTCTGGGAATTGAGAACCTACTTTGTTGTCTTAGGTCTTTAGCCAATAATAACGAGGAAACACCGAACCAAAACAGATTTATAGATTTATCATATACATGCTACAAACGAACCGGTTCTTCGTATACACCTACTTGCTATCTATTCAAAAGTTCGTTTCAATCGGATCGACCGCGAATTTTACCACCGCATTCTAATCTGATCACAGAAACAGGCACTCCAAACTAGTTACTTCGAAAAAGACACAATGAAGAACCACAGGGATAAACTATTATTTTATTGATATATGTATGTAACTCAGTTTGTAAAGTGAATATATGCTACGGTATATAATGTAAAAATGCAATACCGCAGAAAATATAGAAAAATTTTAAACGGTCAAAAAAAGTAATTATGCCAAACACATATGCGAGCGTTTTATATGCAGCGTGCAACACATTCTTACTTACGTGTGTATATGAATGTATACATATGTAGAGGGGCGCAGCATGGGAAGGCATGGGAAAATTGTATAGAAAGACCAGGGTTCACAGCTGGAGGGGAAACTACAGAGTAGATAGACAGAAGGGAACGTCGCGTCATGTCGAGACGCACGTTGGACGCTCCGTTGAAGCGAAGAGAGGCAAGCAGCAGAGTTGGGAATCGGAGGGTCTCGGAAGATGAGTGGGGCACCGCAACGCAGAGTGAAGGGAAAACCAGAGAGGCGAACAGCGAGGCGGCGAGCCAGACCTGCGCTGCCTCTACCGCTTCAGGCTTGAGGGTTAAGGCCCGTTACGCAACGTAATAACACAGTGAATTTTTTTTTTTTTTTTTTTTTTTTTTGAAAACGTCGTCCAGGTACGAACCAGTCGGAAACAGTCGGTACACACTTGTATAACCAATGAAAATTTTCTTGTAATTTGTTTTATACTTATATTTTATTCAATATCTATCTCATTAGTCATCTATTTACTAACGTAAATAAATTCTTCGGCAGCTTCATCATTGTTTCAAAATTCAACGTTCTTCATAGTAAAACAATAGTAAGCAATGGCAATATCGCTCAGAATGTATAGGATGTATAATAGAAAGAAGAAAGTAACATTATGTCTGAATACGCAAACAACAGGTCACTACGCAAGTAATAGATTGTCATGTTTTCGCTCCATGAAGTAGAGAAATTCTGATAACAGTCGACTGTCGTTATCAACTCACAGCGACTTTAAGTTAAATATTTCAATTCAATCCTTAGATATGTAGATGCTACTAATTGTAAACAAAATCCAAGTATATATATATATGTACATGAATGCTTTCTGATACTCTTTGTGTGTGCAAGCGTATATCGTATGTACAGCGTTGCCGAATTTCTATCAAGCAGAGAAAAATGGCCACCGACCAGGCATGGAGGGAAACGGGGAGTAAAAAAAAGTGAACATAGAGAGGGGAGAAAGGGAGAGATAAGAGAAGAGAGCTGGGAAAAGAGAGGGACAGAAACCAGTGTGTAAGTAAGAGAGACGCGTGAAAGCCTCTGATACAGTGTGCAAAGGAGGGGACAAGGTGAAGAGGAGGATACTCGACTCAGTAGCGTAACTATCATGAAGCAAATATGTATAAGGTATAAAGCAACAGATATATATATATAATGGAAACTGGTTAATTTGCAGTTCTCGGTAAAATTACGAAACAATGTATCCAAGTAGAAATCATGGATATAGTGTCAAAGTTTAGAAAAGAGAAATTCGAAAATTTAATACAATTGTAAAAGCTGTTTTTAATTTATTATTTAATTTAAATGTAGATTTATGTATGAATGTAAAAATTATTAAATATAATATAAGCGTGATAAAGCAAGACAAAAAGGAAATTTTAAAGAATGTATAAAAAAAAACGAACAAAAATATTTTAATTAAGTATATATGTATTATAGTAAAATAATGTAATTAAGTATGTATATATAACGTATATAATTATTTATATTAATACTGCCTTGTATAGGAAACTATCTGCGATTAGTATATCAATGTATTCATAAATATTTTTTGCTGTGTATGTTAAAGTAACAAAAGTTATGCATTTTGACAAACCTATAATTTATAACATTAATTTTTAATAATCTCAAAAATATTTTATATGTATTCATAAACTGTATTAGTATAAAACTAAATGACGATTACAATCGATTAATAGTTAATAATATCAGCTTGAATAGTTTTTTGCAGTCTTTATGTTGTACTGAACATATTATTCGGAAAAATAAAAGTGTATTACTGAAAAGAAGTTCTCGTTTACCCTGCTGCAGCGGGTATTTTTTTGTGATGGCTTGAGAAGGGAATCGAACGACCGTATTTCCCCTCTCTTGATTACGCCACTGGCTCGACCCAGCGAGGCAGCACGGACAACCGGGTGCGCTGTTGCCAAGCGGAAATCACAGACCTACGGCATTTTCTTCTTCCACGAAGAGGAAGACGAAGACATGTATTCGTTTGCTGTGTTGCCTTCTGCATCAACCAAGCTCAAAAACAACCATCTCCATAATTGTGTGTCAATTTATTAATCTTATTTAACAATATTATCCTCAATATAAACTACCAGTAGTATCGATTGATGTACATCATTTATACTACCATCACCATCACTAACATTAATCAATGTTAAAAAATATTTTTGTCGATTAGTCCATGCCCTTTTCAGACACAGCAAGATAAATATAGGATTATACATAAATATATATATATTAATAAATACCGAACATTTTCTTTTATTCAAGATGAACCTCCTGTTTTAATAGGTCTTTCAATCAAATAAGGACGACACACACACACACACACACACACACGATACAGAAATGCTAAAAATTATTGTACTAATTTACATTAAAAAATTGATATGTGTAATAAGTGAAATTGTGGAATAACCGGAAAAAGATTTTAGTATTTACTTTCACTGTTACTACTACAATATTGATAATCGACACATTTTATAAAAATCAGAGAAATTGTGATAGATCGACTGGAATGTCATTTTCCAGTATTTCTGTATTAACAATAACAATTAATTAAATTATCTATCTTTTCAATGCACATAACGATCGTTTGATTATAGCGAACTATTTATATACATTGCTAATTTTAAGAATATGCTATACATACATGTATTACTTGAAACGATTAAATAATCATCAAATCAAAAATAGATAAAATATTACAGTTCTGACATTCTCAAGAAATACCTGAAATATGTACACTACATATTACAAGAATCCGTAATGTTCCATATTTCAACAATAGAACATCTATAAATATTGCATTGCTGATTATTATACATAAATTTTAAAATTTTCACAGATCAATAATATGTACGTAGTACTTGAAATATCAGATCCTAAACTAAAATAACTTTTAACTCGCAAAAGATCATTATTAATTTCATTGCTGCTGCTTTTATTTATTATAAATGCGTAACTTTCGCGAAATTTTTCAATTAAGTTAAAAAAAATGTTTAACAGACGTCCATAAATTTATCAAAGGAATTTATACAAACATTGTTTCCTTTGATCAAGTTTTTATGAGCAAGTAATTTTGATTTTCTTAAAAACTCGGGTTTTTCATCGATTAGAGATATTTAGCAATATATGCATGAAACTATGCTTCTGTATGTCTAATCAGTTCTGTTGATTACCTATAACACTATTCTATTCCTTATTATCCGATATCCATTGCTATCGAGGATAGTGCGTACGGAACAAAGTTTCGCAGGAAGTGATTAGAATTTCAACTGCGTAAAACTACTATCTATACTTCCTGCTACTCATCGTCTGATACATGCTAAATTTAGTGAGAGTAAAGATTTATTTAATGAAAACAAATTCTAACGAACGAAAAATTCAATAGCAACTTATATGTATATAATATAGTTTCTGCAAAAATTCATAAAAAAAAAAAATTTGATGAATTAACATTTTTAAACTAACATACATAATTTATTAAGAACTCACTAACAGTTTACAGAATGCTTTTTTAAATCTATTTCTTAAATAATTCAATCAACGAAAAAGTATATCACATATATGAAAACATTTGTAAGAATAAATTCTTTGCATAAGAACTTCGAAATAAACGAGCACTATTCTTTCAAGAAACTTGCGCAACCAAGCTACACAAAGTTAAAAGTGTGAGACGGTTAAATACAGGATAAATTATATTTCATTAATAAATAAGGATCAAAACTAGTTTACTTGTCTTTTGAAGTTCGAAATAAAATAATATCACTAAAAATATTATTATTTTATATGCTTTCTGCTCGCTACTCTTCACATAGAAGAAATAATTGCAAAGCTAAATTTGAAAGTGTACAGACACGTGATTAAATTATTATATGTATTACGATTATTCCTCGATGTTTCAGATACTGCCTCAGATATGAAACGCGTGCCTTTTAAAGTAACAGATTAAACATGCACTTTTGTTTAAAAAAGGAAGTATGTTCGACGATATCCGAGACTTAACGACCTCGAAAAAAATCACGTAAATCACAGTTTTATAAAATTTCTTCGTGACGATTTTCAAGTAAAGGAAAATTAAAGCAACAATTGTACACTATAAAAAAAAAGAGCTTGTACGTGAGTGCTTATTCCCTGTTAATGTCGTTAGCGTATCGAGACAAGAATATCGATGGAGCAATACCACAGTGGTCAGTTTCGACAAATCCATGTTGAAAAAAAAGTCAATATGAAATGGAGGTCGATAGCGTGATGACCTCGAAGCCAATCGGGAATTTTACAATGCCGTGGCCTCTCGCACGAAAGATACATGCTCGTGGTATATATATATAAGAATGCTCTGTTGCCACGTCTTGATTCAGTATAGACTGCAGACCGATAAAATAAGTTTTTCTCATGAATCCTTGGCTTTACGCTGCACTATTGATAAATCTTAAGGCAACGTCAGCGATATGAGCATATCTCTTTACTATACGTGAACCACTCGCTTTAGTCCTCCCATGAGGCGATCAAAATTAATATGTATTATTATATGTTTGTATGTATATAGTACTATATTATATACATACTATGTATGTATATTCAATTCGGATTGTCCGCGACCAGACCAACTATTAATCGATAACTAAACTTGTAGCATTAAAAATTGAATAGCTTTGGTAGGAAAAATTAATTACAATTTATTTCATTTAAAGAATTACACAATAAATAATATACTTGACTTAGGAAGATCTCTTTCTTAGGTGTTCTCAATTGCATACATGTGACTTAAGAATACAAACTACAACGTGAACAACGACTATCAACAGGTTTAAGGACTGGTGCAAATGAATGATGCAACGTGGTATGGTTACGATTCCGCATTAGTGACACTTTTCAGTGTATTTATACGTTTCAGCGGATTTATAATATTTCTAATAAGAGAATCATTCATTTGTTTGTGTTGCACCATTCGAGGGATGAATCTTCTTAAAATTGTCACGATGAACACACAATTGGCTATTTGCCTATATCGGGCATAACATGTGATAGAGATATGATAACTGCGCAACAAATGTGAAATGAAATTCTAGGATCTGTTTTGACAATTACATTTTCAAGGAAAAATTGGGAAATCACAAATATATCAAATGTATATGATCAACTTTCTGCGAGGTAGAAGATATTAAGGCTATATTGTATCGAAAACGAACAATGCAAAGAAGAAACAAATAATATTTCGGATTTCTATAGATAAAAACTCATTGTCAGCAATATGTATGCAGAATCTATTTAGATATTTTTACTCTTCGCTAAACTTTTGTGAAGATCATCGTCGATGTTTCACGGTCTATATCATATGAACATTAAAATTTTGATTGTTACATTAGATTATATCGTTTTGTATGCACGTATGTAACATTATAATATATGTAACTATGCACGTATATCATATTATAATTATAAGTATATATAATGTACGCGCACATTAGACTTAATTTTTCCACGATCAAATAATAATCTTAACATAGAAAGGACAAGTCTAACGTGTGTATACGTATGTAAGGACATAGATATATCATGAACATAGATAAGGCAAAATTGAGGAGAATACTCCGCAATTTAATTTGTCACTTTATACCTACTCTCAAATGGAGTAGGTTTTGTATAATTTGTTCATAAAATAAAGAATAAAATGAAAATAAACTCCAGTTTAAATGGAAATCCAAGGAAAATACACCAAACAGTTTCGCATGCAAAAGATTAAATTCAAATGGAAACTTTCAAAAAGATGCTATTTGAATTATATTGAATTAAATGAAATTGTATAAAGAGAAAATTGAATGTTCTTTCTAAACCGTTTTAAATCAAACCGTTATTTGTATAATATGTATATACATATATAAAATGTTTATATTTTTCAATTTTACCAATTTCTGTGATTAAACTATAAAGGAACAAAGCTGTTTACATGATCAGTATCTACTACTCATATGTTTTATGATGGCTACTTTCACCTCATGTGTTTGTGTTTTACGTTTTTGTCGGAGACTTAAATATGTAAATACTTGCTTAATTGTGTACATAAAAATATAAAAATATAAACTTGCATAAATATTCACAATCTACGAATGAATATTGGAAAACTTGCATACGAAATTAAAACATGTACACCTGTTAGAGGGCAGCACAAGACAGTCAGTTGCAGATCAAAAATGAACAAAATGAGCGCTGCGAGCAAACCGGTCGACGTGTTCTTGATACGAAGGTTTTCATGAAGTACAAATTTTATACTTAATGTTTATTATAATAAAAATTACTCGAATAATATACAAGTTGTACTTAATACAAAATGAAAGCTTACCTCCTTTTTCTGTTTATATGTTGAATACATTGTCAAATTCAAATTGTAGCTGCTGTATCCAACCTCTAACAATATAACCGACAGGGTGAAGACTCGAGGTTTTAATTCTCAAAAGAAAGTCACTTGTCGCTTCATAGTAATTATGCACTCACTTTTTCGGCACTATCACCCCGTAAATTTTTCTTTTTGAAACAAAGATAATAATTTCACAAACACCTTTCCAACGACATATCCAGGAACGAGATTGTCAATCACGGAACAACCGCATGGCATGGCGACCGCGGTTACAACTCGACGTATATGTACAGTGTTTTAAACGATACGTCACATCCTTAATCCTTGATACTATTGGTTGCTTTCAAAATAGTCAACCAATCAGTTTTGGAAGCTTTTTACTACGCGGGAAAGTAAAGTAAATTCCGTTAGAAATGTTGAGAATACATTTAAGAAGCCAAGCGTATGCTCTTCTCTTGACAAGTTTATATACATATCAACCTAAAGACAAATGTAACACTTTTCTTAGAAGAATTAAATATAAAAGTCGAATAAAATATTATTATCGTATAAATTACATAAAACAATAATGAACACATATACTTCGATTATATGCAGCCGCCATTGCTCCACTATTTGGATCGGATTCAAACGTCTATTGCATTAACTGTATTGTATGTATATTATTTATAACATATTTGCGGAAAGAAAATAAGTTTCGCTACTTATATGCTATTACTAGCCATTTGTACATACCATTTTTTACATATCATTTATAGCCATTGTATTAATCAGTCAATCAAATCAATCTTGTATAGCCAGCTGTATTAATCTATAATATATTAATAATCATATTAATATTAATACATATAGAATGAAATCATATTAATCATTTATGACAAACTAAAAAACAATACTAATACAAAATGAAAGTTGGACAAACGAAAAAGCATATATATTCTATATATTTGTTTAATGAAAATAAAAATGGATTTTAATATATAAAAATATACATATCCTGATATATGCACGTATACATATTTAAAAATATATTAATTTGTATATATCAATTACGTACTTCCATAAGTACATGCATATGTAAGTATGTATGTAAATATTTACTACACAAGTATACGTGATGACATTTTTATTAGTAGTTGTTAGTATTTACAAAGACAGCATTATAAATATATAAATTTCACTTCGTTAATTATGAGCAGTAACAACATACAACATTTTTAAGAAGCACTAAAACGAAATTAATTTATATAAGTAAATCAATTATTATATTTATCGTTAGATGTAATGAGTGAAAAAAGTTAATTGGAAAATTTGGAGTGGATAGGAGGGGCATTCATAGTAACGCGTAACTCTAAAAGATGGCAGCACCGGAAATACGCGTATCTCGGCTTGATATGTAGATTACAGAATTTGAAAGCTTTCATGTGAACTTTTTATAATTTATGAAAAATTAACAAATGAAATGAAAATTAAAACGTCCTTATTATTTGAAATACAGGGTGATCCAAGATTAACAAATGTTTATTAAACCTATAACCAAATGATGAATTATTTAAATAATTCGATAGGTGGTGCAGTGACTGGTGATTCTGGTTTACAATTGAACAATGTAGAAATATTATATACTAAAGTGCAAAGAGTTTATATGAAGCCACAAAATAAAGAAGAACGTCAACGTGAGCTGAGGGTTAACGTAGAAAGCCATGCGGGTATCAGTCCTGTATGTCGCAAGGTAGGATACATTTTAATGTTTGCATTAGCCTATAATTTGTTGATATACTGAACGATAGTTCGAGATATATTTTTATTATTTAATAATGTATTGCGTATTTATATTACAGAGTTTATGTGTTTTGTTAGCAGATGACGATGATCCTTGTTTCCTTTATTCGTTATTCATCACAGAAGATGATTTCAAAATTTTGAAATCTCAACAAGGATTATTAGTAGATTTTGATAATTTTGCGACTCAACTAATATATTTATTAGAGCAATGTCAAATACCTGCTACAAATCTATCAAAAGCACCGCCAAAGTTTTTGTTGTTATTAGCAGAAGAAGGTGGAGAATGGATGTTAAAATTAGTTGAAACGAATAATTTTAAACATTTATGTCATTTGAGCCTAAATATATCACCTGCAAGTGATTCAGATTTGAAAACGCACATGGCCATGAAAATTAAACAGTTGAAAGAAAATATTTTGCAACAAAATAGAGATGCACTTGCACTTGAAACAAGATTGAATGACTTATTAAATAAGGTAGAAACAAAAACTAGGGAGTTGGACCAATTGGAACAAAAGTATATAACAGAAAAAAGTCAAATGCAAATACTTTCATCGGAACAAATAGGTCTTGAAAAAGATAAGTATGTAGCAACATTTATATAATTATGTATGGTCATGTACATGAAGTATTTATTAAGGATTTCTAAACTTCGATAGGTTTGCCAAAGCACAGTTGGAGTGGCAGTGTCAAAGCGAAAAACAAAAAATGGAAATAGAACGTAGGCATACGGAAATGATGAAACAGCTTCATACTGAACTGGCAGAATTACGTACACAAAATTCAACATACAAAGATAAGTTATCTCTTCTTGAAGCAACTAATGTGGAACAACTTAAACAGCTGCAAAATCTTGAAAAAGACCTTAATATTACTCAGAGAGATTTGAATCTACTGAAGAAACAAAATTCTAAATTAGATACAGATTATCATGACAGAGATAAATCGGTAAACAGTTTGAGAACAAAAGTTGCTGTACTTGAACAAGAATTAAAAGATAAAGGTATACTTATTACCAAACATACCGAAATGTTAAAAACTGCCAAAGAACAAAAACAGCATCTTGAAGATCTTCTAACTGAAAAAGAAGGTCAGTTACAACGCAAGCAAAATTCTTTACGAAATTTAAGCGATGATTTGGTTAAAGCTAATGAAATATTAACAAAACTACAAAACGAGCTTGCCTCAACAAAATCTAAATTAAAATTAAGAACCAGTATAGCACTTGAACAAGAAAGGTTATTAGATACTAAACAAAAAGAAGTTGGTCAATTAGAAAACAAAATGGAAAATTTAGTGAAAGAAACAAAAGATGCAAAAACAGAGATTGAAAATTTGAAAGAACAGCTCAAATCTCAACAGAATCAGTTAGAGGAGAAAGAAAAAATAATAAAGAATAATGATAATGGTAATTAAGTATTTTTAATACATTTTATTATAAAATTTTTCATTAATGATATATGCATAGAACAATAACTTTAAATTATTAAATATTATTAGTTATATCATTTCTGTTTCTGTAATATTTAATATTATTATATTTAATGTTATTCAGGAAAAAAATATTTAGTATTCTATTTTAGTATCTTAGAAGGGACCGCGTTATATATTTAATAATTATTCTTTTATATTCTTGCAGTAATAAGTTGGTTAAATCGACGATTAGCAGATAGCCAATCTCCACTACAAAATGTTACTGTAGCAGCGCCAATTACAGTACCATCTTCAACTCATTTAACGTTACCTCGAACGAATAAATTAATTAGTAATAAATATGAAACACGTACATCTGCACCCAATATAGTACAATCGAATGCATTATCTGGATTACCACTGAGAAATCCCATTGTACAAAATCCAAATATTAATCAAACCACACGTATGACAGCACGATCAATGGGAGTTGGTATTACTGATAATACAATGGGTGTATCAACGTTTAATAAAAGTGGTCAAATTTCGAGTACAAGTACACCTATGGAACGTATCAGTTCTTTGAACAAGTTATCTGGAAATGTCGCAGGTTCGTCTTCGATACAGGTCGCTGTAGAAAATAATAATTCATCTGTACCACCAAATGGTACAAAGATAAAAAGTACAAGTGTCACACTACAGAGTGGATTAAGAAGGGCAGGTTTATCTGATAAGCCAATCTTACCATCTGCATATTTTCCTAAAACATTACATTGATTAAATATACAACAAAGACTATCAGTAATATACATCAAAGTTGTGATGCCATATAAAAACATATCAGAATATAATATTATGTATAGGATAAATGATTATTGTTTCAAGCTTAATGTCGGAAAACAGTACAAAATAGTTATACAAAGCAAATGATGTTAAAACATATTTTGAATTTTATATCTAAAGATATTGTTTTTATAAATTTATATGCATGTATTATGAGGAAATGATAGACATACTCATTTCTTATTATTATTCCTGTCTAAGTGATTTAATTCGGTGTTTATTGCTAAAAGATAGTAATGTAATAAAAATCATAGAAATGTATTACTGTTTGCAAGTACGTAATTTGCTTCTATATTCGCTAAAAGAAAAAAGGTAAATGTTGGGAAGCATAATCATCTCAGATATGATAACAAATAATATAGAATATTAATTACTAATCATCACATGCACATAATATTTTTTAATAACACTGTGTCAATTCATCACTGTTTTTATATAGCTACTTTATCGTGGATTTCAAATTTTAAATCAACAAAATGCTATACAAGGATTCAATTGACATTCTGTCCCAAAATTAAATACTGTTTGTTATTATAGTTCATAAAATCATAATCTTATTCTTTAAATAGGTACCTGGGAAAGCTTTTATCGTACAGATTAAAGTGTGTATATATCGTAGTTGTTACAAATTTTTTAAGCTATGTTAATCTCTAGTAAACTGAATAAATGTATTGAATAATTAGAATGTCTTACGATAAAATTAGATTAGCAGGATTTGTTATAAATTTACATTTAGTAAAATTCATGTAATATTATCTTAAAATAAATGTATATTTTTTATAACTTTATAATAATAAAAGCGATTTGTACGTATTTTGTATCAGGTATTTTCAGAAATAGCCATATTTAGCAGATGTAACAATATTTTTTCAGTATTTTTAAAATAGATAACGAAAATAAGATGTTGATACAAATAAAATGAACTAGAAGCTTCAACAAATTGTACAATTTTTATAAATACAGGGTGTCCTCTAAATATTGGCAACAAACTTCAGGAGCATGTAATACTCGTGAGAACAAACAGAAAGGTCTTGATAAACAGGAGTCGAGGAACCATTAGTTTCGGAACTACAAGATGTTTTTATCAGTAAGACATTACCTTTATAGCATATATGTGCTCAATACGTTCTCCGTTCATTTTAATACACACTTCGACATATTTCCTCATAGAAGCGCGCACATGTTGAAAGATCCCCGGCATTTCTCTTATATATTTCTCTTGGCAGCAGTTTTCGATTACCTTATTTACGAAGCAACTGGTTTACTTACTGTGCACTATATTTTTGTACGCTAAACATCTTGTAATTCCAAAATTAATGGTTTTTCGATTCATGCTTATTAAGACATTTTTGCTTGTTTTGATGATTATTACGTGCTTCCAAAGTTTGTTCCCAACATTTTAAAACACCTTGTATAACAAAAACTGTAAATATATCAAAAATATGTAAGAATAACAAATTGAAGTAATTGTAACATTTTATTATTCAAGAATCTCTTAATATTTGTTTTTCTACAATTTTTTATATGGTTATTTGTACAAATTTTGCTTATATATTTTCTTTCAAACATGAAATATTTCTAGTCTACAAGGTATTTGATACATATATTTCACTTTTTTCAATAATACAATAATGAAATTTCACTAAATTTCATATGCTGATTATATATGTATATATACAAAAAATATAATTGCATGTTTTTATGTATCAAGTTTTTATTAATGTTTGTTTAAAAACATTACGACTAAGTTTTATGAGTACACTTATAAAATGCGTATTTGCTGGATATAAGCCATATACTGAAAGAGATTTGTTACATCATATGGATGGATACATATGATAACAGTATTAAATACAATAAATATAAAATAACTTAATAAATGATTGATATATTTTATTACCTTTTGTACATAAAATTTTAATAAAATATATATTACATAAATACATGTACATATTTCTTACATACATTCTAAAATCTATCTCTAAAAATTAATAGAACTTGTAACACACTTTTAACATGTATGGTATGGAAATGAGAATTTTAAATATTAAATGTACAGAGTTTTCTCTATTAGTTATTACAAATGTAGTACTGAGAAATTATATAAGACAGAAATAACAATTATTTACAAGTATAATGCCAATATATATACACTATTCTCGATTTAAGTGTACACGCGCTATTAGTATTTCTTTAACTAGTGAAAATACCAAAAAATATTTTATATGAAAGCTGTTGAATTACATACTCGAAAGTTAATGAAATGTATAGACCTGTTTTCAAGTGAAACTATACATTTTTATTACTACTGCCACCATCTTCTTTAATATATCAAAATGAATTCAACGAGTATAACGAGTGTATATTCGAAGAATAATTTGTTGATTATCTAACACTTAAACTGAACTTCCTATATACTTATAAAATATTTATTGAATAATTGTTGAACTTCATAAAAGTAAATTTTAATGAAAATATATTCTATCAATAATTAATTTATAAGGAAGAACATATTATAAACACTTTGTACGTAAAAAATAAAAATACGTGATTTATTAAAAATTCTATTTATTAGTTTATATCAACTGAAAATGTTGGTGCATCACTCAGTGACAATTCTGTACATCCCACATCTAAGAGCGGGAGATCCATTCGTTTGCGTCTCCGTTCACACTTTGGACATGGTTTATAAGCATTTAAACATTCTGTGTGAAATACTGCGTTACAGGCTCCACACTAAAATCACATAATATCTAATAACTTATTAAGCTAGATTTTATTCATTACTACTGTTCCTATATAATTATAATAAAAATATTTACTTACTCTGTATGTCGATTCCATGTCAAAAGGATAAATAACTTTTGGATTATTGCAAATTTCACATATAAAACCTTTCTGACTACAAAGCCAACAATTTATAACATGATTTCTTGCAAATTCTACTACTTTCTGCAGTTGTTGTGCAAGAATTCCATTAGATATATCATAAAGGTCAGAAACAGAATATTGATGAACATGCTCATACAAGTAATCTCTAGGTGCAACTTTTTTCTGTAAGGACTCGATTATAGGTTCACGACATGTAAATAAATAAGCTCTTAATAAATTTAATTGAATTCTTAATGATTGTAATTGTGCCATACTATCTACAGCCATATAAATTCGTGGATTTAAGACTTTAAGATCTAGTAGCGTAGGACAATCTTGTAAATATGCCGCAGCCTTATTGCAAACAGGGTAACATTTTAAATCCCAATTATGAATTACTCGTGATGGTATTAGATATTCATTTTGTGACATACAATTTAAACAATAATAGTTACCAGAGAAAGAGCAAACATATGCTTTTGAAAAGGTCATACCGATTGCATGGCCACATTCAAAACAGCTATAATCTTGAACATCCAAACCTTCCTCTTTAGGAAGTTTGCCCAGTTGTTCGTCAAAATTTATTGCAGCTTTATTCTCTGATTGAATTTTGATTCCGTCATTAGATTGTTGCTTTTTTGGATATTTTTTCAGAAACTCTTGAAGATCTAGGACTGATGCATTTCCGACAGTATGATAGCTTTGAATAATTGCATCATACGTAGGTCCATCACCAGGAGTACGAGCTGCATTCGTTCCAGAGTCATGAGATACTGCAGATGAAGTTAACGAAGATTCACAATCTTCAAATGACGTAGACCAACCCAATCTTCCAATTAATGAATTCCCTACTGTAGTTGAAACAATATTTTGCAACGTTTCATGATTCTCTACGATATGTCCGACCCCCAAATCTTCAATATTGTTGCATATATTAATTTCTGCATTATATTTTGGACTGTCATTATTTGAAATTTTCTTTTCTATTTCTTCTCCCGTTTGTAAATCTTGTTCTTCTTCTTCCTCCTTCAAAGACGGAGTTTCTCTTGAATTATTGGTTAAATGATCTATACCAATGTTATTTGATTTCTTATTAGCTAATATAATTTTTAAAGCTTCATCTTCTGTGATACAACCTGCATTATTAAGAGCAGACTGTGATGAATTAAATGAACCTAAACTACCAATAGAACTAGCAGTTTCAACTTCATCGAAATTGTCACCATCTGTTAATTCTGTAGTTATTGTTTTTGCAATATCTACTGCGCTAAATATTGGACAAGATTTCATTGGTGGTGACCATATGCCTGCTAATAGAAGAGGAGTATTTGACCAAAAATTTAATAAGCTACTATTACAAGCTAGTTTAAAGCATATGTTGTCTAAACTTTCAATTAGTCTCTGTGCAACTTCAACAAGGTCTGTATCTCTAATGAATGCAGATCGATTGTAGTATGGCTTTAAAGCTGAATTATCTCTTTTAATGGAACAAAAATAGCTAGCTAAAAGACCTTCGTTCAAAGCTAATCGTATCCAAGCTCTGCAGTATCCAACTTCTGTCGTAAGCTGACTTAATGTTTGTATTTGATCTATAATTTGTCGATGTGAAAATACCAACAGCGGGCCCCAGAAACTTGGCTGTGGCACTGCATTGAAATCCGGGCCGCTTAAAACTTCTGTTACCCGATTTAAAAGACTGTCTTTTAATCCATGTAGGAAGATAGCTTCCAAAACGGAGCACAGGGTCATACTTTCGTCGCAATTGCCAACTGTATCGTTTTCCTCCACTCCTGGTGCACTTTGCATTTCCATCACGCTGATATTCAACTGTTTTTGCAACGATTCTCTGATTAATACAATTCTCTTGTTCATCATTGGATTGACTGTTTTCAAAAACGAATTCATCTTTTCGAATTTGACGTTTCACAAGAGTAGTAGTTGCGCTATTATAGTTTCCTCTTTCAAGCATCTTTGTGATTATAATAGAAAAAGTTACCTAAATTTCAGAAGGTAACTCGATGAAATCACTAACTGTGATAATGAGACGTAGTAGATATTATGTAAATTACATTGGTAGAACTCGAACATTACGCTGATACTAACAAAGAAACAAGGAAGTACCGTCAGAAAAAATACAAATCACAACGTGATAAGAAAAGCACGCGAACTTCGAACCAGTAATAACGCATGACAACGTAATCTCTTGATGAATGTGTGAGAAATAGGTTACGTCACACAATAACAAACTATTCAACCCTGTTTACTTTATATGTAACTTAAAAATGTATAAGAATTATCTTAAGATACGAACAACTAAATCAATTTTTAACATAATGATGATTCGTTACTTTCAGACACTTAAAACATTCCTTGGGTATTCTTATACACAGATTATGAATCAGCAGCATTTCCGTCAGCTTCGTACTTTTCTTTGATAGTAATACATATCAAAGCGATAGATCGCGCTGTGATATACATCAATGTGTGGTGTATCAGCTGGTGGTGACATTTGACATTGATATATATTCGAAAATGTTTTTAATACAAGTTGGTAATATTAATTAGGTATCAATAAATGTGCTTTAATATGTTAACCGACTTGTTTAATATGTTAAATATTTAACAAATTTTGTATTGTAGTTATTTGTTTCATTAATTCATTGATCGGTAGATGTAGTAGATGACAATTACTACGGTAATACGTTTTACTTATTTCAATAAAAAGGAATGATCATTACAGTTTATAGTTAAAATTTTCCTTTTGTTTATAAATTAGTATTTATAATACCAAAATTTTTGAAGCAAAATTATAGCTTTATATTCTCCAAAAGATGTTCTTAATTTCAATAATTTGACATCAAAATTTAAATTGTAATAGAAATTGGAAGATAGATATAATAAATGAGAAATGTAAGAAATAATATTATGTAAATGGCATATAATTTGACTATACATATTTCCTTACTGCGAGTAATATTTTTTCCCTATGCATATTTCTTTTCATATATTATGGAAATCTATTGAATTTTATGTTTCTACGCAATTAGCTTCATTGTGCAAGAACGTTACCAAAATTTTATCACTGGAATCAGTTTCTGAAATATCGGGCAAGCATTAAACAGTCTTAAAAAAAAAAAAATTAATTTATCAAATATATGGGAGTTTGTTTAGATTCTATAATCAAGTTTTCGTTGCTACACCGTTCCTATATTTAGATATGCACTTAGCTTAGAGTATCTCAAATGTTGGAACAGGTATATTGTACGTATGTACATACTTGTGTGAACGACCGAATACCGAATACGCATGATAGGACGATGCGTGTTCTGAAGTGTTGTTAGTTTGACGGCGGTAGAGTTCTGGTATGGTAAAGAAGAGAGACAGAGGAAAGAAGTAAGCAAGTTGAACACGAGGACAGCGAAGCAAATACTAGAATCAGGGCTGTAGCATTCTAATGATTATCCGCCTTATTATTGCATATTTCCAAACTCTTATTCTGAACCGTATTAAAGAAATGAATGTTCTGGATGTATATAAAGTGCATTGTTTTCGAAATATCAATTGCACTATCAAATGCATTAATACATTTTCCGTATAACATTTTGATGAAACGTCAAGAAATGTTAAGAAATCTGATAATGTAGGATGTAGAGTATGATAAAAATGTATATGCTACATTGTAAATTTAAACAATTTCCTTTCTGCAAATAAAAGAATAGTGGCCCGATGTCGGCATTTCCTTTCTACACATTAGAAACAAGAAACAATAAATTTTCTCACGAGTTACCGGTGCATAGGTGAGGTGCCTTCAACAAGTTACAAAGCTGGCAGAATATAATTTTGGAGCGAAAAGCGATTTGCATGGGAGCATATTTATATTTTTGAATTTTCATGAAATATAATGTAATTGAATAGATGTAAGAAATTCAAGTGTTTTATTTATTATTGTAAAATAATATTTCGTATTAATGATAAGAGAAACAAGCGTGGTTGTAGAAGTTGCAAAAGTTCTATCGTAGTACAAAACGTCGGGGTGTATGGACCATGGGTATAGGAACAAAGAAAAGAAATTTTAAGGATTACGGTATGCAGGCGGAAAATGTCAAAGTAACGTCGTTTTTATTTACGGCACTGACAATGAGAGGTCAGGTGGTGGAAGTGGTGGGGAGGACAGAGACGTAGGGTGTCGGGTCGTTTGGTCGGTGCGCGCTGCGCGCGGAACAGTGATGATTCGACTGGTCAAGACGTTGGTCTGTGTTGTATACGTAATCGTTATTGGTTGATCGATGATAAGAGAGCGTGTGCATTTTGCTTCAATCCGTACGCGAATTCCGAATACTGTTCGCCAATTGACATTTGGGAGTTGTATTGGAAACGCTTGCTCTTCTAATAACAGATAAGTTGTTTGACAGTGTTTAATGTCGCGACACCGTTATCGAGCGATCTCAGAGTGCTCGTATGTCATGGATGTGAAGAAGTAGGCGTTGTCTGTGTTAAATGCCAAAATCAAATATAACATGACATCCCGCGGAACAACGGAATGTAATATCATAGTGTATAAGTTGGCGGAAAAACGCGTTGCAGCGGTGGCAGTAGTAGCAGCAAAAGAAGAAAAAGAAGAGGAGGGAGGAGGAGGAGGAGGAGGAGGAGAAGGAGGAGGAGGAGCAGAAGAGAATCGTTGTTACGTCGTTCAGGGTGCGCTGAATAATTGATTTCCTGAAGAAAAGTAAAAATATCTTGCTATATACTATAGACTATAGACTATAGACTACAGACTACGGACTACAGACTATAGACGCAAGCTCCTCGAAACTGTAGGGTATCGTTAACTGAACGTAGAAGTAGAGATGTTACCTTCGAACACGC
The DNA here is from genome assembly GCA_014825975.1 of Bombus haemorrhoidalis. Taxonomy (NCBI): domain Eukaryota; kingdom Metazoa; phylum Arthropoda; class Insecta; order Hymenoptera; family Apidae; genus Bombus; species Bombus haemorrhoidalis. Next base: position 3,108,047 of record CM026162.1, on the reverse strand, counting down.
TCGAGGTGGAAGTCGGGAGTTCATCGCCTCCGAGAGAATACGAAACGAGCAATAAAAGTCTCCTCTTGGAGACGATCCCGGGCGAGTTGCATACCGAAACAACAGCTTGTCGTTTGTTAGAGGCGGAGGTCGTTGCTCGATGTCAGGAGGAAAGCAACGAGACGGTTAAAACTAAAACTATCCTCGAGTCCGAGTGTTGGAAAAAGAATATCGAATCAGCTGGTAGTAGCAGGTCCGTAAATAATGGATCACGTCAGAGCTTTTCCAAGGTTTCTGCATCCTTGCAGAGCCTCGTTCGTCGAAAGAGTCGGAAATACGGCGCGACCTCGTTACCCTTGGACGTAGATCTTTCGACGTACTCTGCACATCCTAGCTGTCTTCTCGAGGCACCGAGGGAAAATGGTGTCGTCGATATTTACAAAAGAAACGGCGAGGAAACCACTTGCATCACCACGCGCACATCCACGCTTATTTATGCTTCTTCCGTGCAACTATATCCCAGAGGTGACAACAACGTACAAGATGTTTCCTCGTCGACGAATAACGTCGCGATCGTCACTACTACCACCAGTACCAATAACGTAACTTGTTCGGTCAGTGGAAGTCGTCTCGGTAATACCGCCTCGTCTTTGATAAGAACAACCAGCGTGATCACGGCAGGACCATCCACATCTTCCTGGAACAATTCCGCGGAAGAGGAGTTGGATTACGTTGTCGACCCGGTTCAAGGAAATGCCTATTACAAGGGACAACTTCTTGGCAAGGTAAAAACCTTACACAAATAAAAAGGCAAACACCTGTCGACTATCGGTTTTTCTTCCCTATCCTTACCTTAAGTAAGGTTTCATAATTTTAAAGGTTTAGTCTCTATAATTTTTACATGATTATTCACAACAATTACGTTTAATAACATTGAGAATATGGTGTAACGCGCAACATTCGTTTTTGTTGGTTGCTGCTTCAATTGATATACATATTTTGATATTAAGATTACTATTATAGTGATTATTTACATCTGCTCCTTACAATGCTCTATATTGCAATGCCCAATACTGTCTTTGTTACGACATAAAAACATAAAATATAAGATAGATTTGAGTGTTTCGAGATTCTTGGTTACGTTTGGTAATTTAGTATTTAGATTGAAGAATAGAAAATATATGAAGTGGCCGGTGGTTCTAATTAGAAACATTAAATTACCTTACTGAGTAATATGATTTACAATCTAAATACGATTGGTTACCAACTGTACCAAGTAGGTATTTACTTAACAAATACACTTAAGATGTTTAGATATGAGAATATTTTGTATGTGTATATACATTTGTGCATATATTGTCTGTATATATACATCGTAGGTATTACGAGGTCACATTGATAACTCGTCTTAGATCTTTGTTTTTCGTTTACTTGATTACTAATTTCTTGTATTGCCAACATCGTAAGCAGTTCATATTTCCTTAAATAGTACTTATCTTTCTATAACACTTTCCATACACTACATACCATGTATGTAGTACATAGTACCTACTAATTCGTTATTTTACGAAATTATAATTTCAATTCCTCTTACATGATAATTCTATTTATATATTTATACATAATAAAATATTTTTACTTTGCTTACCGTATACCATCTGTTCGTAGTTGTATGGTTCTAGTTGTCTCTTAATTGCATTCTATATATCATAGCGAGATATAACCTTGTGTTTGTTTCCCAATGATTAATTATATTCTGAATGCTCGAAAACCGAAAATCGAGGGAACAAAATGTAAGGATCACTTGGTATCCATTTTTGCGTATCAAAAATTTTAATGCAAAATGTTCAGAGAACGTTCTGTTACCATAGTAGAACCTATTTATATCAAAGTAAGCTTATGGTAAAGAAAGAATCGCGAGAGAAGCAATAATCTGCAATGTCTAAGTCTACATTAATGATAAGTAAATATATAAATTGTAAATAGTTCAAGGGAAAAACGATGATAATTGAATTGAAATCTTTTTCTCGTGTCGATCGAAGCGTATCTCGCGTCTATTATATTACGATTACGTAATCTTTTTGATGGTCCTGAATCCTGGTAGAGTGATTTTACGACATTTGGCAAGCGAAATCTGATAAAAATTCCAAATATCTGAAGAGCACCATCGGCGAGGATCGATCGGCATCGGTTCACGTTCATAGCTCCTAGTTGTAAGGAATATTCTTTGTCTCCGGCTGGTGCGGTGCGATCGATCGGTAGCAAGATGCGAGTTTGCGAGGCTTCTCGTCGTTCTTGTCAACGGGAAAGAGGAAAGAGAGAGACAGACGATTTCAGAGGATGTACAATGTATGTATATACTCTCAAACTCAAACTGTATCCTCTATGTATCCTCTACTCGAGAAAACCGGTCGTTGTTTCGTCATCCCGATTACTCGGACGTTACTCTGTCTGACTTGCATTTTATGTTAGAAATCAAGCTTTCCGTTATATGTACATAGCTTGCTCTTCGACGATTTCGATGTTTCATCGAAACTCACTTCTGATATTTTCACCTTTCCCTGCCTTTCGACCCACATCTATGTAATTTAGTTTGCACCATTACTTCTATCTTTATTATTTTCGACTGGTTGTGAATATGTCAGCAGATTGTTATGCAGACCGAGCTTAAAAGGAGCGAATTCGTGCCTTTTATCCTGAAAATATATTTCTGTCGGATACATTTCTGTTTTAATTGGTAACAAATTATGTAGAAGTTATAATAGATTCGCATTGATTTTTCATTGAAACACAGGCAAATGAGATGATCTGTTATGAGTGCAATATTATCCTTTTTATATATGTGCATATACTTGTGTGTTACTTTTTTGGAACTATGAAAATCGCTACTTTTGTACAAAAATAACTTTTCAGTCAGTCAATAAGCTGTACAATAAGCGATATATAATAACATTGCCATTAAATTTTATTTAGATATACTAAAGAACATGATAATACAATAAAAAGCAATATCGGAAATATGTAATAAATTTGAGTATTTGTTGTTGATGACTGTAATTGTTCAAGACAATGCTATATTACATATAAAGATAAAGCTAGTGATAAAGTAATTGGTTTAATCACCGCATTTCTGTGTTCGAAGTAAGACACAAGGGGAATAACTTGTTAGTGAAGATTAATTGAGATATTTATTGCAAAATAATTATTATAGTTTAAGACGTAAGTAATGCTTTACGGATCATCTAACTAATTGTAAGTTGTTTAATTATACTTATTTAATAATTATTTCCAACTATGCAAAGTATACTTTTGCCTATACGTACACGTTGTATACGCGTGTCACTGACATTTGCGCCTTACACAGATTGTCTGCTACATATGTATGTATGTATATATGTATGTATGTACGTGGATATATACAATAGATATACGATAGATGCATCTTGGCTCTTGGTGTATTTGTGGTGCAACCATGAGGATAAGTTCAACAGATGGGCCTCTTCCTCTCCTTTCTCTGTTCCTCCTTACTCGTTCCTTTCTCCTGCACTTGCTTTTTTCTTCGTAGGCGTTCACATGCATAAAATATGTACGCAGTTCTCATCATTTCTATGGAAGTTGGAGTTACTATGTGTCTATTAAATTAATTTCATAGTTGGTACTTCCTTGGGAATCTATTTTCTATTTGAAATTGTGCAAAGAGTAGGAATGTGCATGATCAAATTAAGTCGCCTATAATTTGCTATTCATGTTATCTCGAACTGTCATATCGGCACTCGCTATGCAAGTGTCGTCTTCAATGTTCTTTCGTTATATATATATATATATATCTAACGAAAGTGCCTAATATACATATATAAGTAATAGTTTATGTTAATAAAATGTTTAGTATCATTATGCTGTGCGATTAATTTGTTTGCGTTGAATTTTCCTTAATGAGAAGGAAAAATGTCTGATAACCAACAAATGAAAATTTTCATATGTTAACGCGATTCTTTCTTAATTAAATGTCGCATGACCTGTTAACCTTATATTGTAATTTAACTTGAACTCTGAACGAGTTTCAAGTAAAAGTTTTTAGTAAGCATACATATATGTGTTTATGTAGGTCGTAGGTTTATACTTTATCTATCAAAATTTATTATCACAAAGAAATTGTTTTAACAAGTAACTTATAGATTATTTTATAACGGTATACCCATATGTGTAATTTATATTATCAACCGATAAAACAACCGTGTTGTAAAACAATCACTTTTTATTTACAGAATTTTTTAAGTAAATAATACAAATAAAAATATTTGAAGAAATGTATTTTATGTATTTTATGATTGGCAGTTGACAAACTTACATATATAGGTACTTACATCTTCTTTATAGTCGTTTACCCGATGAAAATCTGTTTAGGATTAAATTAACACAATTCGAGATTACGCGAACTATTAATTTAGAAAGACAAAAGACTATTACTGAATATCAAATACTGAATACTGAAGCGGTTTAGTCATTTTCGAAGTAAATGAACGAATGATTACGTTTCATGTTTATTGTCTTACAATTTTTTTTATTAAGACGACTTCCCTTTCTTCTTAAATAATTAAATATTTATTTATTTGGTAATTTTAGTACTGATCGCACTTATTAAGTAGTTAGTAACGATTTATTATTAATGATCTTTGGTAAATGATCTCTGGCGTCGTTACCTACTGTACTGAAACTAAAAGTGCTTAAAACATTTTAATATTTGTTGCGATTGATCAATTTATACCTATCTATAAAATGTTCCTTATGGTCAATGTGTTAGTACTGATGCTTTATTTTTAAAAGTTCTTAAAACGACAAAGATGATCGGGCAAACTTTTCAATTACTGATTAAGTATCGTAGCTGATGCTGTAACACGTTATGTACACAAATATCTTGTTCTGATTATAGAAACGAGTGACAGAGATAAAAAAAAAAAAAAACTAGCGTAGAATCGATAGTTGAAGAACGTTCAGTCTAATATAAATACATACATGCATATGTATATGTACATAAACGTTTTTCACTTGAAGTTACTTAGAGGGCTGCGGATATTGTATTATGCGTGATGAAATGCCACTTGTATGGAATTCGTGATAACTCTTACATTGACATTTATTCTGTGCTTTTTTATGAGCCTTTTGAAGAAGATAAACAATTTCAGAAAGGAAGGACATAGATGTAAAAAAATATGAGAATAGAATTTGTTCTTTTGTTACGGATTCTTCGCTAAATTAATCGAATTATATGTAACAATAAAGCGTTTCAAATTATTGACGTAAGTTTGGTTATACAATATGTATATACCTCTATCGGCGATATAATATTTATATTGATCAATTAAGTCACGTGTGTTTCAATTCTATCAAGTTCTCTGTAAAATGAATAATCAGAAGTCCCTGGATGACAATTCATTCGGTAAAATCAACCGTACGCGATTTAACAGTCACACTATGAGATATACCTACTATGAAACAAACAAGATTGTATGTAATTTCAAATAAAAATTTGTACGACGTTTTATTTCCTTTCACTAGATCATAATATTGCTACCACTTGTTTTTAGGTTTCTTTCTGTCATTTTATTTAAATGCAACCACGAAACCGTAATGAATTTAGAAGATAAAGAGTCAGATTGTTCAAGTTTATCAACCTCTAGGAAATTCTACGCAAAATGGAAAAGTACCTTTATTTAAGAAAATGTAACACAACAACGTTTTTCAATGAATATTTTCAATATTTTTATGAGAAAGAAGCACGTCGTATTTTGACCGATATTTTGTTTCTGTAAAACTTACGATTAAATATTTAAAGATGTAATATTGAAAGTATATGATTAAAAATCTATTGTTAATTTGAATATGTTCGATATATTATTATTAAATACTTAAAAATTCTTTAGTTAAGCAAAATTTGTACGGGTTTAAGTTTGCATTCCAGCTTTCGCATGAATGTAAAAAATGTTTTTCAAATGCAACTTGTACAATGATTAAACTGGCAATGTTGATCTTTTGCATAAAGGGTGGATCTTTTGGTAAAGGGGGGATCAAGCTACGCAGTAGAGGAATGTAAGAATTTTTTAAGTAAATACTATTATCGTAATATGTAATATAATATATCGTATGTATATGATATATATATATATATATATATATATATACACATATGTGTATACAGTGCTGCGAATAATTCTAAACTCAAAAACATTTCTGCGTTATCATTGTCAATGCCTGAATATGTTAAGAGAGATTATTTTTGTAAAGGCTAAATTGAACGCTATAGGATATCAGGAGATGGTACATGACGAACTCTATTAGTTTTTGTAACCGAAATAGAAGATAAAAGGACAATTTTTCAACAAGACATTGCTCCCATTCATAGTCAGCTGCCACTACAAAAAAGTGGTTTCAAGATTTCGGAATTATTACCATAGCCAGCTTCGAGAAACTTTAAGTATTTACTTACTAGCGGATAGTGTACCTAGCAGATTAATGAAAGTAATTAAAAGTAAAGGGGAATCCACTAATTATTAAAACGGAAAGGTAACAAAATTGACATGGAGTTTAACTTCTTTTAACCCTTTACTACAGCCAAAAACACAATTATAATACAAAATTCAATTTTTTCTTCAGCTTTGTTTTACATTATAATATGAAATTATACGAACGATTTTGTTAAACTTTGTGTTAATATTATGAAAAATCTAAAAATCGGATTGGGTTTATAATTATTCTTGTCACTGTACATATATATATATATATATATAATTTTTCATCGTTGCTCGAGTTTCAAGTTTAATTATAATTATCACATGATATTCGTATCACATAAGTACGCTACGTAGAACATATGTCTCTATATAGATAGCGTTACGCGAAGGAAAGAGTTGATTTTGTCATATGGAAGCAATTTAGCTTCATGCGTCTGCTTGGGAAGTTTCGTTTGTATCGATGTACGATGGTGTAATTGTAATGTAAAGTGTGAAGTGTAAAGAGGTAGGGATCTTAGATTTAAACGATCTGTATAGATATGCAACTATCAACTTGAAGGAGAAAATCTGCGCGACCGGTTTCTATGGAATGCACGTAATATAGCTTATTAATTCGATTGTAAAGAAATCATTTTATCTACGTTCCATTCACTTTTTGCGTCTCTTGTTTTTGCCACATGTCCTTACACAGAAGTTCGGACTATCGTAACATCATAACTAACTCCCTTTTTATTGGAAGGATATACAAATAATCTTAAAAGATAAAAATCCTGGATATAAATATTCAAACCGATTACACCACAAGATTACAACGAGAGGCTTTTAATAAAAAAAAAAAAGCAATTCGATATTTTACAAATAATTCGATAATTCGAGACGTTCATTTTTATTATTCAAGTAGTATGTAATTTGCAAAATAGAGTAACATTTCCTCTTCGATAGGTCAAGGTCATTTAATGAAAAGCTTTTCCCTCCCAAGCATTATACTTTATCGTTTATCTATTGACTATTGAGCGCTCATACATACATAGTACATATATGTATATTCGTTATTATTGATCACTTGGAGTGAGAAAAAGGAGCAATATTTTATTCAAGCAGAAATTGAAAGATAATTTACATTTTGTAGGGAACAGGATAATCCGCTATGATTAAAAGTTTAAATTATTTGAAATAATTGTGTTTGTCTCGTAACTTTCTATTCGATATCATTATTATCTACTGTTACTTTCAATATGTTAACAATTTTCAGTCAACTATCAGTGTTATCTGAATAATTATTTTCAATATGTTTAGAAAGTGGTAAGTTGACTTGAAAAGGGAAAGGATAATCTTGAGACGAAAGTGAAGGTGAAAATCGGCATGAGATAAAAGAAAGGTAAAGAAAATATAAAATTCAAATATTTCTAATATCAAAGGTAGACAGCTAGACGTAGAGTAGATGTAAGATGTAATCCAAATCTTGTGCTCTTCTTATTTAACAGTAAATAGAAACTGTTCTGGCAGTTTGTCAAATTGATACGTATATTTAGATGAGTATGCACGTGAAAATGTCATCTACATCTTATCTCGAAATAAATCATCTACGTATAGTCTCGAAAATAATTGATATCATTCGAATAATCTAAGATTTTGTCAACTACATACATGTATACATACATGTATGGTATATACATATATAGATAGATTTATGTTAGCGTTAGATCAACTAGGTATCCGACTTGCTTTCTAGCCTTCTCATAAACAGACCTACGAACATTCGTATAATACACGTTATACATATTTATATCGATATAAAATAAAACCGAATTCTTAATAAAAACCGTGCATTTTCAAAGGGCATTAATATATTATTTCTAGTCGCAAACATAAACATAGCGGCCTTTTTCCTGTCACTGTCGAAGCTGCGCGGTAATTTATTTTCAAATTCGTGGTGCCCTTTTTCGTTAAATGGTTAAACGGAAACGAAAGGAAAGAAAATTGCTTTTTACCCATGCTGTAACGCAGTTGTATAGACTACAAATATGCATTGGCAATGTATTTTTAGAAGACTACTGAGGATACTTAAAAATAAACGTACCACCGTTATTAAACAAGCCATAAATGCTTTAAACCGTACTTACGTGGTTGGCCTAGCTAGGTGGTTGTACGATCTATGGTAAATTATTCTTGAAAGTTCCGTTTAGTACCAAGTTATATTAATCTAATTGAGGACAAGAACAATATCGTCATAACCGTCATAGCTATAGCAGATTTTCTTCAAATAATATTTTAATAACAGATGAGTTGAGATATTTATAATTAATATATTTTTAATATATTAATTGTTATTAATATCTTGTACATATAGAGAACGTTGCTGGAAAATTTCGATATGAATAAAAGTTATTTTTGTATTGTCGAAAATTGCCTCGTGGAACAAATAAACGCGAAATATTCTTTTTCTTCCTGAAATTTATAAATTTTGCGAAGCGGCAAATGTTACAAACCAAATTTGGCTTTCGCTCTTTCATTTGTTTCAATATTTCCCGTTCGTTTTGTTCGTTTTTCTCCATTTATCATCATCGTATATTATTTTACATCGTACTTTGACGTAATTAAATAAAAAATTCGCGTCGCCGGGTTGGAGCGCGAACGGTTCGTTTTCTGACCCTGAGCAAAGATCAGATGTAAATAAGTCAGGGCAGCGGTTACGGTTAGCGGCGAAGATAATTTAAATCGCGTGACGATGGCGGATCACGGATCACGGATCACGGCCTAGACGCTACAAGAATTTCCCGCTCTGTAGTTTCTCACGTTGTTCCTGTTTCTAGGTCTTTGTTCCTGTGCTATTTCAGCGTTACTTTACTTTTCCTCCTAGTAAACTGCGACTGGGGGGGATTCTTAATACCAAACGGTTTAAACTAATTAAAAGTCGTTAATTGTTGTAACAGAAATTTTTAGAAGCTGTTGCAATGAAAAGAACGTAGGTAAGAATTAAGCGTACTGTATCGAAAATAAAAGGTCATTTATTTACATTCGTAAAAGAAACCTGTCAATCATTCTTTTTGATGAAAAGTTAAAAGAAGAGTGGAAAGTCGGTCGTTGCTAAGAATAACGCAATGTTTATGTTATTTAGTCGAGGTAAAAGTGTCCCAGAAGGAAGGAAAATGATTTGCAAAAGCAATAGAAAGAATGCTATGTCGCGTCGCATCGTGACGGCTGTTTTTACTTTCCTTCTCGCTAAACGTTAAAGCTACCGTAGCAAAGCAATAAAAGATAATTTAAAGATATTCGCGTAGCAGCACGAAAGCAAATGCCCCTAAAAGAGAAAACCTTTCACTCCGAGAAGCTGAAATGGATGTTACAGGTGAAATTGTAGAATCTAACGTGAAGTTGAATTACAAGCTTAAATTTTAAACGCATGACTATTTCCCCCTATGTCTCTTTTTCTTAAATTTTTTGAATTTCTACCCATTTGAATATTTCCTTTAATTCAGATATCTACTCCGATCCTAAAGTCTCTCACGATCAGATCGAGAAATTTAAATTCTTTTTATCGTAGATTGTAAGCAACCCATCCCTCCTTTCCTAGCTCTATAATTTCACTACAAATTTATTTCGTACGTTCATATGTCTTGGTAAAGAAAAAAAAGAGACAAATTCTATCTACCTGCTGATTGTTCCTTCACCAGCAAATACGTAATTAGTTTAAGTTGAAATCGGATTTACGATGGATTCAACGATAAAAACAATTAGATATGTGATTTATAGTGTACGTTATTATGCAATATAATCTATAGGTATACATAAGTACATATAATTATGTAATTATACCTACCTCGTCGTAGGCTATGAAATAAATTATTATCTACGTGTTTTTGTATTATTTTCAGGGTGGATTTGCCAAAGTTTTTCTCATGACCGATGTCAGTAATGGAAATGAATATGCCTGCAAAATTATTCGGAAGAATCGGATGCAAAAGATACATATGCAGAAGGTTTGTATTCTACATATGTACATACATACTTACATTTCAATTTTTTTATTCTAATGATTTTTTTAATCACTATAAAGGTAATTTATATCTTTATATAACACTATAATTACACTGTTCGATAGAACTCATCATGCATTATAGCTCGTATATAGTTGATAACATTTATTTAGTATCAAGTTTCTTTCGTAAAATTCGAAATTTTCTGACATTCTTTTGAAGGTGACATTCTTTTCAAAGAGTCGGCAAGTGCGTAACGGTTATTTGGTTCCGTTCCAAAGCACTTTTGGAATCAATAGAATATTCTTCAATTATGGGTCTATTAGTAAAATTCTTGTGTTCAAAGAAACATAAATCTCCACCATTCAAGGATATTATGCAAACATGTCGTATTGCGTATACATATTTGTAATTTTCACTTTTTAGAATGTACGTATGTAATATCAAGCAAAATAAGGAAACGTGCAAAGGCATTTGTTTATTATAATTTACTCGCTACTTTTATCTAAAATTAGGTAAAATTTAGATAAAATTTCGATAAGATTTAGATGTAATAATAGTAGGCGTGCTTAATTTATAATATATATAAACTACTTTGAAGCAGTTAAATTGGGCAAAGACCGTCATTAACATAATCATTTGAAGTTTTCCAGGTGGTCAGAGATGGTCGCGAGTTTAATAATGATCTATTACTTGTAGATCGCACGCGAGATTATGATCCACAAAGAGCTGAATCACATGAACGTTGTCCAGTTGCATCACTACTTTGAGGATAACCTTAATGTGTATATGCTTCTAGAAGCCTGTCCTCGAAAGGTACCTGTCTTGTGTCTCGTATACCTACCTGCCTATTGTACACTGTACACTTTCCTACGACATATTCTTTCTATACGTTTGCAAGAATTTTCCAACCTTCTGCTTTCGAGTCGAGTCGAGTCGAGTCGATCTCCGTTGGAAGACAAGTTCGCTTGCCTGTTGTGTTAAATAAAACCTCGCTTTTATGTTAGTCAGAAAGATTACTAGGAGTTCACTCAACACTTGGAGCTTAATGGAGGGTTAACCGTGCAACAATTTACAATCCTCATAAAGAAATAAAATTGTTCCGCTGTTGCTTTCTTTAACGCCTTGTACAATCTTCATCCTGAAACCTACCATGTACATAATTCTCGGCTTTTCAAAAAGATTTGTCATCTTTCCGACAACAGGTACTCGAAAAATAATGTGCAATACTTTATGTAGATCTTATCTATAGACTTTGTCTTATAAAATAGTATGCGTCTGTTAAGAGTTAATACATTATATGTGTTATTGATACTAAATTCATATCAACATGCAACCGTAAACATTAATTAGAATTTGGATAATCTTTGGCAACATTTATTTTCACTATGCATGTACATATTTCGTTTCGTGTAACGCGTATCATTGTTATATGCATGTACATAAGTATGTTGGCTAGAGTTAGAATTGTTAGAATTGAAACCACAAACCACAAGCATCAGACTTTCGTGTGAGCAGGAAAGAGAACTAGCACTTAGTTACACTATCATCCATGACTAATCGTTCACTTGTTTATACCGTTACGTTAAGATGTGCTGGCCCGTTAACTTTAGCTTCAACTAATCGATTATCGTTAGCTTCTAAAAAATCGCCAACATTGCTGATATTATAGTAATTTCTTTATCTAAGATATCATTGAGAAACTGTTCTCTATGACAACAACAACAAACAAACAACAACAACAACGACAACAGCAACAATAACAATGGCAATGGAAATAACAACGACAATAACACCAACAATAACAATAGCAACAACAACAATAATAACAATTACAACAACAGTAACGACATACGAATAGTTACAACATAGGAACATATTAAGGAGGAAACTGTCGTTGAAATACTAAGAAGATAATCTGCTAAATATTAAATTATCATTCAACAAATGTAAAAGACTTAAAAATACAATTAAGACTCGAATTTAGACTGATATTTTGCTTTTCTCTATGCAAAAATTTATTCGATTCGTGCCACGATGTTTGAAGCTTGCCATTGTTGTCAAAATATCGATATCTAGAGAATTATGTTATAATTTCCTAGATACCTACCGACCCGCATGCGCAGTTTTATATGGCTAAATTACAATCGGAAAGTCTGTCTCTATGTAAAATTCGTTTAGATTTTGACTAGAAAGCATAGCGAATTGTCACCCATTTTCATTCCGGCGAAAGAGAAAAAATAGCGTTTACGAATAAGTTTCTAATTTCGAACAACGTAACAATAACAATTATCTGTAATGTGAGCAACGCAAACGTACGTACATGTATACATACGTTTCCATGGGACGTTTCCTTTGCAACAAACTAGCGACTCGTCGCGTCGTAAACTCTCACAGTTAACTCCGGGCGTATATCTCCGATTTACACTATGCATCATTAGCTATAACACGAAATCGTATACTTTTCTTTCTTTGTGATCACATTTTCTCGAACGTTGATTAGTCGAAATACCGACAATGTGCCACATCTTCTGTACTTATTTTATCGCCAGAGTGCAATATTTCATATTGATGATATACGATATAGATACGGCATGATATAATATATTTATTCAAATTAAATAGATTAGTAAAACACAAAAAATAAAATAGCTATTATTGCTATAATTAAGAGTTCAAATAACTTTCCTATAAAGAATAACTTGAAAATGTTTTCATGTTTACCTCCCGACAGATTTCTCGACGCTTTTACTTTCGTAGAAGTTAATTCATTTCCTCAAAGCATTAAACAGAAATATTATTATACCTGTTATATATAGGTATAATATATACATAAAATATTGCACACCTGTGTGTATGCACGCGCTCGTCTGTAACGGGAGTTGCATTCAGATAAGTGAATCCAATTGATATTCAAAATGTATTATCAATTATCAGAAATATTTAGAGGGCAAGCGTCAAAGATATCTAAGTGATCCATAATTTATTCCACATTAAGCCTTCGTGTTAACTGTTAAATTAAGTTAAAACTAAGTCACATTTGTTTTACAGAGCTTGATGCATGTGCTCAAGTACCGTGGCAAAGTTACGGAGCCGGAAGCACGCTATTACATGAAACAAATGGTGACGGGCGTTGCGTATATTCACTCTCAGAAAGTTGTTCATCGAGATTTGAAGCCAGGTAATATGTTCCTATCGGATCGTATGATTGTCAAGATCGGGGACTTTGGACTGGCGACAAGGCTTGACGGACAGTGCAGACGGGTGTAAGTTATCCTCGATCTTTCTTAATCATTTATTATTATTATTATTATTATTATTACTATTATTATATATTATTATTATTATTATTAATATTATTATAGTATACCTACGTAGAACTTGGCCCAAAATAAGAGAAACTGCATGCACAGCGAATTATTTCGTGTTCCTGCAGATTGTCAGATTTCCCTCTCCTTCTTTAGTTAAAGCATATTTAATCGACTGCGCATTTGAAAGTAATTAGAACTTTGAGAAACTACCTAATAATAATATAATGATATTAAATGCTTCGATATGAACAATTCTCCATGAACACTGAAAAGTTATTGCAATTAAAAATTTATGAATATTTTGTAAAAGACATATATATTTATATTTATTTATTTATTTATTTGTCAGAGATGAAAGTACACCGGGCCTTCCCTTTGGAATTCTTAGGAAAATCCGTAACACTTTAATCTCATAAGTAACCAGACTATAATTGTCCGAGATCTACGATAATGAGCTTGGGCTCGAGGCGATAATTAGTCGCCGAACGTAGCCGCGGTTACGGGATGAACGTTCTTACTTAATAGACGTATAGAATAATCGTATAACTCTCCTCAAAAGGAAATAGTTGGAGCGGCACTTGACAGTAAACATTCCAATGGTCCCTGTCACGTGGCTCGCCACACACAGACCTTATTCTTCGGGTACCAGATTCCGACTTTGATTACCAGATGTCGATGCATCTGCACAGGATATGTTCACCTAGCCTGAGGTCCCACTGTAGATCTTAGGATTTAATTAAGTCCTTCCAAACAGTCTTTATTCTAACAGTCCTAAAGTTCAGCATCCACTACGAGAAGGTACGGGAAATCTTCTTTTCTCACGAACGACGCTTCCCGTTAGCAACTTTCTCTCAAGGGCGGCTAGCATCTTTCTCTAACCACCAATATAGAAATTAACGAATTAACAGCAACGTTCATTTCCCTCACTTTTCGAGCGAAGCTTTCCCTCGACGAATCCGATGATCTCGTGCCCTTAGACACACCCCATCATAGTTTTCCTCTGCAGCATCGTCACGACGGAAAACACATTCTCTCGTACGATCTCATCAACGAGAAAACGTCTTTCACGATCAATTAATATTTTACATTTTTATTTTAACCAAGATTCAGACTTAGGCCTTGGAGGAAAGTGTATTTACTATCCCGTTGACCGCGGATTCGTTATCGATCCTAGGATCATTGTCATTAATGCTTTATCACCGCGGTTATTTGTCAATCACGTAATATCCAGACTTGTGCTAATAAATAATACCTCGATATTGTATCAACAATGGATAGCTCTAGTGAAGGTTCATTACACGCCCCTAACCCTAATCCTAACTATAACGACGATCCGATCTATTTATATACGATCCAAGAAAACAGCTCATTGTCAGTAAGTTGATATCCAAGTATAGATATAATTCAAGTATAATTCAATATATTATCTATATATATATATATATATATATATTGAGAATACAGAAAATAATAAAAAAAGAAGTAATACACATACATACTTATATCTATATGTGCCTTACATTTATTGTGCATATAAATCAAGAGAACCACGTTTAAACATAGGAACTTTCGCTGATTTGTTACGAAGGTAGAATACTAATTTACATTCAATTTAAACTCTTGACCGATATGTATATAATATATACAATATATTACTATATATATATATATATATATATATATATATATATATAACTATATATATGTATACATGTATAGTTATCATTTAATCTTGATAGTCTGTATACTTTTCATATTTTCGAATTGACGTAATTTGTATTTTCATGATTTATTTTGTTAATACTTTGCATCCGTTACAATGTTTGATGGAATTGGTCGATCGTAAATACGTTTCTATTATTATGTAATCGAATAAAACAATCTCAAGTACGCCCATCAGGTAAGTAGTTTCAATTCCGAGTTCCTCTGTAATTCGATTTACGCAACAACGCGAGCGTAACGGAAACACGTATGCGTGGCTTGAGAATAACAATCAGTTTCATAATTAATACGAGTAAAATCGTAATAATTTCTTTTATATGCGCAGGACGATATGCGGAACACCGAATTACATTGCGCCGGAAGTGTTGTATAAACAAGCATACAGTTACGAGGCGGATGTTTGGGCGCTCGGATGCATACTTTACGCCCTATTGGTAGGGCAACCACCTTTCGACACAGCGTCTCTTAAGGAAACTTACGCTAGAATATGTAACAATCATTATCGGGAGGTTGACGATTCGATAGCGAGCCGAAACGGGCAAGATCTCATCAGGTGGCTTCTGCAGCCGAATCCTGAACTCAGGCCGTCTTTGGAAAGAGTGAAAGAACATGCTTATCTTACCAAGGAATATGTACCAACTTCCTTACCTCGTATTTCTTGTTTCCAAATGCCACGTACCTTTATAATCGATTCATCGCCTTCATCCAATTCTGTAACGTCTAGGAATCAAAAACTTAATAATACTCAGGTAAACTATCGATTCGTATTACGACATCGTTTTTCATGTCTTGAGTTATTAGATCCGATCCTTTCACACCTACGCCTACGATATCACATATTTTTGGTTTTACTATTACGTTGCACAAATACATACATGCACACACACACACACACACACACACACACATCTAATATGCATACACGGCATAAAACGAAATTTACGTACTAAAAGGCGAAAAGTAACTATTTAGTCATAATTCCTAAATAGTAAATTATTTTTGGTAATATTTGAATAATTTCCAAAATACAAACTTTCCCAGATAAAGTAAAATTTTTGTTTCGTTTGAATCTATAGTAATTACA
The DNA here is from genome assembly GCA_014825975.1 of Bombus haemorrhoidalis. Classification (NCBI taxonomy): domain Eukaryota; kingdom Metazoa; phylum Arthropoda; class Insecta; order Hymenoptera; family Apidae; genus Bombus; species Bombus haemorrhoidalis. Next base: position 3,091,465 of record CM026162.1, on the reverse strand, counting down.
TTTATAGTGTGATGTACAATTTAGGAATTAATCAAAAGTTAGATGATTTCTAATATTTAATGTTCTAATTTTAATTAGAAAAATATTTTTCATCGTAGGAGAATATTTTCAGTTCGTTTAATATTTATTTAGCTTTTTTATTGCAGTTACAGGTTCATACCATCCAGCAATCTCAACAGCATCAGGACCAACGGCATACACAACAGCATCATCACCAAACAAATCTTTCCCAGAAAAGTTTACGAAAGGGGTCGAAAGTGATCAGTTGGTTAGCCAGAAAATTTCGAAAAGTGCCAAAATTCAGACAAAGATTAAACAGTGTTCTTTGTCCAGATCATAAGAAAACGGGATACACCGCTCAGAGTATGCAAATGCATCAAGCGTTAGAAAGCTGTGTCACAGAAATAAAATGTAGAAACAAGCTACGTAACCATCCACCTGTAAGGGATGTCGTACCTCTGTTCATCACTAAATGGATTGATTATTCCAACAAGTACGGCCTAGGCTTTCAGCTCTCCGATAAATCTGTCGGCATTTTATTCAACGATCATACAAAAATTAGTTACACACATGACAGAAGGTCGGTATTTCTTCTTTTAACATTATACCATATATTATATTTTAATTCTTTGAAATAAATTCTATTTCGAAAGAAACTGAATAGAGACACTAAGCAATAGTTACGACGTCCAAGCCTTTCACTTTTATATTTCATTTAAGAAAAAATAACAATTGCAAGAAAAATTGCAAGCAAACCAAATAAGTAGCTATTAGTAATATTTAGAAATTTCTATAATACTACAAACGGTTAAATATTTTCTAATCGTGTGCTTAACTTATTCAAAAATGTGGTTCCATTTGCAAAGAAGGGTGGAGTATGTGACAACCGACGATGAAGTAACAAAATATCATAGAGAAGAAGACGTTCCAGCTGCTTTACAAAAGAAACTTGTACTATTGCAACGTTTTACACAGTACATGGATAAATTTATGACTGAAGGTAAATTATACGTGTTATACCATCTAGTTTCAAACGTGCCATAAATGGCATGCAATTTTATATTTTTGTATCTTTCAACATATTAGATTAATATGAAATATTGTTTGTTTACGTTAAAAACCTTTCCTAATTAAAAAATAATGTTCTACCTTCGACAAGTTTCGTGTTTCGCTAGCGTTGTTTTGAAGAGATGAAAAATTTGACGAAAAAAGAAATTTGAAGATGAAAAAATGAACGGTACATGTAGTTTTCAAACAAATAAATTATTAAGTGTGTATTAATTTACAAATGCTATACAAAACGGGCTACTCGAATATCTTGTTGTTGAATTGAGTTTCATTTGTAAAAAAAATGTTACGAAGCAATTACTATTTAAGAGATTGAAGTGCAAAAGTATAGCTAGTATGATTTCATCAATTTAATACTTTAATAATTTGTATAATAATAAGGTTACACCTTACGAGCTTCGTAAATCTCAAGTTATTATAATTATTAAAAATATTAAAATTATAAGCAGAAAAATTATCATACATTTTATATAAAAATTTTACGCAAAGAATATAAAAGAATAAATATAGCTATGAACAGGTATCGTAAGACAGTAAGTGGAATCTACAAAAATCAATACCTTTTCAATGCAATTTTAGCTCTATGAATATATGACTCCTATGTATAATTTTTGTTTCTATTAAATCTCATAATTATTTATAGTGTACACACTGTATTATATATATATTATTATTATATATACTATTATTATGTATATTATGCACTTGTATTATAGTAGCGTGGTGGTAAGGAATAAGAATTATTTGTTCATTGTGTTTAAGGTGGTGAAATTAAAAAACAACGAGTTGCAACAAAACACTCAAAAAACGTTTATGTACCGCGAATGAGAAGATGGTTAAGAACTGACAAGACCATTATGATGGAACTGTCAGTACCTCTTTTACAAGTGAATTTCTTCGAGGATCATACAAAATTGGTAGTCTCGCAAGAATCCTCTAACAAAGGACACCTAATCACCTATATCGATACCAGTAGACGTACATCTTCATATTGGTTGAACGATATACGAGATTTTGGCTGTACAGCAGACCTCTACGAGCGTTTATATTATGTTTACAAAGTATCTAAAGAATTTGCAGAAATGCATAATAACACGATCGCTTGACTATCAAAGGTACATCGGAACGTGTGTTACTCGTTAAACGATTGAAGTTTATACTTTACGCGAAATATTATTGCAGTAAAAATGAATATAAATATTATATATATACTTTTTGTTTCGTTAGCTGTACTCGTTCGACTTTTTATGCGGTCCTTTATTTTTCATGTTTCAAATTTATCCAATATAATTCGTTGTAAATGAAACTGAAGAATAGAGAAGTAATAGAAAGACAGAAAAGTCATTCGAATCAAGTTTTTCAAATTAATTATCGTTTTTTATTTCTTCTATGTGTAAATTTGGATATGCATAATACATACCTCTGCCAATGTGCCAGACTTATTTAGATTTACATATTTGGACTATATATATTAATTTGTATCAAATTATTGCATACATCGATATTATATATATTGATTATTAATATTTTCGTTTGTTTATATTATAAATAAAACTTTAAAGCGCGCATGTGCGCACGTATTTAATACTAATTTAATTTTTATAGGAAAAAATACTTATAATGTACAAAATATTTTATTAGTAGCTAAAAGATATATTTTTAAGGACACGAGAGTTCGTTGCATTAAAACATTTAATTTCACTAGAGTTCTTCTGACAGAATAAAATGTAGTATTAGTGGCAAAATTAAATAAGGGCAAAACTCTTGCTTACTACAAAAAATGTTTAAAATGTTAAAAAATATCTGACGAACATTAAACGAAGAGTATATGTATACATAATATATACACATAACGCGTATTACTATATAATGTTAAGAAAAAAAATGTTTAAAAACAGCGAGTACTAATCTTACAATGTAGTACATATTTTTATATGATAAAATTGATTAAACAAAATAGTTAATAAAACTATAAAATTGAGAAACTGAGAAATGAAGAATAGAATACTATTATGTAGGTTCTTTACTATCATATACAGAAGAAATCTGACAGTTATTACAACATTTCACGTATATAATTTTTATCGATGAATTCGTTTCTTATGAATTCGGTTTATAATTTTATGAAATTGGAAATAGTTCGAGTGCAGCTAAACGTAAGCAACGCGATAGGCATTGTTAAGGAAATTGTACGAAGAATGAAGATGAATGTTAGGCGACGTTTGTTTGAGTTCTTTGATCCAGAGATATTATCTTGTTTCCTTTCTTTTTTTTACAAAATGTAGCCAAGTTGTGATATACATATTACGTTTTGTTTAAGGTTAGACAAAATGAATGATGAGACCACAGGGAGACTGACTTAAAAAATGAGGGCAGTTTTACCTCGCTTTTCTTCCTTAAAAAACCGTTTAGACGTAAAGGTTTTCGTAAACTTTTAATTAAAGTATATAAAGCAAAGAGTAGAATTCTAAAAACGATACCTGTAATAAAATGTCAAACAATCGCGTATTCATATTTTGTAAAAATCGTATCCGCAGTTATGTCGTTGACGATATACACAATCGCACCAGCCTGCAACTAAAATCATTACCAAATACAGTATCAGACGCAATACCGTGTGTATACCTACACTTACTCTTGTTAGAATTTGACTAGTTTCAGAAATTTCAATTCATGCTTTGAAACAAATTAATCGTTCACACAAATCAAATGCGAAGTTTGTTTATACAAAATGGAAAAAAATATTAGTTTTAACATCATTGTTCCATTATATCGTTAGTTTATATATTCTTTTTATACGACTATGAATTTTATACATCGGGATTTATAACGCCTTAACATTTGTAATAATATTTCTTAATATCGGTTCAAAGAAATAATCAGTTACCTCTAGGCATGATTTGTATCTTACAATTATATCTATTTGTCTTTTTAATTGGAATTAAACCAAAATGTTGGGTATTTGTTTCTTCAAGCTAAATACTGCATATATTATCTTTTTAGGTTTATGTTTAAGAAATAGTTTGAAAATAATGTGCAATATGCACGTTCATAGTTGTTCTTCATAACCCTTTGGTTTTCATAAGATATGTGTATCTTGTCGTCAGCAAATGTTCAATTCGTGTGATAACACATGAACACTATCTTATATGTAATCGGTTTTAATTTGGATAGTATAATAATGGAATAAGTATGCTTCCAAAATATTTACGAATTAAGAATATACAAGAGCATTTTTAATGTTTTGCTTTGATATAGATCATATGTATGTATATTATAGTACAAGTACTGTTACCTTTGCAAAACATTAGATCAGGATTGTTCAACTTTGTGTTCTGAATCGTTGCTGTTAATATACAGTAACAATAAATATAAAATAATAACAAGTTATCTTCAACATATAGGGAAATTGAAAGAATAAATGTTTATTTTAATATATTGTTATAATAATAGAATAGTTTGTAATAAAAAAAAGAGTAAACAAAAAAAGATGGTACAATTGTATTTAGAAATGGTATATTTATTGAAGAATGCGGTAAAACGTCACACGTTCACATTCTAAGTGCCTACACTGGACAAAAGTCTGTTTACGATATAAATTAAGATTTTTTATTAGTGTAATTGTAGAGAAGTTTCATTTTTTTAAAAAACATCATTTAAAATAAAATAAAATAAAATAGAGCACTAGTTGAACAACTCTGATATAAATTATTTTAAATAGCATCTATCCTTTCATACTGATAGCAGTGAACACTTGAAGCTAAGCGGACCAATTAAATTGGCATACATACATATACATATAATACATATGTCGAACAGCTTTTTTGTTTTGATAAATTTGGTGCCAAACGTTTTGTTAAAATTACTATGTATGTAAATCACTCGTTTATTTAATATAATTAGTCCCCGTAAATTTTCACACAAATTACCTTTTCATAGGTTCTTTTGTTTGATCATTTGATCATAGAATAGCATTCTTACGTTTTTAACGTATAATTTAGTATTTAAATTCCACAAATGAAAAGAAGCAAATAGTTTCACTTCTCTTAATAAATTCATTTACAATTTTGAAACTTTGTTATTAAGCAACGAAAAGAATTCCGAAAAAGATCTCAGCGGAAAATAAGAAAAATAATCTGCCCAATATTTCAACTAACTTAGTATATGATTTTGACAATAAACTATAGTAAATGTTTTCTGTAAATTACGGGGACTAATTGCAAGTAAAGTAAGGCGATATTAAGTTATATAATTTATACAGAAATCGAAACTCGTAGTACGCAGTAAATATACATATGAATTATAATGAATGGCAACATGTAGTAATATGTACGATACATATAAATATATATGAGTCACATTCATACCGTTTGGATATGCTTTTGATACGGTTCGATATACCCAATTATTCAAAATTGACATTCGTTTGACATCTCTGTGATGATAATTACTAACAAACAAGCAAGTGCGAATTAGGCATTAAATCGAAATTAAATCCAAATTCATATAAAAAAAAAGGTCAGTTTATTATTTACATATAATAATATTTGGCTTTTGATAGCTTCAGTGCTATATAAATTAAAAATTTTTTTAATGTTAAATTTTCAAAATATAAACATTGTGCCAAAAATTCTTTATCTTTCTCTTGGACGAAATTATTATCTTAAAAACGATTAATTCTTAATATCAAAAGTTATTAGAGAAAGTGGACTTGACTAATAACAATAATGAGCAATATGCAACGTATATAAATAAATTGAATTTAACTAATATTATGATTAAATTATATGTACATTTTGTAATGTTTGACATAAAATAAATTTTTATTTATAAAGTGGCGCAATTATTTAAATTAGTTTCCATGTTTCAAATATTGATATGTCTTTTATGTTTTAATTGCATTGGTATTAAAATAGTCTGTTAATGTGGTTAAAAATTGACTTAAAACTTGGAATTGTTCGCACCTGCTTAATCAAGAGATCTAAAGATCTTTAGTAATCCTAGTCACGCCGATTTTCACGCGGTTTTTCGATAGGATAAGAGTATAAAAGTGAAGAGGATAGGTGAAAAAACACTGTTATCGATTTATGCCACAGCGACGTATTCTTGCTGCATGCAGGCTGTTATAATTAGATTTATTATCATTATTAATAGTACTGACAGTAGTAACATGTTACTACTAATCCACATATATACCTACCATTATACTACGTACAATATTATGCTATTATATATACATATATTACCAATATACACGCACATACACATATGTTATAAGTTTTATCATAAGTATACTTGTTAATAGCTATTGATGTACAACTACTATAAAAGCAGTTTAGAATTATTTTATAAAATCTACCGTTGGATGCTTTCCTTGAAAATTGGATACTATCGCCTACGTTAGCTTGTTAAAAATATGTATATCAATATTGAATTCTTTTTGTGCGCAAAATAGATAGTAGTATGCATTTATGAAACATTGCGATTTAAAATGCTTTCACTGTAAATGAAATGGCAATTGAAATAAAATGTACATGTACGAGCACTTAAGAGAAGATTAATTTTCAGAAAATGTCTTTAAGCACGAAATCATAACTGAAATTTGTATATCATAAAAATGTTATGATGAGTTTAAAGAACGGGAAGCATCTATTATCTACTGACATAGAAACTCATTAATACGGATCTCACGTATAATATTATTGCTGATGGAGACTTACGCGTTTATAGGTTATAAACAGAGTTATATTAATTTAGATTGACACGCAATTATGTATATTCTGTTAGCTATATTTTATTTTTTATCGATATTTTCCACCGCCAATCATGCTGTGGCTGTTTTGTGCAACCAGATAGCAATGAATGCTAAAGATCTCTAATTCGTTAGCATTAGGTTATACATGTCATAAGGGAAAAAGGAATAATCAAATATTTAGGTGTGCAGCAAAAGAATACACGTATATTTACATGCTCGTATTATATGTAGGTATGCAGAATTTTTTTAATCTAATATGGACGATATAATATGTATATACATATGGTATGTGGTATATATATCACCATATGTAATTACATATGTACATTACAATAATTGCGTAAACATTTTAGAAATCTTATTACTTTCGAGTTACAATTAGACAACTAGATATAGTGAGTATGATCGATTCTCTTGGAAATTGCTGTATACGTACATAAAGTACGATCACTAGCGATAGATCTATTGTTAAATATAGCGAAAAGAAACGTTTCGTTATTGAAACGTGTTATAAAACTGCGATTTTGATAACGTACATATTTACAAAGTACAGTAACGTGGAGAAAGTTAATTTAGACCGATTAATGTGATTTTGTTTTGCTTTCTCACGTGTTCAAACTCACATATACCCTATGTACATATAAATCGATTTATTTACCGAAAATACAATGTGAAATTATTGCTCCATTCGTTATGATTCATTTTACATTTTCTACAGCTATTCCTACCCGCCTTAGATACTTCTTTTTGCATGTTGGAAATTAAAAGTGAGAAAGATACCATTTGAAAATTTCCGTGGGAAGTTGCAATGAAAACATCGTACGATAGATATAACAAACTAGTAACAAATATGTAGTATAATCACTTTGTGACAGTTTAAGAATATGAGAAATAATCTTTTTTTTTTTTTTTAAAGAACGTACTATAAAATGATATTAATATATATTTAAATCCTAGTTACACCTATGAATATAATACCTTGTTTCCTTAAACTTGGATTAGGAAATTATAATCTAAAATAAGAGTGGAGAAATGAAAGTAACTTTAGAGTAATTAAAATAAAATACTAGCAATATAAGGAAAACTGTACCAAAAAAAATTTGTTAATGCCTTTTTAAATCCCAAGAGTTGTTAAAATTCGTATTGAGAAACGAAAATTATAATTTTTGCTACTGCACTTCCGGCAAAGATCGTATTATGATAAACTTCCATGCTTAAATCGAGTTCAATTTCTTGGGGGCCTTGTATGGTTCGTGTCATTACCAAAACAACTTGTGTTGGTGCAGGCCTTCTCAATGCGAAACATGATTCTGTGGCGCGTTGCACCCCAGGTGGTGCACGCGCTTCCAGGAATGCCATACTGAATTGTATCGTTGAGCTTGGCAGATGATATCCCTTCATTTTAAATAGTTCTTCCGGTCTGTTAGGTGCAATTGGTAACATGCTCACAAGAGTAATAAAATTGTATGAATAATGCGATGGTTGTCTAAGGCAAGGTGAATCGTTGATATGGCACGGCCATGATTTCACGCATCGGCTGAAATTTCAGTAATTTATTATATAATTGGTTTACGCAAAAGTTACTTAAAGTTACTTAATTAAAAGTTACTGTTATGTATATTATTTTCATAAATTATCTACATGATATGCATGTACATACGTATTATATGTGCGGCGGATTCGGAAAGTTAAAACTGATTAATAAATTGAAAAAAAGCTAATAGAATTTAGTAAGAAATATTGCATATGTAAATTATGTTTTCACAGTCACATTTGTTATCGATTTTTAATGTTTTTATGTGTCCTGTATATGGAACTACGCTGCTTACGGGGCAAATCAGTTTGTTTTACTTGACTCATATTCAAAGAAAAGAATACCGTCGTAACAATCACACGTGTCATATTAGTCGTTGTTATTTTTATGTAGAAGAATATGAGTAATATAAGGTATCGATATCGTAGAAATCAATGTACTTACTTTTTTCTTTCATGATCACGGTGATATCCCACGGGACAGTTTATTTTATTGCAACGATAACCACCTCTAGTATTATGACAAATTTCATCCGCTCCTCTACAGGCAGGTCCTGACTGACACTCGTCGATATCTTGGAAAAGGTAACAAAGAATTAAATTTAAAAGAAATTACAAAAGTCGCGTGTGTTATGAATTTTATCGTCAAAGGAAAGTCAAGGATGGACGAAACAACTTGGGATTCAACTAATGACCCACATTTTCGACGACTAGGTCAAGTACAGATTATAAGTACATAACAATGAGATAATGGAGGTAGAACACGCTTTAATAGATGACCTCGAGAGTTCTCATCGGGCACACAATACGTTTTACTCGTCGAATCTTTAACATTTAAGGACGAAAATTTTTACATAATGTAATTTAACAATTTGAAGATAACAACGGGCATACCTTCGCAAGTACGGCCGTTAAGTCCGAGTTTGTAACCATCTGGACATTTACAAGCATAACTTCCTGGTGTATTTTCGCAAATTCCTACACACAAGTTGTTATTTTTGAACTCTGTACATTCATCGACGTCTGTGCAAGAACGATTATCAGCGTTTAACCTGAATCCGGGTTTACAGGCACATCTGTAATTACCCCACACGTTGAAACACATATGTTGACACAAACCAGGGGTCCTTTGGCACTCGTCAATATCCTAAAATTTTTAGAGATTTCGTCAGCTTATTAACAAATAATCAATAATAAAAATACTTTCCCTAATAAGTAAGAGGATGAATGAATAAAATCACGCTGTTCCTGTATTTTAACAAAAGATACGAATGAATGAAAAAATTCTTTTCTATTATCAACGTAAACCAATTATCGTCTTTCAATATATATGATCACATCTTACGAACAGGTGTAACTTACTGATTCATTCACGTATTTAAATCAGAATTAATTATAAATAATCATCTTAAATGATAAAACATAATAGCTAGGAAAAACAAACGTGTGAAAAGTGAAATTCTTCCAGCATTGGGAATAAAATTAACGTGAATAACTCACTTGACAATTACCGCCAGCAAAACCACCAATATTTTCAAAACCACTTTCGCAGTTACATCGGAAAGAACCGACGGTATTTTCGCATTGACTGTTTGGTCCACATACATTATAAAGACTGCATTCGTCGATATCAACACAGTCTTTATTCGGTCCAGCAACGTGTCCTGGTGGACAAGTGCAAACATAACCACCTACTCTATTTTCACATGTTTGATCCGGAGTACATTCGTGAGTACCATTCGCGCATTCATCTATGTCAACACAATATTGCCCTGATGTTGGATCCAAAGTAAACCCATTACTGCATATTACTTTGAATATACACCTGAAATTTCAATATTAAACAATTATTGGACAACTGAACTGAAAACTGCAGCACAGTTTCTACGCTCTAAATTGTATATTACGTATTAAAATAATTTGCTAAATTGTAAAAAATAGATCCGCCAACGTATTGATGTACCTATAAGATCCAAGAGTGTTCACACATCGCATTGTTCTGCCACAAATGTTCGGATCTTTCTGACATTCGTCTATATCCACGCATTTTCCTCCAGAACCAGCCTCAAATCCACGTAGACAACTATACGTCCCCTTTCCTGGGGTAGTTAATGAAGTAGAAGTAACGGCTGCAGATATAGATGTGGATGTGGATGTTGATTTACTGGTCGTGGTTGTCATTAGCGTCGTTGGAATATCAATACGAGCCTGTGGTCCCGGCATACGTGGATTACGGTCGCATCGATAAGAGCCAAGTGTGTTCCTGCATTGATAACCCGGTCCACAGTCGTGTGTACCGAGTAGACACTCGTCATCGTCTTCGCAGATCTCAGTGGCGGCATTCAGAGTATATCCTGTACCACACGATAGGTATCGAGTGCAAGTGTAGCTACCTATAGTATTATCGCATCTTTGACCTTGCAAACAACTGTCTTCCTGCAATGAAATTTTCACATCTATTGTCACGTCTATTTCAATCTGATTTTCATCGAATTGTTTAATTTAGAATAATCGCAATTGAAAATAACTTTTTTCTGTTGACTTTTCTTGATTCTTCACAATAACGATTATCTGTGACATTGTCCAAAGAAAAATGATGAACATGCTCCAAAATTTTGCGTCAACTTGTAACATGCGATGAAGCGAGTGAAATGATTATAAAAATTAAAAACACGTTGAAAAACACTTCTTTAAGAAATATACTGATAGCTTTTTGACACAACTTTCTTAACGCAATATCGAATATAAATTGAAGATATCATTAAGCAATTCTTTTTTATCGTACAAAAAATGAGTTATTCGTATCGAAAGTGTATAAAAACTCGTAAAATGCATATGCTGATGTTGAATATAAATTTTAGTTCTATAATTCTATAAATCTTCCATGAAACTCGTAAATTTAATACAATTGTTGATACAATCGTCGGAAATATGTATTTTACCTGCGTTTGACATTCGTTGATGTCCACACAGGCTTGAGTTAAATTCTCACGCCTAAAACCAATTCTGCATTCGCACATGTAGCTTCCCATGGTATTAATGCAATCCTCGTTGCTACTACACGCATCGTCTATTTCCCTGCATTCGTCGATGTCGACACAACGATTATTAACGAATTTCGTTCCAGGGATACACTTTTTGTTTGATGGTGCTGGTAAGGCTGTCGTAGGCGGTTTCCTGATTCTCGGCTTTGGAGGCATTGCGCAACTATAACCACCCGGTTGATTATAGCAAACTTCACCTACGCAGGAGTCCAAACCTTCCGCGCATTCGTCGATATCTATCAAATACGATAATTTATCTCTCATCAATAATTTGTTCGAAAAATTCAAAATATTTAACGTTTTTGCAATAAAACTGTCGATGAAGTTAAATAATAATTGTTACTTTTCTATTTATTTATTATTGTAACACATCTAATAATAAGCAAGTAGTAAATAATTACTATAACTGTACAATATAGTTATTGTTGGATTACTCTGGTAGGAAAATAAAGTTCTAATAACAATGATCATTTAAAATAAACTATTTGCAAGTATGTTGTTGTTTACATACGAATCCATGGCAAGTTATATAACGCGACGATTGTTAAAAAATTACTTTTGCTGTGATACCTATTAAGTATATTAAATGACCATTATAATACATGCTACATGCTTTCACTTCACGTTTAGTCAAGAAATTTAACAAATTGATGTTAATTATAAGTAAATAAAATGAAATTGATCATTGATGGAATTTTATCGCAGTCTTATAGCACTTGCACACATAAAACGAGCAATAACAAAACATATCACGAGTTACTGCTATACTATATTATGTTACAAAAGTAATATGCACATTATAACAAAAATGAGCTTAAACCGTACACTATGCTTCACATGCAATAAGCGAACAAGAATACTGTTTTAAAATATTTCGTAATATATCAAACTTTCGACGTTCAATTCAAAACTTGTCAATTTCCACTCTGAAAAAAGTTATAAATCATTACAAATTAATTTATAAGTTATTCTATTAATTTCATATGTTTAAAAAAAGAATTAAAATGAAAATTATGTACAAATTAATTTTTGTTTTATGTATAGAGGGAGAGAGAGAGAGAGAGAGAGAGAGAGAGAGAGAGAGAGAGAGAGAGAGAGAGAATATTATAGTACTTTAACAACAATTTTAAGTAAATTCAATTCGAAAATTAAAATGTAGTAAAATATACCTGTGCACCTTCTTAGTCGAGGATGATATCTGAAGCCCGAAGGACAAGCAGGTTTCTGACGTTGACGCTGCTCGAACGACGTAGGTCTTTCACATCTAAACACATTACGATACGGATACGATTTATTAAGCTTATAGAATTATTTAACCACATTATGTGCTTAAGTAAACTCCTCGATTACATAACGGTCATAATATATAATAAAATCATGTAAATAACAAAGAAAATTCGCTAAAAATTTTAAAACACTTCGTAAGATCGTGCGCATTCGTATACGTTTGTTAATAGATACATATTATTCACAAAAATTATTTAATCTCTATTAACTGAAAAGCTAGGAAATAATGATGACTATGTTGCAGATTGAAATACATCTTAATTTCTTTTTTTCCTGATGTAATGCTGTAAAACTTAAAGTTCAAAATATTAAGTTAATAATGTAGAGAACCTGTAAGTTCCAGGCAGATTGAAGCATTTTTCAAAAAGTCTAGTATCACATTTATATTGGCCACGAACGCATTCGTCGATATCTTCGCATCGTTTAGTAGTTAAGGAGTATTGATAACCCGATGGACAAGATGGTAATCTAGTTAAACATTCGAAGCTGCCGTTTTTATTGACACAATACTCATGTAATTCTAATCGACAAGTGTGCAGATTTTCCAAGCACTCGTCGATATCGACGCAGCTGCCATTGAAAGATCGATTGTAACCGCTGCTGCAAGGCGGAATTAGCTCGCACAAAAAGGAACCGTTTGTGTTAACGCATTTATGAGTGCCCTGTGGACAATCGTGTCTGCCTAAGAGACACTCGTCGACATCTTGACAACCCTTTGTCGCTGTATTAAAATACCAGCCAGTGGTACATAGTGGCAAACACATAAAACTGCCTGGGCTATTATGACATTGCTCGTAGTCTCGACAACTCAGACTTGCTGCGCACTCATCAATGTCCACACATTCTCCGCTTTTTATATCTCTAGCATATCCGAGTTTACACGGTTCCGAAAATACGTGTCTATCCATATTCTACAAAACAAATTACACGGATATTTTTTAAGACTTTGGATCATTTATAACTGTGAAAGGAAAACGTCATTAGTTATCCAGAAAATTTGAAGTGTGCAATAGCTTTGTGACAAAGACTGAAGAAGAAAATTCAAAGATATGAACGAATATACATACATAATGTATTTAAATTTAATATGAGATAAATTTTGAATTTATAATAAAATAGAGAAGCAATATATTTATTTATTTATTTTATTTTATATAATTAATCAATACCTGCATTATATGGTTCTTCTTAATATCTAATAGCTTGTTAATTGTTGTTGAACTTGTTGTTGTTGTTGTTGTTGTTGGTGGTGGTGGTGGTGGTGTTGTAAATACTTCACAGATATAAGAACCGTTCGTATTAACACAAAACTGAGTCGATACATTACAAGAATGTAATCCAAGTGCACACTCGTTTATATCTTGACAAGATTCTTTACTCGAGTAATAACTATTGTTATACAACTGAAAACCAGACGGACATACTGGAGAACATCTGTATCCACCTTTGAAATTTATACATTGTTCACCGATTCCACAATTTGATAAACCATTGCTACATTCATCGACATCTGCCGAAAGAAGAATTTATAACAAAGTTAAAAACAATCAATCAAGTTTATTAATATAATATAACATGATATAATATTATATATATATATTATATATATATATTATATATATATAATAGAGATAACACTAATTTTTTGTCGAATGTAACGTTAATTATCTTAATGAAAATGTTCACATGAAAAAATACATAAGTAAATAAACGGAATCTTAATACTCTTATACCGATACAATCTAGACTTCGTTGATCAAATATGAAACCTCTCTCGCAATTCCTTGTTTCATTAACAATTGGAAAGATTGAACTTAGTAATTTATGTCCCCTTTTATAGGAATAAGCATGAATATCTTCAAGCTTTCCACGTAAATTCGCATCTTGGTGACGTAATAGTTCGCATCTAATTAAATGAAATATAATAAAAATATGTACGCATATCGATGATTAATAATTATTAATATTAATTGCTACATGAAGTTGTTATATGAAACCATCCCTTAAAAAACGTACCTATAACTACCTATGTCATTAACACATTGTTCTGTATTTTCACACGAATGCAATTGTTCTTTACATTCGTCCACATCGATACATGCTTCCCTGGAATCATTTATCGGCTTATATCCCGCAGGACAAATCAATGACTTATCATTTGAAAACGGAGATTCAGAATGATTCAGAGACAAGCATTCGTAACCACCTACCATATTTTTGCAGGTGGTATTTGAACTTAGACAAGGATTATTAGAGCCAGAGCATTCATCCACATCTACGAATGTAACATACATATATATATATATATATAAACAGAATAAATAAAAGGGTGCAATAGTTAATAATAAAAATTATATTTCAATAGTAATCTTTAATAGAATCATTACGTTTTAATTTTTCGATTAAAATTCCAAAAATTATATGGAATGGTTATTTCATATTAGAAATACGGTATCGAAAGAGGATCAAGAAAATAAAGGAAACCGTCTAAATAAAAAAATGATAAAGTATTAAACAGGTGTATAAATTCTTACTCACATGCAAGTAAGATACATGCTGAATCAAGGTAAATTCATGTAATTGCGTTCGATGCAAGATATTTTCAAACATTCGATTAATTAGTGTTAAGAAAGTTTGTGCATGCACATATCTCATATTTATAAAAGGGCATAAAAATATCAAAGGAGAAACTTCCTGTTGATGTAATAAATAGCCTATCATTAGAAATATCAGACAAGTAAAATATATTCGATTGAATAATAATCACATTAATAAATCATAGAACGCTTGAAAATAGTTACCTATGCAGCTACCCAAATTAACACTGTAAGTAAATCCTTCATCACATTTTACATCACATTCGTAAGCACCATCGATATTACGACATTCTTCTGTACCTTCCAAACAGCTATGAATGCCTTCTACACATTCATTCACATCTATAAAAGGAAACAAGAGTAGGTTGATATCTTTCTTTTTTATTACAAAGAAATCACAAAAAGTGTATAACATTATGATAAATTTCACCCTTACGTTTTCACCTTTAAGTTAACATTTTAAATTATACAATAAATACCTTCGCATTGCTGTGACAATTTATTGAATTTAAATCCAGCAGGACAAGATTTTATTCCCTTCATTTCTAGACAGCTGAAACTGCCTTGGGTGTTAACACAAAAATTTTTCTTTCCGGAGCATGGTTTCGATAATACAAGACACTCATCGATATCTGAAAAAAAAAACATTGAAATTTGACAATATACGTCCACAAAATAGTATTTTATATAAAATATCAATTTACAAATGCTAACGTAGATATGACATGTTCTTGCCGTAATAAGAAATTGCGAAGATAATCTAAATTCTCATTGATCTAACGTAACTCAAATTTTTGAAAGTTAATTAATATTGTTACAGATGAATAGCATCCGGCCTCCACCTGCATTATTTCAATTCTACGAAACGGAAACAAAGGTGTCCTTATCCAAAATTTGTTTTTATCTAAATTTATCAGAATTTATCTAAACAATGAGACACAGCCGCGATTACGCTAGAATATCAGTTCTGATAGACATCTGGTGGAAACCATTCTCGGAAATCTATACATTTTCCATATTCGTACAATAAACTCCTTAAACCACCTTGGCCACGTAGAGTTTCGTGATTTTCACAGTATATGTATAAGGAGGCGAAAAATTGTGCTTCTTGGACAGAACGGTTACGAAAAATGTCATCGTGTTGCTTGGCAACATGTTCGTTAAGAGCTAGTATAGTGGAATCGGGTTAAAGTTCCCTTTCGATCAACGTTAACCCTTGGGAATCCGTGAGACGGTCTAAATACTCTACTTCTGTGCGGTATACTATTCTTAGTCTTCGCTCACTTACTTGCGACATATCCACTTGTAACGTAACAATCTCTTGAATGCAATACATATACCTGTGTTATATAAATTAATGCATAAAATAATTTAACCGAATTATTTAAACCTTAACATTCAAGCCCACAATCCTGTATAGTATATGTACAACAATGCACAACATAGTGGAACGTACTTACATTTTACTAATCAAAGTTACACGAAGCCTTACTAACATCTTCTCCGATTCCCTGATTTTCCATCGGGTTCGTTCACACGTCTCAATACAGAACAAATTTTTCCAAGCCAGTGGCTCCTCGATTTCCAATCGGATTCGTCAATGAAAATTAAACCTCTCTTGTGACTGCCTGATCTCATATCACATTCGTTTGCACTTTCTTCAATTTTTTAATACCACCTCGGCTTTGATTTCGCATTGAATTCGTCTGCAACGTCTTTGCTATTAACTCTCCGATTTCGCATTGGGCTTGTTCATAAAATTGCATCCTTCTGCGACCCACTGATTTAGCGTCAGGTTCGCCCTCGCAAACAATAATCCTAGCGGCTACCTCAACTCGCGTCAGCTCCGTCCGTATACTTGTTACACTGTAACCGTATTCCCACGAAATACCCTCGCGTTGCTCGAAACCCCGACTCGTAATAATATAATAAAAAGTAAATTATTACTGCAAAACATTAATTGAAAAATAAAAAATCGATAAAATAGATAAAAATTAAATTCTTCAATGTACTGTTATGCCATATAGACATATTAGCCATTAGGGACTCAAAAACGACAGAAACACTTCATATCGCAGTATCAGGATCGGCGCTTGGGCACATTTTTAACTTCGTCTCAAAGCATTGCGTTAAGTAGCATTCCGCAAGGCTAACAGAACTTCGCTTCTGATGTCAGCCGTTGTCTCAAAACGTATACCAAACACGGATATAAATATTATCGAGTGATCGCCGAAAAGAGTTCATTCATAAATCGTCGAACATCATGTAATTCATATTCATCAAACATAATAGAGTATATAACTTGTATATTGTTTATCAAGGACGGCGTTTGTTAAGAATATACATCTAAAAACCCGAAACCTTTACCTTCGTAAACTTGAAACCCGGTATCCGAATGCCGAATAACTTTTCTAAAAAATTTTATCGATTCCTTGCGAGAAATTTTCACATTCTCCGATCCTAACTCAGGTGGGAAGCTGCGCCATAACAGTACGATACAGTACAGTATGATACTTGGTAATTGTTTTACAGCAATAAAATGCTTGATCCTCAAATGTTTAAAGTACTTTAAATGTAAGATAAATTAAATAAATTCTAAAAGAAAATCTACATACATACTTACTGTAGATCGTCAGCTATAAAAAACTTTAAAAAGGGATAATATCTTCTTAAAAAGGGATAAAAAACAATTTATAGAGCATTCACTTCTATAATTACCGTCACTAATAACTCCATAAATACGATTAAGATCCGATATAGACGAAAGACTTCTTTGTGTACGTATAGAATATCATACTTCATTTATTAATATTATAATAGTAAAGTAAATAAAAAAGAATTCGTTATGTACTTTGATATTCTAATTTTAAAATGATATAAAAAAACATACACACTCATGTACAGAAATCATTTAGATATGTGAAATATATCCTTTGTAATTTCTGAATAGGTTAAATAATATACTTATGTATGCATATATATACAAACACACATTATATATATATATATATATATATATGGGTATATACATATATACAGGGTGTCCCACACAACTGGAACAGGCCGTATTTCCTAAACGGTTAGGGATAGGAGAAGATGTCATAAGTGGAAGTTAAATAGTAACGGACGGTGCATAATATACAACTAATTTTATACACTTTTGTGCATCGACGCAACAGAAAAATGCAACTGCAATATTTTTAAAGTGGAAACCTATATTTTTGAACTGCAATCGATGCAGTTCGTTGTGCTCTACATAAAAGTACTAACATACTTATGCCCTAAACTTATTCATTAGGAAGTTATCGAAGCTAAAAGTTCTCTGAATTATTTCAACCTTGTAATGGAACATAACGTAGATACTCTGAAACACTTGCCGATAGACTATATATATATAAATTATTTATACGTATACATCGTATCCAAAAGATTTAAATATGTAAATTAGACATATTAACCATTAGAAAATAGCCATTATAAAATAAATAATTGAAAATGTGCTCTTAAACAGTTAGAAAATTAAATAGATTCAAACCTGTACAAAAACCTGTAGCGGCTTCCCACTGATATCCAGGGGGACAAGTATCCTCTTCGTATCCAAGTTTATGTTTGGACGTGCACGTGTAAGATCCTATATTATTCTCGCAGTGACCAGGACATGCTCCTTTTTCTATACACTCGTTCACGTCTAAGCGATGGGACACAATGCCAACAAAAGTAAGCAAGAACACAAGCGAAATTGCAGTGCATCGTTACAAAAAGAAAATAAAGCTCATATCATTAAGCAAACATAAAATATGCTTGAAAGTGAATTTAGAACTCATAAAACATTAAGAACCTAATGTCAAATGATATAAAATGAATTATTACTTACTACAGATTAATTACATATTCAAATTTAATTTCGAAGAATGTATTACCATGTATATAGTATATGTATTATACGTATGCACATACTGTATATGTATATATATAAATTAACTTTATATATATATATATATATAATAAGTTAATTCATAAAAATAATTCGCTGTTAATATGGTTAGTCTCAATTCTCTTTATTGACATTTAAGAGATATTGATGATAATAATAGTTTGATTTGAATATCTCTCTCATACTCACCGTCACACACTTGATTGGTAGCATCGTAACGATAACCAGTGGGACAAAGAGATGAAAAGTCGTTATCATCCTCAGGAATTGTACTTTTGTTTTCCGATGATTTAGGTAAACAAGAACGTTTATCCTTCGCCAGTACGTAATCGGGATTGCAGCTACACGTAACTGCAACTCCATTGTCTGTACAACGTTGTTCACATGGATTGCTCGATTTGCATCTAGATCATATACGATTGCACAATGACATAGTATAATCGAACAACAAAAATATGTTGTTTTCTTGTAAAATATTCGATAAATGAATTAATATCTTGCAAGATCGGTGTTAGGACAATTGTTTGAGCAATTGTAAACATACACATGTATTTGGATTTGGATTTAATAATGATACAATTATTTTATATCAAGTTGCTATAGATAGTACTGAAACGAATAGTAAATTAATTTTGTAAATTCAGTAGATATTATATAATAATTTTAACGCTGAATATTTATCAAAATGAACAATATAAAATTTGCAGAAGTAAAATATAATATCTGTATATGTATATATATATATATTTATACCTGTCAGTAGGTAGGTCTTGACTACAAGTTTTTCCATCTTCTAGTAGAGTAAAGCCTTCGTAACATTTGCAATAATAAGATCCTGGCGTAGGGACACAAATGTCAGAACACAATAATCCCTTCATAAGTTGACAGATGTCATCTAATGCTGTAAATTAATGTTATAACGTTGAATTTCTGTTATGATCGTTGTTATATTAATTTTAAGTTAACTGGCAAGTAATGTCAAATTTTTTATTTGTAATTTTATTTCTTTATTTCTCAGTCACATATTATTCGTGATCTCATCTAATTGCTTTCCTATGCCGCAAACATTTGAATACATCTTTCTAAGTGAATCGTTGATTCATCTTCGGGATGGTAATTTCAAAACATTTCCACATACGAATGCTTAGTACTAAATTTTAATCGCACAACAGTTTTCTTGTTACTTCCTTAAAGTACTTTTAAAAGATTATAATAAATTTCTCCGCCGCAAGTGACAGCAAAAACTCTTTTCGTGATACAGTCACTCGAGGGACTCACAATGTAAGCTAATAAAAAATTACCTTGTAAGCAAATAAAATATGCATTTTCCAATCATTTTAATGATTGATGATGGACTTTCATAATGTGGGAACTAAATATAAAAACATGATCGATTTTGGTGTTTTAGGACTTCGTTGCATATTCCTACTTACGAGGCGTAGGTAGCGATGGGGAAAAAGACGTCGAAGCCAATGTTTCAGTAGATAATGAAGAAGTCGATGTTGATGGAGATGAAGTTGATTCAGTATCGGTAGTCTCACTGAACGACGTTGCCTTTGTATCTGTGGTAGAAGTTGATGTTGTACTCGGTGACGCTTCGTAACAACATTCCAAAAATGCAGGATCCCATGGATTCCCAAACGTAAATTTCTTAAAAGCGCATCCTTGTCCCATAGATCCAGTTAAAATACCTTTGATGGAATTTCAAAATTAATGAAAATTGATTAATGAAGAAAAAGAATGGCAGAATAAAAAAAAAAAAAAAACACTGGTTCTAATGTGGATTATTAAGTTATAATTTTGACACCGTTATTTAAATTATTAAATTTTTTTTTATTAATTACGTGATACTGTTTCAATATGGATCAATATGCCTAAAGAAAATGATTATTAGATCTAATAACGATATGATCAAAATAAATTTGCAGTCAATAATAATCGCGCATCTCAAGATGTGAAATATTAAAATTGAGCAAAAATAAAATCATAGTTAAGAAAGTACTTTTTTCTTTGCTGAAAGTTTTTGCTGTTATTATCCGTAATATACCTCCTGTATAAAGAAGTAAATAAAAAATAAAGAGACATGAATGCCAAAAAATTATATGAATATGTAAATTACCCAGTTTACAAGCTTCGCAACAGTCACGGTGATAATCACCCGGCCCTGAACGTTTACTTTTGGTATCAGAAACACACGCTAAACCAGCATGCGCATCTAATTTTCCTTTCTTGCATTGTTCCTCGTGATACGCTCTCACGCAACAGATGTCCACAGCCTCTAAGCAGAGACCTTGTTCGACTGTCGGCACTCCAGACACCGGCCCTGTGAACCTTTCACACCTTAGGCCTTCCAAAGCCCACGAAGTACCAAGCCCACAGCATTTTTCAAATTCTGCTTCCATCCTAGCTTCGCTGAACAACGCCTCTGTTACACAAACAAAATATACTTCTCTTAACAAATCTCTCTAATAACAATTATATCGGTCTTTATAATTCTTTCTTCTTCATAACTTGAATCTTTTTTTCCATTTTCCTTGAGAATATAAATGACTTCGCCAAATGTTCACATTGTATTATGTTATAACAACTGTTTCCATCGATAAAACAATTAAGGCATCTAAAACCTTAATACTGTTAATCTCAAACATTTAACAAATTTTGCCTGAAACAAATGAAAATCGGTTTGTCTGTTCTTAATTCTATAAAGTGTTTAGTGCTAAATATCAAATTATTCCATCGATTTTTTTTAGTATATTTTTAGTAGTTCGTCTCCCCTTTATTGTTTCCGCTTTGATCGTCATTTTTAAAACCATTATGAATGGAAGTAAGTGTAAAGTATAAGAAATAATTATTTTTGACGATAAACTTACGACGTAAAATTATATCTTATTTGTCTATCGTTTTCACAAACTCTCGACAGAATTTAAGTCTATTGTGAAATCGTAAAATCCTCCCTGACGCTGCCGCATGTACAGCGATAAGAAGAACAGTTGTAGATAGATAACTATTTCTTACCAATCTTTGTTATTTAATTTTTACTCGTAATTCGTTTCGTATGATATATTGCATTTAGTTTGTTATGCAAAAAATACCCCAACTGATGACATTCCACATCTATTCGTATATACATATGTATAAGTTTTATTTAAAACTTACCTACTAATATAATTTTATACTAAACTAAACTAAATCTAACCAGGATTCAATTTCATTTATGTGCTTATCATATTCGTACAACAATACTTTTGTTTTTAAATAAAAGATTTTAAATGTAGATCTTAAATGATTAGATTGAATAATATGATATGCTTGATATACCCGTAAATATGTATAATGTAATATAGGCTACTCTCTATTTAACTCTATTGTATCTTTAAACGAGTTCAATCATATGAATCATACGAATTAAGTTTTTCAAATATAATACATGAAATAGGTGAAATAAATATATTGTTAAATGTTTTTTAAAACGTTGCATTTTCATTATACTATTAATAAAGAATTAACAATATAATCCTATACAATCCTAATAAATATATTGCTACTAGTTTATTACGATTATAGTTCGAATTTGCTGTCATTAGTACATATTACAGTGACATCACAATTGCACAATTCTAATAAATTTTCTAATATTGAAAATTTCTTAACATTTTCAATGGACAGTCGATAGTTTGCCGCATTTAATTATCAACTTTCTAGACATTACACTGTACATATGTATACATGTGTGTACAAGCATCTAACTTTACATGAAATTTCTTTAATATTAAAACGCGCTGTGAATTTTAACATTTGATATTAGAAAATATCGACAAATACAAAATAACTACAAGGAAATATTAAATTATCGTTCATTTCTTCGTTCAAAGTAATTAATATTGTTATAGTATTATATTCCTTATCTTCTTATAAGGAGAGACATACCTACATTGTTTTCGCTTGGATATATTTTTATTTGCTATGCATTACTATACCAGTGGTAAAAGCAATTCTTGTTGCAGTGTTTAAATAATAATTAAATAATAATAAATCAATGAAGACCATATATACTGAGTAATAACAAAACCATGATTTGTTTAATGATAAGAATGGAACTAGTGCATACGTATGTTTCCTTCTTATTTCATCGGAAAACTACGCAAACCTCTCTGACTGTCACATCTTTGCGATCTTTTTCTTCTTTTATTATTATTTAATTTGTACTTTGCAATTTGTCCAGTTGGACATTCGGTAAATTTTTCTAGCTTAACGATATTTGACACTAACTATATAGTCATATAAATTCCGGATTCAACCCAGAAAAAGATTCTTATCTTTATTTAAACGTTTTAGAGTTGTTTATATGGATAATATTTATTTCAAATAGGACAAAACATGTATAAAAAATAATTTTTTTCCATTATTAAAAACACTCATCTTTCATTTATAAATATGATAGATTCTAAGCTATGCAAGTAGTTACTATTCGTTTATTATTTACTCACGAACCCGGAACTACGTGCTCCTCTGCTCTTAAGTATTCATTCTATTTAATTTCCCTATCCTTTCTCATCGTTAATACTACCATGAACATCTCTAAACTGTAAACTATCCATCCTAAAAATCTACCGAACGTTACTTTACGCGTGTCAACTTCATATCAATTGACTTATCAATTCTAAGAAAGCGATCTCTCTAACGCGTATTTAGTTTGTCATCTCTCTACGAACAACGAATCTATCTAATATTTAAATAAATAGAATTTACTTAATTTCCTTTCCAATAATTGACAATTAACTGGATTAAAACATACTTATTAGGCATATTAAATAACTCAAAGATTAATATTCTTCAATATTAAGAT
Organism: Bombus haemorrhoidalis; assembly: GCA_014825975.1. NCBI lineage: Eukaryota > Metazoa > Arthropoda > Insecta > Hymenoptera > Apidae > Bombus > Bombus haemorrhoidalis. Next base: position 3,067,401 of record CM026162.1, on the reverse strand, counting down.
ATTGTTTTAATCAGAATATCAGGCTGAACATTTTGATGTACGTATAGTCATCTAATAAAATTGGAAGATTTGTCTTTATTCTCCGTCATCGATGAAAGAAGGCGTGTTCCACGAAATTTCTTTCCTTTCTATAAAATTAAATAAAATAAATAGAAAATAACATCTGTCTGAATGATAAACAAGGAATCCTCTAAGTTCTTCGTTTCTTCCTTTCTAGCTACGAATCATTAAAAGTATCGTTAAAAACATGATTCGAAGGAAAAATGTATGATCAATAGATTTAGATTATCTAATCGTTTACGTTTTTAACAACTAGGTACATTCTCCTCGTCATATTAAATAAAATGGAAACCACACAGCAGATAGAAGAAATTGTTTGTAATGCATTGTTTATGCTGATAGTAAATGGAGCGAAAAGAAGACCTAAGCCTAGATAAAAAATTTACATTTGAATGCAGGCTCTGCGCTATCGATTATTTCGAGATTTATCATCCAAAAACAAATCAATAATTAATACAATAAAATCGATTTTAGGAATAAAAGCTCATTTCCTAATAAAATTCTTATGAAATTCTAAATGAAAGATACCTCGCTTTTGTAGAGAAAATTGCTCCAACCGAATGACCAGAAGTAGAAAGAAAATCGCACATAGATCGACGAATCGGATCATCTTCTTAAAATTCCCATAAAACGAACTGGTTTCCGCGTACAAATATCACAATCTTTCAAACTGTCACGATCTTTTTCTTAATTTGTCTGTTCGTCGTTGCCAGTTTGAGTTCGAGTCGGAATCGTTGACTTGAAAGTGAAATATCGTTCTTCTTTGTTGTCGTATGCGTTCCGAGCAAACGCTCGACATGCATTAAAGCGTTCAGTTTGCCGGTAGCACGGTTTTCTCCTCTGCACCTTTCTATGTGCATCTCATTTCTTGAATTATCCCACTCTATCTTACGATACGATTCCTTTTCCCGTCTGCGCTCTGTCCCTGTTTCGTGTGCGCGCGCATAAATATCAGACTGATTTCGTCGTTAGTAACGGCGCCGATTGAGAACTAGCTCAAAACTTCGCCCCAACAAGATCAAGATCCTTCGATTGTTTCCTCTTTTATTTCTTTCCTTATCCTTATATATCTTCACCTAAGTTGTTTCACTCGTGATAAATAATTTTAACTCTTTTAAACATTGTGTAATTTGGAAATTCCATGTTTTTCTATTATTTATCGTTATATAAATATGTGTACATGTATATATATTTTTAATACACTGTTACAGTGAATTCAAACTTGAAAGATTTGTTAACAATTACTAGTCTGTAATAAAGTTAGCTTTTCTGGCCCTGAAAATGACAAGGGAACTAGGTCATTAATAAACAAAATTCTCGTTATATAGTTCTAACTGTATGAAAACCGAAATTCTTGGATTTTATTAACTTTAACTGAATTGTTACTTTGCATATAAATATGCATAATACGCGCCTGTATACATATTAATAATGTATGTACAAGAACTTTAGTTCCATTACTACAACATAATACATATGTGTGCCTGTTTTTCAAAAGAAAATCCCCCTCCGTAAGTTTCAAGAGTATGTTGATCATCATCATAGTACTAGTGGCTTCTTCGCGGCATGTGTTCCCGGTTCGATGTCAGCATCAGAGATCCTTTTTTTGTCGGTGTTCCGTGAACAGTAGACGCTTTGTTGATCTCGCAAATTTCCGTACCACTCTCATGCCGGCTATCCGTGTCGTCCTTCGTTCTCTTTGGAATACATATCTTCAAATGTTTATCTCTATATATTTCTGTGTATCGATTGAAAATCGAGATCAGATAGTCAATGTTAGTACCAATTTCCATCGGAAGTCAGTCTTACGAAATCATATTATTTTCTTTGTTCAAAATTTATTAACCGATGTTCCAGTAATCTACTAATTATTTAAAAAGATCTGTTATAAAAGAATCTATTAATTCTTATATAAATTAATTCTTTTCTTAATTTTTTTTTTTTGTAGTATAAGTAGTTAAAATGTTTAAGTATTTAAATAATATATAGTTATAAAAACTCTGTTGCTTACATATTTTATTGTTCGGATGCCTTCGGAAGAATTCGAATCCAAGTCAATTCATATATGTAACGCATTGTGTGGCGCGTTAACATTATATCATCATATAACTTTCAATGAACTTAAATATATTAGGTAAAAGTACAAGAAAACTGTTCGTGACGATTAAATATGCTATAAGTTAAATATAGAATGTAACACGCTCAGTGTACGCGTAAAAGTTTTCTAAATTTACTCTATTACGTTTATGTAATTAAATTTTCAAATACGTATGTATGTATAAAGGAAACTATTATTGTAAGAATATGTTTTATTGAAACTGATTTTCCCATTAATTCATATATAGAGAGATCAGAAAATAAAAATACAGATAAAATTCATTTATAATAAAAATATGATAAGTATATAACAATATAGTAATATAAATGATAACAATGATAAAAGCATAATACAACTTTGTGGTTGATGCAACGTAAAATAATTACATAAAAAAAGAGAAAAACAACAAAAAAAAGATCATTGCGTTTTTCTCTATACGAATGTCGGTTAAACTCGGTAGCAGACGGAAGTAAAATCGTGCAACAGGAGCAAGAGTAACCAGTCAGTAGGCCGAGAACAGTCATCGAGCCAGTGAGGTTGCGATGACCATGACACGCGCAACTCCATAGCAATCGTCTAACAGTCTAATACCCAGATTACACTGTCTTGTGTTGTAAAAAAATCAAATATTTCGCCATCTATGTCCGTCGTCTGCATACTTACGCATCGTCGTCAAACCTGAAGTGCCTTTTTTACGTCTTTTTCAATGGCACCATCTGGATAATCTACATATATATATATATATATATATATATGTGTGTGTGTGTGTGTGTGTGTGTGTATATATATATATGGTATACATATACCTTGAGAGGGAATCAAGAGAAGTTGAAATAAACAACGCATAACGATGATATAATACGAGGAAGGTAAAGAATTTCTTTCGATCATTCGTAAACAACATTTTTTCTCATTCCACATAATAATATTTTTTAGTATAGTAATGTTTGATTAACCTTTGATTTTTCGTATACCCGATTTTGTATATTCTTTACAATGACGATATTTTTCCGGAAAAAGCGATCACTGGTAACTTTGAAAAGTGAAAATATAATATTTAGAAAGGACTTGCCTTTAGTTACATACGTTTCCTCAAAACCAATACTCGCCATTACCTATTTTTAATTAAAATAATATAATTATATAATAATTATATAATAATATAACAATATGCGTAATTATACTTTAATTAAAACTATATGATTATTATTTTAAAATATTAGTTCAAAGTTCCGATACATGAGTTTCAATCATCTGAAAGTTGAAACAAATAATTATAATTATTTGATTGTTGAATTCGTAAAAATAACGATAAATTTAATTCTCATTTTACATCTTATTTTAAATTGATAATCCAAAAAAGTAAAATATATATATATATATATATGTATATATATATAGACAGAAAAGTTAATACGTAGAATGCTATACAAAGCAAAATATAACAAAAGTTATGATAAATTTTAATATCGTAATAAATTATAACTTACGGTAAAATAATTTCCGCAAATATTATTTTTTACAATGTAATAGTCAAAAAAATAAGATGAAACTTGCTGCCCTTATAGAAAATACATGTCATTTTTACAAATTATTTTTCAAACTCTTATAGACGTACAATAATAATTTATTAATTTAGAAAAATGATTTATTCTAGCTTATCTAAATAATGATAAACTTTATTGAAAATTAGGACATTTTCAGGCGATAAAAGAAACGTCGATTATCCAAACAAGGAATTTAATTATCGAAATACGATGACTCTACAGTATCCATTATATGTATGTATAGCATTTAAACACGACTTGAATTATAAAAACCGTCTTTTTCTACTGAATTTTGTAAACACATAATATTTCCTATAGATGGTACGAAGTTCACATTTTCTTTGTCAGTTGTCCTCGAAAAAATATAACAAGAACGAAAATGGATGTGTGTGGAAGGAAAAAGGTATTATTATAATAGAGAATTGACCATTTTCTAACAGAAGTGTTATTAAAATTTAAATATCAACGTAGAATTAGAATTAATAAGAATAGGTGTAAAATGAATAAATACGCAAAATTTTTCAAACGGAAGAAAAAAGAAAAGAAAGAGTACTTTTGTTTTACTCGCTACGACAGATTTATTTTTTGTGATAAATACTTGTTATTTGTATGCGAATATCCACCTAATAAAAATGCATTCATTGACTGAGTCTCTTTATTTTACTGTATAAAATAATTGTTAATTGTATGTAAAACTATAGGTGATATTTATATTGAAACGCTACAAAACGGATAATTTTTAGCTTGGAAATTGTCTATTTTTCAAAAGTACCGTATTTTAAAAAACACTTTGTTCGCTGCTTTATATTGAGTATTTAAAACATTAATTATCGAAGATAATTAATTTCCGAAATTAGTTCGGATAATCGTCATTTAGTATCACATCCCTGATTCCCTTTATATGAACAAAACTCTATAACGATTAAAGCATTTTCTCAATGAATTTTTTACCTCTTATAAAATTCATACAGAATAGTATATATTTAAATGTAATGCTTATGTGTATCTATTACCTGTTATATTTATATCTTTTCTATCTTATTCCTTTGTCATATCAATTTCTTTGCAAGTTTTTACAAGAGTGAGGTAAAACAGGGGTAAGTATGAAACGTAAGCTGTTACAACATTTTTTACTTTAAATAATTATATAAATTTTGACAAAATAACGAAGCTTATGACTTCGTTTTACATCCTTAGAAAGGAAGAAAATCAGGGATGTACCGTAAGATGGTAATTTAAAATAAGAATAATATTCTTAGAAAATAGTTTTTCTAAAGAAACGAAAATTCATGCAACGAAAAATAAGCAGAAAAATAAATCGTGCAAAGACGGTACTTGAAAATTGATATAACAATATTGAATGTGTTTTGCTCGGATAATGTTGTAAAAGTAAAAATTTGGGATAAAATGTTGAATCATTTTTCGTATTAAAACGTCTTACATTTGCGTATTTCTAAGTAGTTTCAAATATAAAAAACTCATTCCTATCTCAAACTGACAACTTTATTTCGTTCATTTACTGTATGATTGCGTGACACGAGTACGTCGATTGATTCAGAAAATTCTTACACCCAGTTGTTGTACGTCCGTCTGATTCTGACTCACTTATCTCGGACATAGGTGCCCTTTGTGCGGCCATATGCCAAATCTCTACGCAGGTCTAATACGTCACGTTAACGCGCATTTTCATTAACATTGAATATTTCACTTCAGGACATTGGCTGATGATTATGACAGAATATGTCGTAGACAAGCGTACCTTATCGTTTTCTAGGAGGAATCAAATAATTGCTTACTTTGCTAACCTTTAAATATTTGGTAGAAAAATAGGAATCTTACTCTAAGAGATTTTCAATACTATAATAATTTCATGTAATCGAAAGATTTTCCTTAATTCGAAACTGTTTTATCCAAGAGCTAATAAACAGGTTTTATCCTAAAACATGTTTCTTGGATAACTTTAAGTAATTAAATCAGATGTAACTGCATGTTAACTATTTTGGGCGATGTAATTATTTGATTTTTCCTAGACTCCAAAGGAAACGCTTAATCAAACCTTTCAATAGAACCCTTATTTGCACCGAAATCTAAAATCGATCGCAATGTGTTCTTGGTTGGCACATCGCGGGAGATATAACAGAGTTATGATTACTCCTCATTCTAACTTCACCTTTGGCGCGTAACAATAATGTATAAAGGTGCCGTTAGAATTAAAAGTACGTGTCAAAATTACGCATGAAAAACGCTTGCGATATATTTTCTCTTCGCAAAAGTGGAAAATTTATAATGTAAAAATCTGGAAGAAGAACGAGGTGACCTTCGTGAATTGATTTTCATTTTGAGTGTGACAAGTATCAATTCTTGATTAAGTGGAACATTTGACAAATTACAATGCAAATATTTGTATATTTGTATATTTGAATAAATAGAACAGTAATAAATATCCACTAAAATAATGGGTTTTACAATATCTACCGATTGTATTGCATTGAATTTATTTAAATCGTATTTCAACAGATTTATGTACTTAACATAATAGAATTGATTTTATTATGTCATTTAACATCACTAAATTGTAGTATGATACATTTTCAAAAAATGACAAAAGAATACGCTAAAACAATGTAATAGCTACATTTCATTTGCATTCAAAATAGATAGAGATTTAATTGAGTTTGAAATAATAAATCAATTTGATCGATAGTAAACTTAATACATATACATACATATATGAATATGCGTGAGTCTAGAGAGAGAGAGAGAGAGAGTGTGTGTATGTGTGTGTAAAACATTAGTATATTATCATCAATATGAAAGTCGCAAAATGTTACATAATGAAAAATAACTGTATAAAAACGTTCGACACTCTCAAATAGTATAAATTTGTAATGTTACACCGCGGACGTGACAGAATTATAATAAAGTTGTAAAAAAAGCATGAATTCTTTACATTCTATACATCTTTATACACATTACTATGTTTTGCGATATGTTTCCAATTGACATTCAAAATAAATTCAATTACTGAGAATATACTAAATTTACCTTCACTTTCTTTACATTTCTAAATTAATAAACAAACTGTAACTGTAAATTACGATTATAATCCATAAATGTATTCTAATAATAAATTACAATTCTTAATAAATGTATCACACACATTTTACTATTTTAAAAAATTAAATCTCTTCACGATAAAAAATCAAATACTGTATATTTGAACATATATCTATCATACTGTCACTCTCAAAAATATTTAAAACACCTCGTTCCGGAAGTAGTGCGATGGAATAGATTTTTGTGACAAAACAAGACGAAAAGAACACCTGTCCACTATCTCGTTTATATCTTATAATTTATTCTTTCCTTAATGTAATTGTATCACGATGAAGATGAGCAGGTGTTCTTCATTGTATACCTACTCTATAGAGAATGACTAGGCCATATGAATATAACTAAGGAATTCGTACTGTATTGCAATACAGTTTTAGAACAAAGTGCAGTGTGAAACCTATCTAATTTATCTCGGACCATTTTTTTCTTTGTTTCGGCACAATCAAACAAATATTGTACTTTTGTACATACAATTTCCTTCGCGCCGATAAAGATTAGGTCTACTGAATTCTGTTTTCTACTTTATTTTCCCAAAATTGTCCCGAGGTTTATTCATATGGCTCAATATTTTCAGTCCTGCAAACTTTATTTATTTTCAATCAACTTGATGTGTATTTTCAGCGATCCTTTTTTTTAGTGTCTATGACTGTAACCAATATTGTGGAAAACCAACTTTATATTCTATTCTGGTTCCTCTCCCTCGCCATCTGTAACATAAACAGTAATTAGAAATATATTAGATACATCAGAAACTTACATATAACAAATCTACTATAATGTAATAGAAACATTAAAAAAGAAAAACATCGTCTATACCTTCACGATCCACTTCATCATCTACCAATAAATCATCCTCTTCGTTTACTCCATCATCTTCATCATTCACAGCCTCTTCTTCCTCATCATCTTCATCTACATCATCTTCGACAACAACTATGCTATCATCTCCTTCCTCACCTTCACCTGCTTCATCACCTTCATCCGCACCACCGTCTTCTTCTTCTTCCTCTTCTTCCGTATCGCAATCTTCACCATCACCTTCAATGCCATTTTCAACATCCATATCTGGTGCCAAATAATACTAAAACCAAATAATTTTGTATACGAAAACCAAATTTCCTATGCGATGAAGTCCAAATATTCAATAATAATAGATCTTTCCTTTTAATTATAATATGAATAATTTTACCTGTAATGGATTAGGCCACATATCATCTTTAATTAACTCTGCTATTTCATCTGAACTTGGATCTCCATGATCCGTAAACCAATCAAAAAATGACCTGTGTTTTAATGGCCTTTTACGACCTTTTAATGGGGCTTTGGTTTTTGCTCTTTTTGTTAAATCTGCACCTTCTTTCCAACGTATAGGTGTACTTTGAGATGCTGGATCTCCTGCAAAAATGCAGGAGATACATCAAAACTATGATTATTCAACAAGGAGTTTAACATCCACTCACAACTTTTTCAAAAATTGTTTGTGTTATAATTATAAATAAGACAATACAATAAAATTATTTTTTAATTCTTTCTATCATGTTAGATGTAAACCTTATTAAAATGGCTTATATATATTGGAGAATGTATACTACAAATCTTGTCATTCTGTACAAACACAGGCTGTAATTTTACCTTATTTAAACTTATTATTTATGTTACTTATTACTTATATCACCTACATTGTTTGAACATATAATTTAATATTGAAATTAATTAAATCTGTATAAATAATTTAATATTATTCTATAAATCAATAACTTTTGAAAATTATATTAAAAATTAAAATTTTATCGAATATATAGTAAGTAAGAAATCATAGTTTTAAATATAGAATAAGTAATTAATCAAAATCGATACAATTGAAATAATGTTAAAAGACAATTTATAAAATAGAATTTAGATTTAGAAATGTGCTCACCAGAAGAACCTAGATGAAACTCCTTTGTAAGGACATCATTTTCAAAATATGGGTTTTCATCAAAATGAAAATTAATTCTATAACCTGATTTAATATCTTCAAATTCTTCAACTTCTAATTTATTTAAAAATCGAAGTGCATCCTCTTCATCTTCTTCCAATATTTCTGCTATTTCCTTATTGTTTACAAACTACAGATTCACTAAGGAAATTTTTATTAACCTGTCGTATCATATCTATAATGTTACGATTTATCATATCTAATCTTTATAATGTATAATATATTAACATACATATTATTATGTTAATATTATGGACAACTTATTTCTCAATAGTAGAAGTATGAAATTTTATATTCTGGTACCTTAAAGTGATTCTGAATGTAAATCAAATAAAACTATAATAAACTAAAAAAAATAAAAAGACATAGAAAAACGATAATTGTTCAATGGATTTAACATTGTAAACATAGAGGAAAAGACTGAAAGAAGAAAATATTTACATTTGAGTAATATGTATTGTTAACTCGAAAATACAACAAAAATATACTACAAAAGAAAAACTACACGCATGTTTAAGGTAATGAACCGTACTATTAGAACAACGGTCATATAAAACATTTTTTTAAAAAATGAATATATATTGCATTCCGCGTGACCGCATGTAGTTATACATAGTTCTATAGGTATACAAGGAGGCAAGATGGCGACTAGCGCCGGTGGACGCCGGCATTGCCGAGAAACGTCAAAGATATATTAGTAACTATTATTAGCGAAACCGTAATGTCATCATATGAAAGGATACAGCAGTGACCCAAAAATTGGGTATCCTCTTAATAATGTCATTCCGTTTCTGGAAATAGGGCTTACGCAACTTATTATACTTCTTCTCGACTTCGAGGATTTCATCGCTGGCCTTCTCATTGAGGCCATCGATTTGATTCTGACACCCGTCAATCTCTTCGAGTGTCTTTTGTATTTCAATGTCGTAATCGCGTGATTCAACACCCTCGCCCGAACCTGGATCCTCTAATTCCTTGGCTTTCTTGTTCGGCGAAGCCATCGTTCGACCCGCGCTCTTGTCACCACACCACTACTCTCTGTTTATTTTCAGTACGCACTCACTCCGCGTTCGTCACGCTCGTGCTCGTGTCACGAATTCGCGGCGCGTAAGCAAGCTAAACTACAACCATAAGTTTGATACCTCATCTAGACGCGAAACTACGCTACTCGAAAAACGAAAGCCTTACTACTGAAACCATATCTGAAACCATTGTGAAACGTAGAAATTGTAATATTTCATTTCGACGAAATATTTTTGCCACATCGCATTTCGTATGTTATGTGTAACAATACAAATTCTACTTTCCCTTATATAAGCGTATATTTTGAAAAATATTCAAGGAATAAAATAATGTAACGGATATGTATACCCTTTATAGCTTATATCAATTCTTACAATAAATATTCGATATAAAAGACAACTTTTCAATATAAGACAATATTTATATTCACCTTATTGTATAGATAATATAGATAATATTGATAAAACGAAATCTAAAATAATAATTTTAAAATATTTACAAAATTAATTAATTGTTAAATTTTTTAATTCTTTATGTTCTAGACTTTTATTTGAACATTTGAAAAGTTAAAAAATTTTGTCTAGGAACCGAAAAATTTATCGGTCGAGACATAATTAAATATCATATATATGCATAATCTATACATACATACATACATTTCAAACGCAAATATCACAAGATTAAATGTTGAATGGTTTTTAAGATCGGTGTATTTGTTTTTTTCTGTTCTACAAGAACACTGAATAATAAATATAGAATTCTATGAGGTTCTGTTAAAAAAAAAAATAGTAGTAGCCTTGAAATCCCATCAAAAGATTATCATGAGAAAAAGCTATTTCCACCGTTGAGTTCTGAAAATTCCCAGATATTCAAATCTGTCAATAATTAGTCATTTTTTCAATAGTTAGTCAGTATTTGGTACTCATAACGTCTTAAAAGTAATCACTAGAAATATTTAAACGAAAAAGTTGAATGATCTTTTCATATTGCCTCTGTGAATATGTTTTGCATGTAATATAGTAACTGATTACTTTTAAGTTTCAGGTATTTCAAAAGATATAATTTTATGTATCATTAATACATTTCTTTTCCTTTGTTCATTACAATCATTTAATTATTCCACGTTCAAGGTATGTCGAATACTTATAAATCCAAATAGTTGCATCTTATTATCATATATTTAATTTTTTTTTGTTTACATCAAGTAGAATAACATATTTGCCTTAAAATTGTAAATTCAAGTAATAAAATTATAAAAGCACCAGTACCTTGAAATACAGTTTTAATAAAGATATAGTAAAATGAATAATATATAAACTGCTTATAACATTAAAATTTTGCATTGATAGGTTGCAGATATAGATCTATGGCATATTACTTAATATATTTTAAAATTAAATATACATACATATATATATATATATATATGTATATATGTGTATATATATATATATGTATGATCACATTTTGTATTACAAATAACACGCGTTATAGTTAATACGCAGTTAATATAAAACTTATTGTTAATCAATTACAATAATTTTTCTTCACATCTAAAATATAAAAATTGTCATTATTGATTGATTCTATCGCAATACTAACAGTATTTGAATATTAATAATGATTTAAGATATATAATATATTCGCAATTTCTGATGGTTTCACTAATAATAATCATTTTGTAAATATATTGAATATGATTAGAGCTCGTATAATTGATAAAATTGGTACAAAGCTAAAAATGTTAGATTACTTTATATATATATATATATATATATATATATGTAAAGTAATTTAATATATATTTATTTATTTATTATTTATATCATAGAAAATTTAATTGTACAATGAATTAAAAGAATTAAACTTTCGATCTTCTACTATATAGAGGAGATGAAACCGCTTACAAAATTTAATACTATTCTCATTGCATAATGAATACAGAATTTTACTATTCAAACAGTAGCCTGTTTGAAAATCTCATACTACGTTTCTTAGTTTTTCTCTATGTTGTTTACTAAACTTTACTATTAAACGCTCAATCTTCAATAAGTTTTACAATAACCTCATTTATAACAATTTTCCTGAGAGTAATATAAAATATAAAAATAGCAGTATATATCTCTTTTTTCTAAGATAGTTTTTATAAAAGTCTAATGACAATATTTTTTAGTCATTATTATTATAATTTACAAATGTTTTCCATTCAAAAACGTTTTTCATAAAATGCTTATTATAAAAATAAATATAATTAAACTTTGTACGTTATTAAATTTAATGTACGCTGTTAAAGAGCATGAAATATTAATGTTTAGTTTATGAAGTTGTTTGAATATATATCATAAGTGAATTAATCAGGATACTTCGCATTTCTCGTTGTGCATGCTTAATTTTTCTCCTTTGTACTTCTGAATTATTTTCATTTAGTTTCATTTCTTTCTGCAGACAACGTTGCAAAAGATACATTTTGAGTATGTAAAGGGATCATCTTAAAACATTTGGAAAAAAAGGATTAAAATTGAAATTTTCCGCTAGTATACTGTAACTGCATCTCTTTTTGCTGCAGAATAATTATGTAGAACCATTCTTTTGAGCTTGCAGCTTTTTTCTTTCAAGAAACAGATTCTTCATATCAGCTAATGCTTTTTCTATTTGTTTTGCAAATCTAGCTGCATTCTAAAAATAATTATATAAATATTTTAGCTATGAATGAAGTAATTACATAATAATAATAATTTATATGATTGCTTACTGTTTCTGGAGAATTACGTTTGCATGAAATATGAAAAAATATAAGATTTTCTCCAGCAATAATATAAGAAACGCCATAACCATCATCAGCTACAGGACCAAAGCCACCTCCTGCAGAGATACAGTTTGGATGTTTTTTCAAGTTTATTAATGATGTTTGTCCATGTGGCGTTTGTGAAGTAGATAACTTCCATGGTTCGCTTAAAACTTCCTACAGGAAAATTTCTTTGAAATATCTCTGAGAAAAATCATATAATTATATTTCATTTTTGCAAGCATTACCTTTAAGAAAGGAGAATCTACTTCTAAATATTTAGATACTACATATAGACAAAACAAATGTCTATCTATTCCTTTACCACACATAGCATCTTGATAACCTTTTTGATGCTGTTTTGCTGCTGCCATCAATAAATCATACCTAGTCTCAACCTGTAAGAAGAATACAAAATAAATTACATAATATTAAAATAAATAAATTAAGTTAATTAAAACTATAATTTTTTCAAATTGTTTAAAAAACACAAAAAGCAAATTATGTTACTATAAATATTTATATAGTTAATTAGTTATTAATACATGACTTTGTTTTAATTAATTGTACTCTAAATAAATATATAAAGGTATTTTAGTATTTTGATAAAAGTTAATACTTGACAAAGAGTATGGAAATATTAAAAGTTGATATGAAACTAGAAACAATAAATTTCTATTATTAAATTATGATAGAAGAACTTTCTGACATAATTAATTATAATGGTAATAAAACCCGGTAATTATTTACAAACCGAATGACTTCGATAATTTCAATAATCCGACCGATTTCAATAATCTTGAGATACGTTGTCAAGGACAACATCTTGAACTACTTTTCCCTCTATACATGTTACCGTTACTCGATTTTAGTTTCCAAGATATTTGTAAAACTTTCTGTTTCGATAATAATACGACTTTGATAATCGAATAATCGCTTTCTCCAATTCCGAATATCAATAATATAATATAAAACTTACTATGAACTGTATTCGTCTTATTATTTAATACCTTAAATTATTTCACAGTAGCGTTTTATCATCCCACAATTATCTATGCCAAATCGATTGATTTTTATCTATGCCTAACTGATTGATTTTTCTTTCTTACGCGAATTGAAAATAATTACCGAAAGTAAGTTAGGGTCATGTAAAAATACGGACATTTTAACATCATCCAAAGTCGGTAAAGCCGTCTACTTTGTAAATAATTATCAAACTTTCTAATACAATAGAACTATCTTATTATAACATATTAAATGTAGCACATTAAATAAAGCTTTTTTTTACAATAAACTTATTTATAAAGACATTAATTTCATACCAAATTATGTCCTGATAATTAACTATTACATTCTGATTATTGAATTGAATATCAATATCATAAAATATTTTTTAACGAAATATTTTTGAGATCAGACTGAACATTTTGAAATAAAAAATTCGAGAAATCGAGATTTTGATCAATATTAAAAATTTAAATAGCCAAATAGCCTAATAGTGCAATAACTTGTTCCCGACAGCTTGAAAAATTGTAATATAGAAACGTTTACACTGATCTATATAAAACTTTTGGTCCAAATAAATTTAATAGTATTACTTACAGTTGTATTTTTACTCTCCATTGCTTTTACCCAATTCGTAGATTCAATTGTACATGGCCTCACAGTTTCTGTTCTCCCTTCCCGGAACAGTCTAGTCATAGAAGCTTCATAAGTTAAATTAAATTTACCAGAATCACGGTAATACGCTAACTGTAAGGCCATTTGTATGTATGCATCTGGTGACATTGAATTAACTTTCATAAACCCTTTACCATATGCATCATGTACATAAATGCGTAATTCGACATCATTTAATAAGTTCTGTGCAACCTGATAATCAAAAATGTACTTAATATAATCAACTTTTTATTGTACAAAATAAATCAGAAATATCAAATGTAAATTAGCATTTTAGTTATGGGTTTATTAGTAATTTTGAATTTTGGTAGAAAATAACTGTAAATATGCGTATAAAAAGAAGTTCTTCAATTTCATGTCTATTACTTGGTTTGATTCTTCAATTGCAGCTATGCACTTTGGATTCAAATCCCACTGAAGTCGAACAGGAGGTGGAGGTGTGAACTCTGGTACTCCCTTATTATATCCATCTTCCTTATATCTATAATACATTTAAGCAATCTTTCAAAACATATAATATGAAAAAGTTATAAAATTTTATATTAAATATATGAACACATATTAGTAAATCATATTTGCGCAAACAATATAATATAACTACATAATAAAACACTAACAGCTTTTTAAAAAAGTTATTAATGCGTGAAATGTAAAAAATAGTTATTAGATTATGTACATAGATTAAGGATAATAATTATTTGAATACTCATGTAGCATTTGATAATTAAAGGCAGAGAAATATAAGAAAAAGAATTACCCCATTTCCACATCATTAGCGATAACATATTCCCATAGAGATCCCATAATAGGTGCATCAGCCCTAACAAGCATATTGTAAACAAAATTATTTTAATTATTGTGCATAAAAAAGATATTAAAATTCTACCAATTAATAGAATCAGTGATAATAAAGATGTACACATAAAACAGATGAAAAGAATGTGAGAATATTTACAGATTTTCAGAGACTCATATCTTTATATCTGAGAATTACATAAAATATGTAATACTAAGAGTCGCTCGTACATACAAATAAATTATAAAAAAGTACTAAACAATTGCATGTATAAAAATATAATCATATCTTTATTTTATTTTTTATCAATTTTAAGCATATTTTATGTACTTGTGTTAAATAGATATTCTTGAATATAAGAACATGTTATGTAAAAGTTGAATAAATTTCATGAATCTTCCAATTATCTTCAAATAATGTATTGTAATTAGCTTATGAAGGGTAGGTAGAGTAGGCAAGAAAAACAAGAGACATGAAGAACCTAAAAGACCCTAAAAGCTATGAACTTAATTTCTTACTCTCTATTGGTGATCTCCTGAGATATCACGTACTCCCACATATGTGACATCACTGCAGCATCTGCCCTGCTCATTACTTATCATTATGTATCAATTTCAATGTATTATGATTTTTTAATATTCAAAGTAAAATGTTGATAGTCAATTAATTTAACTTTTTTAAATAACAGATTATAAAAATATATTACAATATCACTTGTGATCTATGCAAATCATTATATACATATACAATTTAAAATTCTACTCAAAATGTACTTACATAAAATCTTTGGTACGTAGAATTCTATGTATCAGATGATAACATATAGTACAACATTGTTGTTGCATTACATGCTGTATTAAATTTGTAAAGAACAAAGAGCGCAAAAGCAATATTGAAATATTATTCATTTATAAGGATTCATGGCAAATTTGGAGTAAAGGATATTAACAATTTATATGGATCATAAACGACAATTTGACTTGTCGTACAAGGATTAACACTAACCTTACCGGGCCCAAATAAATGAACAGTTTCAAAATTTAATTTAGAATTGTACTTTCATTGTTATTTCTTTTGTTCATCCAACTTTAGTCTCAATTCTTATATTAACAAAAATTGGGAAATTGATTAATCAGATAATATAAAAATTTACATAAAGTTAGATGAACTGAAAAGAAATAACAATGAAAGTACAGTTCTAAATTAAATTTTGAAATCAGTCGTTTGACCAGCCCTGGTAAGGTAAGTATTAAGGGATTAAGGAGGTTAAATTGCAATATTTTTGACTAAAATAGCTGAATTTAATAACTAAAATAATTTAACTAAAATAATAATAATGAAATTTCTTTTTCTTTTATATATACGAACACCCACAAAGATCTTTATACAGCCTATAAAAAGCACATTTTTATTAAGATTAAATGCTATAAAATTTTGCTGCGAAGTCAAGATATTATTTGCCAAGATGATGAAGAGCTGCTTTCTATGTTAAGAAATAAATATGTTATCATACATATTTATGTTGCATATATGTGTATGCTTTATTTCATAAAAATGAGTTTCTTACTATATGTATGAAGACTTTTGTGGATGGCCATATATCATTTATATACAAATAATTATAAGATAATGTCATAATTGCTTCAAAATGCTTCTACATTTATCGTAAAAGTTTAATTGATAAACAAGTAAGTAAGTAAGTATTTGGTTTATGTCAGAAAAAATATAATTAGTATATAATAATATATGTATTCATTTCATCATAAAACGTCTTTCTTTCAATTATTTGCTTATTTTTTTATATATTACTTTCTTGTATAGTTTATATAGTTTAATCATATTTCTATTCTTTACATATCTTAATGTAAAAAGACTCACCATGAATGTTCTGCATTAAAGCCAGTCTGTAAAACATAGCAATATATAGTAATTATTTATAAATTGCACTATATTGCTTTCGAATAATGTTTTCATGTAATATCACTTACTCTGCCATTATTTCCTATACATAAGGTAAATGATTTATCGAACCATCTATCATATCCTTTACCATGCAATAAAATTCTACCATATTGATCTAATTTATCTGGATCTTCCTAATGATAAAAATTATGTATAAAAATTATGAATGTGATACAAATTTACAAATAGGATAATTCTAGTATCACTTACTGGATCATATACATATGGTACATCATCTAATGCAACTATAAATGCTGCTTTTTCAATAAGATCTAAAGATGCTTTATTTACTCCTTTCGAGAAAAATTCTTCTCTAGCTATTGCCCATGCAGTTCTTTCACCAGCTGTTAAAGCAGCCAATTTCTCTTCACCTTCTGATGGTTCTGACTTATCATTTAAAATTTGTTGCATTTGTCTGAAATAATGAAAATTACAATATATATATACATAAGAATACAGAATGTCTGTTTTAAGTGTATATGATAAAATATTTTCTAAACAATGTTATACAAAAAAGATATTCTTAAAAGAGTATTTGGTATGGAAGGAGACATAATGTTAATATAAATTATTTTTACATGAAATGAAATGCATGCAACTTATGGAGTAAATGCATATATTATAAGTGTATCTTGTTAATCCCTATTTCATCTTTCAAATATAAATACTTTAATTTTTCTTAAATCACAATTTTTTTTTATTCTACTATAAAGCAGGGAGACCTGTGATTTCTATAATTAGAAGTAAGTTCAAGATTATAAAAGGAAACAATATCACAAATAAAATATTTTAATAGAATAAAAATTAAAAAAAAAAATATATATATATATATATATATATATGATGTATAATGTACAAAATGGATCTTTAATCATTACGGTAGGACTAAAATACTTTTAGATATGTTACAATATATTTCACTTACATTTCAATTTCACAAGCTTGAAGGATTCTGCTTTTGTGATAAATAAGGACCTTGAAATATTTTCCCTTGTGATATACAACAATATGTTTAGAATCCTGATAATGTATAATTTTATCTGTTTCAAGTCCTGGTACTCTTGTTGTATTGAATAGTCTTTCATATTGCCATGAACAGAGAGGCACCAAACCTTGAATTAATATCTACAAGAAAAAATAAGTATTACCTAAGGATTTATATATTGCACTGTTATAAAATATAACAAAATTTTAATAATTTCCATCTATTATCAAATTAAATTTAAATATTGGATTACCTTGATAAAGCATAGCGAAGATATTGGAATCATATAATATCAGTAAAGAATAGATCATAAATTCAAATAATTATTTATTAAAAATGTGATTTAATATATAATCAATACAAAAATATTTAATTAATCAGAAATAGAAGAAAATATTTTACTTATGAAAACTTATTTATATACTGACCGGTTCTAATTCTTGGCGTTCAATGAGTCGTCGATACTGCAGGCACGAATAAATAACACTCGCAGCACGGGCAACTTGTACATGAGTAGGATACATAAGAATCGCATCGATACCATAAAAGTTTGAATTCACCATGATAGGAGATCGCCCACGTAAATAAACATATTCTTCCCACCAATCAGAAACATAGTTAGTGGCCCACCAAGATTTTAAAATCAAATAACGTTGAAGCTTCACACCAATGCCTCTTTGAAACTCATTTGCCAATGTCTCCATTCGAGAATAATTTTTATCGTCAAGCAACGGTCGAACACTGCGTAGGTACTAATTAAATGTATATATATTTTTATTAATATTACGTTTAATTATATTATAATAATAAATAACTAAATGAACATATCTTAGAGGAAAGGGTGAAAAATATCAAAGACCATCTTTTTTTCTAAAAAAGTGAGTACTTACTCACGGCTTATATAGGATTACGAAATATTCTATAATCTAACCCGTTTCATTGTATTTTCCACTAGGGGTAATGGTAGTCGTGGCAATGATCCTTGAAAACTATACAGCATCGGTTTGTGCCATCCAAAGAACAACTTCACTAATGTGGACCACAACTTAGTAACTCTTGAAGCATTAGACCTTTTTTCTCTTGACTCATACATCCATCCTTTGTACATAAGTAATAACTTCAAGGTGTATCGCATTATATATATTACTATCAACCACAAAAACAACCCAACTATAAATGATCCTGCTAAGTGTGCTAATATTGAAGATCTATGCAATGTAAACACCAGCAGTATAAGCTTTTATTAATTCCATTAATAATTACACAAAAATTATATTAAAAAAAAAAAAAAAAAAAAGATAATTAAACATACCCTGAAAGATATGGTGCAGCTTTTCCAACAAGATCATAAGGTACTTTGTAGCCAGCAAAATGTATTGCAATTACCAAAGCTATAGTGAACCATAAACTTTCTAAAGAGGCAGGGTATACACCACTTCTCAAGTTATTCTGAAATTCATTTAATTATTTTCTTAAATGCTTCCTCAAGATGCTTCTTGTACTTTAAATTAATGTTTATTTACTTACAACAAATCTAAAAAATCTTTTCTTCCAAGAACGGATACCTGATTGCCATACCAAATGTAAGACTTCTCTATCAAAATTAACATCCCATCCCTCATGAGTAATAGAAAAACTAAATGCTACAGCTGAATGTGCTTCCGCCATATCGCCAGTTATATGCTATAAAACTGAAATAAGTATAAATCAAATTTATAACCACGGTAGTAACAATAATTAGTATTTAAAAAAAGTACACTTCTTTTCTAACTTTAATCTAATCTTTATAGATATATACTTTCCACATTTAAGACGCACATAAATGTATTTGCCTATAATTTGTATAATTTCTTTGATATTTCAGTAAAAATTTATTTTTGGGTATAATCTAAATTAAATCCAAATTAAATGTACAAATATATTTGTGAAAATTTTAGTGTCATTTCTTACGTAATTTAATAAAATATAGTGATATTTCTAATGTAAAGTTCAATAATAGTTATAAAAAATAATAATGCAATTTCCAAATATTTTAATATATAGATTTTATATATGTATGTATGAAACTTTATCCAGTTATTAATTTCTTAAGTATAAAAGAACGTCTTATTATTGTATTACTGTGCATATGTATAAGCTATCATATTTTAGAAAATATTAAGTGCACACTTATAACATGACTATATCATTCTATAAGTCTGTATTTGTGTACTTGTTGCGCATAATAAAGAAAGATTATTAACTTCAGTAAAAACTATCAAAATTGTTAAAATCAAGTATGATATACAAGCTATGTACAGGTTCAACCATAATTGTATCATTTTTAAATAATTATTTCTAATTATATATAAAAAAAATACACTTTAGCTTACGATAAAAGTTTAAAACAGTTGAAAATAACATGTACGTATACTTTCGAATAGAAACGGTTCACTTTTACGCTTCGGTTATACAACCTTGGACTTTGAACGATGCTCGTCTGGTTGGAAAAGTGGTCGTAATTTTAGCAAACAATTACTTGATCTCACTATACATTCTAAATTCACCTGCATACATAGTCTGCACATATTCTAAAATAGTATTTATTATGAATTCTATAATATAGGATATCTTGATCATATTAAATAATAATGTCTCCCAAAGTTTCTGTAAATATATATAGACCTCTTTACTCAATTTAACTTAGCAATGTTCTCTTCCAAGTGCTATTCTATGAATTATTTTTTGCTATATAAATATAATAATATATTCCCAAACGGAAACATCTCAAACTTAACGTTCAACTTTCTTTAATTTGTATATGCAGACGTTCGTGAGTACTTTACGTATAGAATATTGAAATGACAGATAATTTAAATAAAGATATAAATAAAACAAATCAAAGGATATAAATAAAACAAAAGCAAGGTTATTTCTTTAAAAACAGATAACTAAAGTTCATAATAATTCATTATCAAAATTATTTAATTAAAATAATTTTCAAGTTAGATTAGTTACTTAATTTATAAATTAATTATGCGCACGCACGCACTGTTATTGAAAACAAAATCCTTTTTAAATTGATAAGAAAGCTATTACCATTATTTCAAGCAAGGATATCAAAGATCATATTTGCCATTGATTTATTCATCTGATAAAATTTACGTATTATCGCCATAAAAATTGAATATTCAGATATGTACTTATTTGTGTATGTGCGTGCGCGCGCGCGCGCGCGTGTGTGTAATGCATTATATCCATGACACTATTTTTCACATTCCAAAGTAAAAGAATTATATATGTATAGCTGATTTTTATCAGTGAGTCGTGTTGCTATAACTATTTTATATAATAAATTCATTACCGAACAGCAAACACGTGTATGTATCGAACGATATATAATATTATAACTTGACTTTTATGTTTATTAAATAAAACATGTGAAATAGAGCCTGTGAAGTGATAGCACACTTCAACTATCGTCTAGATTTCTTAATTTTCTTACTTTGAGTTGTGCAAATATAATGTATAGACACCGGCAGTCATTATTAACAATATTACAGATATTCGTTATAAAAATGAGATTGCAACAATAATTAAACAACGGGGAATAATCAAAATTCAAAACTGTTGTTGGATATGAAAAAAGAGCAAACGCTTCTATGGCTTCTACATGCTGTATTGAATTTATATTTCATAACATGTGTAATTATACAAAAAAACTGAAGGGAAATATTCGTTGTTCGTTGATTAAGACCGAAAAAGAAACTTGGATTAGCAATAAAATGTATGAAGCATCAAATAAACCTTATAATAAGTACATAACATGTACAGTAAAATAAAAAATTACAAAAGATATCTCGTATTAATCTGCGAGAGATAATTCAGACGACTTGGATTATTACTATTAACACATTATAAAAGAAGAGGATTTTGATTATAGAAAAACAGCGTCAAATAGGGTAAAGGCTGTGTTATGTTTTGGACGAGCCTGTGATGAAAAGACCGATACGGTATTAATTCAGAGACAAAATAAATAGCATCATTTATTATAATTTGATGCAACAAAAATATTGTTTTCCAACACCATGATAATATAATTTCTATGTCGAAATCGTGAATCCCTATTAAATATTAGGGCTTCGTACTTATATATGTAACTCGCTACTAGCAATAAATCGAAGTTTTATTCGGTGCTTATTATGCTATCTATGGTGGTTCATCATCTCCCACGCGAATGTATTCATAATTCTAACTATGTCAAAAAAGTATATAAATTTTCTTTTTTGTTTACAAAATTAGTATTGATTAGAGGTTGCCAATGCTTAATGAGATGTTTATAATTCATAAGATGCTGATTAAGAGAAACATGTAGATGATAAAGTTTATTAGTTCTAAGTGAAATATATAATTTTTCTTTTTTTTTTTTTACTTGTATCCATTAACACTACGTTCAATATCGAGATATGATATATTTACATACTTAGTTTTGTTTGTTTCTCTTTCCAATGGTAATTTATAATTTTTGCGTTTATTTCATATTACTATATTAAATTCAAAAATTAAAGCTTTAAGCAAAACATTACAATAAAAGCGGAGATATGAACTAAATTTTGATTTCTGATGCAAAGCTTCATTATTATTTTAATATAAAAGACAATCATAAAATCATTGCAGTTTCGATATGGAGTAAAAAAAGAAAGAAAAAGAGAAAGTATCTAAATAGATATTCCGCTGAATTTTATCATATCTGAAAATCGCTTAAATTTGAATACAAAATATTAATTAAGATTGACTGAAGACTGTATTAATACAGATTAACGTGCACGCACATACACGTACATTTGAAACACTGTTACGTATAATCAAGTATGTAGCTACAAATTTTAAGTATTACCTGAAAAAAAAAAACGCGTAGGTCTTAAAGAAGATATAGAAATATAATAATGTATGCATATATTTAGCTGTAATACTTTACGAAAATCTATTTCTATGAAAATTCTTTGTTATTAGAAAATAAATATTTTTTATAAAATATTTACAATATATATATATATATATATATAATATTTATACTAATAATTCTGTAATGCATACGAATATAAATATGGAATATTGAGAATACAAGTGATCTTCCAAAAATATTTTGAATCTACATACTGGGAATTGTCAAATATGTTATACGTAATAACCAATATATTATTATTAATATTATTGTTGTTGTTATTATTATTCTTAAACCATAATAATAATAACGAAAAAGAAATTTAATTAGAAAATTATTTAACGTATCATGTTAATACATTCATATGTTATTACGCAGATAATTTATTTAGCATATTATAAAACCGAATTCAGTATGTGAAATATATATTGTTTAAATTATATAAATTTTATAAAATGTAATAACTATGTTCTAGTTTTTAGAAAAAGGTATATTCCAACTGTATACGTATATTGTTTCTTTTGTACATATAAAATGGAAGCCAAAGGTTATTAGCCTTAAGAACTGTAACTTGCATTCTGATTGGTCGAAGTGAAGGGTGTGCGTCAGTGCGTGGTCGTGCCTCCCATCTTGGATTTTTTTCGCGTAAGTAGGCCAAAATAATTTACTTAGTCGCTATTAATAAACTTCCACTTCCCCGTGTGTTGTTTATATTTATAAATAAATAGAAACTAATTATCAAAACATTACCTCTGTTAACAGGAATTCCCGTGGCGGATACAGAAGTAAATTTTATGGTAGAAATTTCACAAAGTAATAGGATTGTAAATCTTTGAATATCCTTACATACCTCTTGTCCCACTGCCTCCACTACGACTTCGTATATAATGTACTATTCACTCAGCCTTTTAACCCCCTCCCTATATTCACAGCTGCATAAAATAATCAAGTTGCCAACTTGTTGGCTAAACTAAACTATAGAATGCTCATCGCTTACACGTTAATATCCGTACTTGTATATATAGACATATATAGATGTAACGACGACGATAACAAAAATATTATCTATAATACACGAAAGGATTCCTTTTACATAATGATGATTTACTCGGCTAACAATTATTATTTAATCGATTAACAATAATTTAAAAATTTAATAAATTATATATTTATTAACACAAGTAATATCACTTTTATTCAAACAACAATAACATTAGTGTCGCGTTGTACATAAGCATTCGTACGCGCGTACATACGCACACACATATACACATGTATATACCTTTATTTATGTATACTTTTTTAGCTAAATATTATCTTAATTTTTATCTGTTTAATATTTTTACATTTTATCTTTTGCTTAGATAAATAATAATTTTCAGCGATGTTGTTTTCGTATATAATTATCAATAT
The DNA here is from genome assembly GCA_014825975.1 of Bombus haemorrhoidalis. Taxonomy (NCBI): domain Eukaryota; kingdom Metazoa; phylum Arthropoda; class Insecta; order Hymenoptera; family Apidae; genus Bombus; species Bombus haemorrhoidalis. The sequence continues at coordinate 3,043,036 of CM026162.1, read as the reverse complement.
TTAATAATAAATGTGGTTATTATGAGTGCGGTAAGTAATGTATGTTACTTACATTATACTATAGAGTTATACTATAGTGTTAACGATAACAGAAACTAAGATTGGCAATACTGAAAGTTAATAAAGCTTATAATTTCTCTTTAAAAACAAGTTATCTAAAAGCATATATATTTAAAAATATACTCATATATGCATATGTTAATATTATTTTAATTAAATCTAGTGTTTTCAAATTGTTATGCTGTATGTTTACTATAATAATTTACTTATTGAGATTATAATCATTACATTATATTATATACCAATTTTATTAATTTCATGTTATCATAATTTTAATGTTATCAAACGGACAAGTATTTAAGTATTTGCTACTTACTTATCCGTGTGAAAATAACTACGCATAAAGTATGGATTTGATAAGATTCGGGTTATTAACAGGTAGGTTATTACATTGTTATTACATTGTTATTTTACAATTGGCCAAAATTTGATTTGTTTACAAATTTTATATTTATAAATATGTAGTAATTTACAAATTTTATCATTAGTTAGCGATAGCTGCTATAAATCTAAAAATGAAGATAAAAGTGGATATGAAATAGAACAATGTATTGAAGATGAAAAGTCTGATATTGGAAAGATTTTAAGGGGTCAAATATATCATAAAGATATCATTCCTGATGAAGCATTTACAATAAAGGTAATTATTTTGTATCGAATTTCGTAACTTGATATGTATATGTATATTTTTATACGCATAGGAATATCTAATTTCATGGAGCGATAGTGGACAGGTAGATGTTATTCTTACAATTGGTGGAACAGGATTTTCTAAAAGAGATGTAACTCCTGAAGCAACAAAACAAATTATTCAAAAGGAAGCTCCTGGAATAATCGCAGCTATGCTAATATCCAGTCTAAAAATCACTCCATTGGCTATGTTATCTAGGTACAATGTTTTTTTTGTAAAATTAGATATTTGAAAATTGTTCATTGATATCATTATCTTAACTTGTCGTGTTCTAACATTTTATATTAACGTTAGTATATATTACAGTACTAAATTAAAAAATTAGAAAATTTGTTAAATAACAAATCTTTTTTGTTATTATTATTTTTATTGGTAACAAATATCGTTATTATTATTTTTGGGTAATTATTTATAGGGTACGTAAAGTATATTAACACTTTTGTTGTAATATTAATATGTTTGTTGCCTTGCTTTTTACTCTAACAAATATAACAGATATTTTTAAAACAGTAACTTATTTCTTTTTCTAACATTTATTTGTTTACGCAGTTTATTTTGTTGATAAGCATCTTCAAAATGTATGTTATACGTGCACTCCATAATTTCTTTTCCATTAATACGTTTTCCGGAAGTCTTTAAATGTATATTTTAAATATATGTTATTAAGAGGTGTATGTGGAATACGACATAAAACATTGATTATAAATTTACCGGGATCACCGAAAGCTGCAAAGGAATGCTTAAGCGTAATCGCATCTGCTATACCACATGCTGTTGACTTAATTAGAGATAATAAGGAAAGAATAAAAGATACGCATGCGGATATGCGAAATAATATTGTTGCAGAAATTCCCTTGTCACAAGGACAAGATAAAATTATGGTAAGGCTTTATTAAGTAAAATTTCTTCTATTTAAATGAATAACTTTTCATGTATAGAAAAAGGAAATATACAGAGCGTAAAAAAATTGATTTCGTGGAAGATTTTTGGGGAGGATATTACTCATAGATTTCTTTATAGATGGAGCGATAGATAAAATTTTGGATGAAAAATACCTTTCATAAGATATTTGATATTTTGGCAATAACCGAAACATGATATAGATGTAAACATAAGTATATGTAAAAAGGAATGTATATGTATATTCTTTTTCTACAGTCATGTTTAGCTAGTATAGTTGAACGCAGTAGAGAATCTCTGTATCCAATGATTTCTGTGGAAGAAGCTCTACAGTTGATACATGAACACGCAAAGCTATTAAATTTGAATGGTACATCAGAGGAGGATCTAGAAAAATGTCATGGCAGGATATTGGGCGGTGATCTATATTCTAAGTATGATTTACCACCATTCAGAGCCTCTATTAAAGATGGTTATGCAGTCTTAGTGAGCGATGGAAAAGGCAAAAGGAAAGTACTAGGTGGAATAAAAGCAGGAAACACTGTAAGCAATATCTTCAACGTATTTTGATATAATTAATATAAGATTTCAATATTATGAATTTATAGGCCACTGCGATTAAACTTGAACGTGGCATATGCGTGAGAGTAAATACAGGTGCTCCAATTCCAGATGGTATGTTTAATATGCTCAATTGAAATAATATTTTTTGCCATTTTCTTATTATTTTTTATTTAAAGATGCAACAGCAGTTGTGCAAGTTGAAGATACTAAACTTTTAAAGGGAACTTCAGATGGTACGGAGGAGAAGGAAATCGAAATTATGACAGAAGTACAACCGGGCCAGGACATTAGGTATTTTGTCTTTAGTTGATATGATGCTCATTAAACAATAATATAATAGTTATTCTTTTTTTTTTTTTATTTACTTTAAGGCCAATTGGTTGCGATATTAAAAAAGGAGAATTAATTTTAAAGTCAGGGACAAAACTTGGAGCAATAGAATTAGGGCTTGCTGCTGCATGTGGTTACAGAAAGATATTAGTCACTGATCTTCCAAAAATTGGTGTATTATCTACAGGAGATGAATTACAATGCCCTGGGACTACTTTAATGCCAGGACACGTATATGATAGCAATAAAATTACATTATTAACAATGTTAAAGGAAAATGGTTTTGATCCTTTGGACATGGGCATTGCATTGGACGAGTAAGTTTTTCTTTATTTATATTTTATTTCATATATTTAAAAAACGTTACTTTAATTTAATTGTTATATGTTATGTAGTGAGAGCATTATGGTACGTAAGATTAAACATGCTCTGAAACAAGTCGACGTACTCATAACATCGGGTTCTGTATCAATGGGCGATAGAGATACGCTGAAGCCTATCTTACAACATTATTTTAATGCTACTATACATTTCGGTAATGTCATTATTTAATAGTATAATTATGGTTATACACATCCAATATGTGTACAATAATTTTGAATATTATGGTAAACATTTGAACATTTAAATTTTAGGACGAGTAAACATGAAACCTGGGAAACCAACTACTTTTGCAACATGCTTTTTTCAAAATAAGAAAAAATATTTATTGTGCTTGCCAGGTAATCCAGTTTCTGCGGCTGTTACTATGAATTTATTTGCATTGCCTTTACTAAAGCAATTATGCAAAGACTTTTCTACGCCGACGATTGTGTCAGCAAAAGTATGTAATGTATTTATGTATTTCAAATTGTTGGTCTGTATAGTACTTAATTGTATTTTGATGATAGTTGATGTCATCCTATAAGCTGGATCCACGTCCGGAGTATGCAAGAGCAATTTTAAAATGGAACGATGTAGATACTTTGCCATTAGCTTACAGTACTGGAAATCAAATTAGTAGTAAATTACTTAGCTGTAAAAATGCAAATGCATTATTAATATTACCAGGATGTAAAGCAGAAAAAACTGTATTACAACAAGGGGAGGTGGTGCAAGCAATGTTGTTGGGATTTGCGCAATATTGAACAAAGACAAATAGGAGGGTAAAAATGAAATTATTATAAACACTTTATTATTCTATATTTGGTTAATAGAATTAAAATGTAATATAATACATGTACATTACTTATACATATATAATATTGTTTGTTAAAAACAAGGTGTAGTTTTGAAAGTTTATATTTGTATATATATATATATATATATATATATATATATATATATATATTTATTTATTTATTGTAATTCTGCAATAAAATATTTTTTAAACGACAAAATTTTTTATAAATAGATTTATGTAAATCGTAGTACACTATAATACATTATAAGATGGTGAGTTACATTTATATACTTTGTTCTGCTCCTTATTCTCTCTATATGTATGTCTATATCATTTTACGTGAAGAAGAGATAAGAAAAATCTTTACTGTTGTCTGCTACTGAGTTCAAACGAAGAAGTGATTCCATCTGGTGGAGATGTAAAGAAAACCACAGAATATAAAACCACAGAGATAGAATCTGTTATTTGGCATCGTATAAAGGAGGAGTGGGGGAGCGGCGCGAGGAAGAAAATGGCCGACAAGGCAACGGTAAAAGGGCAGGGACGTCGAGTGAGATACGTGTTTCGAGAGAAAGAAATGCGAAATCCGTGTTAGATCTCATGAAACCAGACGGGAAGTATTAGTAAAACGATCGCGTTATTGCTTCTTTTGGTGGTGTGTTCAAATAAAATATTGTCGGACTAGTCTATTGTATTGGTGTATTAATTTATTGTTTAAAAAAGCGTTCGCGGGCCGTGTGTAAGAATAAAAGGGCTTGATAGACGTAAACATAAATTATGCGTTAGTTTATGTATATTTTTTGTTGCCCGATTATATTTATATTCTAAACATGTAAGTAATTTTGTTGTAAATATATTACTAGAAACTTTTATAATAGTATATGAGCTTGGCAAAATTTCGTACGTGACAAATTCATCGATCAGTAGAGTAGGTTTATGTTAGCCACTTGTGGCCATCTACGGATACATTTAAAAAGTATCCTGTTGTCCTTGTCCTTTTAATTTCTCTATCTTCGACGTGGGCTCTACATTTTTTGTGAGTTCCCTGTATTTTCTCTATGAAATATGAACGGATTCTAGTGAAAAATTCTGAAGAACGAATTTATCTGATGTATGTTATATGATGGAAGTAATGAAATTCAAAGGGATCGATTTGTCAACAAGTCGATGAAAGTTCGCGCATTCGACAATCTCGATCGTAATTCTTCTTCGTTTTATCGTAGAATTTGGATACTTTGTTGATTGTTAGGAAATATGGAACTGGTTTTGCTTGTTCTGCTTGTACTTTCATTGCCTTTAAACATGTTTTATTTCGAATAACAATATAAAATACTGGTGTGTGTGTGTGTGTGTGTGTGTGTGTGTGTGTGTGTGTGTGTGTGTGTCAGTTCGTCGTCATCTTGAGATTCTCATAA